>OX123184.2:67905673-68327673 GCA_944739405.2 Euclidia mi
TTAAGTAAAAACTAACATAACCATTGACAATGTGACTGATGCTAAAAATAATTTGAATGCGTATAGAATGTGTGTAGTATAGTTGTGTGTAGCATTGCATGAAAATTTTGTCCCAAATATATATTTTTGTTTATTTTAGTTTCATGAACATAACTAGTCATTCAGAACATCCCAGAAATATTTTGACCACACGGTAAGATAATGCAGGTGAGTTATTGGCATATATTATATTTGGTTAAATGTACTATTAGAATGACCTTACGATTCTTAGACGAATCATTTCTTGATCAGTTCCTGTTATGCTTTTTATTTAAGATGTTTGCTCGACGTGACTCAGAGCATTTTACCAACGCATGACCACGTACGTGTTAATGATACATTTTGTACGTCTAACTATGTACGTGTATTTCCATTTATACATGACGTTAGTTTTAGATGTTTTTAGTTACACCAAGACTGGAGATGTTTATATTTTTTAAAATAAATTAATAATATAATAACCTAATTTCGATATTCTTATATGCAACCAGTTTATTGATTGCATGAATCAATTTTCACTCTGGATCTGTTTCAAATTGTGTCAGTATTTTCGTTTTACGATTATAATACCGCATTAGTATATCGCGCCTGCTAGTAGCTACAATGACGCAGATAGAGATAGCGATTACATTATCCCCTGTGGATTTGAATACGTATTATATTACATATTATGTACGTTCATGACATTGACGTTAGTATTGTAGTCGCAGCAGTATTGTCGTTACAGCAGCATTTCATGAATAATACCATTTCACGGTTCCATAACAACAGCAGCAGGTGACAGACAGCTGTTTGCAACTCTGCGGTCACCAGATAACTCTCTTATCACGAACACTGCGCACAATCACAAACGTGATTATTTGATCGAGACAGAATATCGATGCTTGTAATTAATTGATATATTTGTTTATTCTGAATCGACACATCATATCTTTTTTATCATTTCATATTTGATAAAAATTTCTAGAAACTTTTTTGGTTTATGTTTTTCAAATACTGACAGGTATATGAAATACAATCTAATAAGATATCTCAGCGTCTTTTAAAAAAGCAAATTACGACATCGTTTCGTATATAGGACTTCGCTGTAACAGATCTATGTCATGTATAAATTTGCCTACATCACCCAGGAATAATATGCCTACCGAGTGAGGCAAGTGCGTCGTCCGTGAAAATATTTGGATCGTCTAAATCTGTGCTAAATGGCCTTTGGTGACTCAAAGTCGCAAACGCATATCTTGTTATTTGCACAACCGTGTGTCTTTAAATATGAACGTAATACTGTGATAGCCCATGAAAAGTTTGGAAATGAGAGTGCATAAACAAGTATCATAATTTAAATTAAACTTTGTTACGACAGTAGGTATAATATTTTATCAGTTTAAACGTGAGTTTCTACAGAATTTATGATGGATTTATGATTACCTACTCATATATAATTTTCATGTGAATCGATTTTGTTGTAGACTTAAGTCGTTTATTTGTTAAGTTTTAAGGCGAACATTGTAAATAAGTACGTTGAAGACATTGAACTTAGTGACTTAATTGAACCGCTCGGTAATCGCAGCACGTATTAATCTTTGTTAGTCGTAAACAAAAGTAGGTCTTAGACAAATGAACATAATATGTACTTTAGGAGATCTTATGCATTTGTTTTGTGTTATGTCAACTCGGTTATAGTACTACGATAATTGTACAACTGTTCCCCGCGGTTTCTCTCGCCTTATTTTTGTATCTCGACAGCAGCGTCACCTATTGGGACAAATTGTACCTTTGCAAAGTCCAGCCATGACTAAGATTAGACAAAAAGAAAGACGGACGGACAAAATCTTTAAAAAGATTGTTAATGGCTTGGTATTCTCTTACTAATTGGGTTCTTGAAACAATATAGTAATTTTAATATCACAGACAGATACTTAAATTTTATTTATAAATAATTTTAAACTAACAAGCAATGCTTTGTTTATTGCATAATTTTAACAAACAACCATAAAAATATTACATCTTCGAATTTTACGATTTCCACATGGATAGTAAACTAGCTTAAAATTAAGGATATGAAATGTTACTGTCAAATAATTTATTTATTGTTTTACCTTTTCGTATGTACAATTCTGGCAGTTCCATCCTTCTCAAGGTTAATCTTATTTAGAAATAATATCACGTCTTCCATTTCTAGCTTGCCAATTATCGCTTGTCCCGTGCCTCGGAGAGCACGTTAAGCCGTCGGTCCCGGTAGTCATGAAGATCTTTGACAGTCGGTACAGAGCGTCAGTACCTTCTAAATAAACTGAAACTAGTCTAAACCATGGAATATTGCTATCCCTTCGGGTTGCGGAGGTCAGACAGACAGTCGCTCTGTGGAAAAGCTAATATTCAGCCACATTCGGTTAGACTAGTAAGCGGACCCCAGATTGAAACTGGGATAACGCGAAGTGGATGATGATCTTCCATTTTTAAAGTACCGAAAAAGCATCGCTACCGCACATAAATAACTCAATAAGTATTAGGTATTAATCAATAATTGTCTTTTCTGTGGCAAATATCATTAGCAGAATATGATAGATATATAGACACTTAGACAGATAGAAAATTCTTTATTGTACACCAGAAAAACAATCAAGAATACAGTAATACAATTATTATAGTTGGTGCCACGAGAAGATAGACTTTTTGTAAACACACGTTCAGGGCTTCACAACATTTTTTTCGTATAGTTGTGTATTAGATTTAATGCTTTAGTGAACTTTTATACTTTTTGAACAGTCGTTTATTTTTTATTCTTAATTATGCTACTATGTCTTCGAGTAAGTATATATTTTTTATAATATATCTATGACTTCCTGACGTGTCCAAAAATTATCTTTTTCCCGAAAATAATCATATTTGATTTAGTCTTTGAGTGGTCGAATTTTCCGGAATAATTTTTATGAATTTGAACTTGAATTTTAAACTAACCTCTTCTTGATATCTAAAAATTTGTTTTATCCTCTGATAAATGCCCGCTAAGCCCAAGAATGTAACATTTCAATGGATTACGGCAAAACGTTGACCTTCCTTGTTCCAGTACCACAAAACACTGCTGACAGCGCATATATCGATAAAAACACGATCAATTGACATATTACTTTCCAATGACACATAATATAATATATTATTATGTACCTACCGTTGCGCTCATTCGATTTGACATTATATTTAGTTTTTGAAAGAACTGCCAAGTGATTTAATAGAAATTATTTGTTTACTAAAAGTCTATGTTCTCGTGACACGAACTATAAATATATATTAATATGTAACATCATTTAAAAAAAAAAATGTTTGATGAATATTTTATTTGCTTTAACTGAAAAAATTGGCGTATGTGGGTTTGTAGGTGTATTTTGGTATAGTTTTAAATTCTAGATTTTGTTCATTTTCGATAATGAATCCTTTAACCCCAAATGCTTTTTTGCATGACTCTTTCTTGCTTTTTCTTTTTACTTTGCAGATTTCTATATTTAACAAAATTAGACCCTAGAAGACTGTTGCGGCTCGTAAGGTTTGCGATAATTTTCAATGAAGTTACAATATTCTAATCTACGTCACAATCACAACACAGAGTGACATCCAAACACGAAAATAAATAGGTATAAATAAATAATGAGCTGTCCATGTCACTGAAGGGTCGGTAATAACCTCTATCTAAATTATCAATCACCGTCAATTAAATTGTCCAATCTCGAGCTCTGCGGTAACGCGGGGGCCATAATGACGGCGTTTCAATTAACATCGCAGACAACTATATAATGCGATTGAGTAAATAATTAACTTATCCCTGTCCACATGATCGCTTCCAATTATAATAACTCGCCTGCCAGATCGGATGCTTAACATTCCTGTAGGTAACTGATATTCGACGAGCAACTTCTTCTGTAGTTGAGTTTATGAAGTTGTTCCCTTGTATAAAAATAGCCTTTTAAGTATTCGGACTAAAACAATGTTTTGTCGCATACGGTCGTATATTGTTTTACGTTGCAGTTCAAATAAAACTTCACTCGCTATGAATTCGACACGACACTTCAACAAATGTATTGCATATACGTGTACAGACAGAAATACTTGGCGGTGTTTTTCGTTGCTGCGGAGTTGCAATAAAGATTTACCGCAGAACGAATCGCACATAATATTGCATCGGTTTACGTCAAGCACGTCATTTATTATTTATCTTACTGGCCAGCTGCGGGCGTTTTAAACTATCTTTCATTTCTTTAAGACATATGTTGTCTGTCGACCCACACTGCAGTTACATGAATTCTCTTATAAAGACATTTCCTAAACGTGTGTTTTGGCTGCAGATGTAAAAGAATTTAAAACCGATCTGAAAATGTTATTCTGATGATGTTTACACCGGCGCAATTATGAGAATTAACTGATGGAAATAGGTCAGCCACTGTAACAACTGTGCTTTTGAAAGTATTGTACACACACGTTTTGTTATTCGATACCAATGAATAATATGGCGTTAACACGATACCAACGATACGGAATGTTTTGTATAACGTATAAAGGAAATAACCAATATATAACACAAGTGGATACCTTTTCGGTTAGTTCCCTAAATATCTGTACCAAATAAACAAACAAACTCTGCCTTTCAATTTTAGTATCAATGACGTAGGCAACAGTAGCAATGCTTACGTAATCATCCAAAACTACTAGATAAGTGAGCTTGTTCAGTCTCTAACAATAACAATTTTATTCATACTTACGAACAAAATACCGTCTTGTGATCAGGAAATTACATATTCAGTGAGTTTCGTAGTTCAGCTCTACGTGATAAATTTTATTATACAATATCGGTGACAAAAGAATTTTCTATGAAAACATTTCCTTTTTCATATCACGTTAAAGTTACAAAGGTGATTCTGTCTGTAACCTGTAACCTGCGAGCTTTGTCAAAAAGACACTCGAGGGTAGATGTGGAATCATAAATAACAACACGATCCGTGCTCTTATTTAATTATAAATACTAATTTTGCATGATTTGACGAACTTTTATATCTAAATTACAGTAAACAGTGTTAAACAGTAGTGCAAGTGTTATCTTGTTTAATAAAGACATGTGTAAAAGTATAACATAAACTAAATAAACTGCATGTAAACATTGAGAAGTGCGTAAATAAAGTGCAAAAACTAACTACAAGTGACTATAGAAACTACATCTAGAAAATCAAGGTAAAAATACTACCCAAACAACATAATAAACAATCATAAATCGTCAAAAAAAAATAGTGAAAAAGTGTGTCCCTATATCAAAGTGACAGTTAAAACCATTCAAAAACATTCTTTCTACGTTAGTCATCCAAACAAACTTATAAAATATTTTGAAGCAAGCAATCACCAATTTCAACCTCCTTTCTAAGGACGCCGTGGCCTAATCGGTAGTGCATTCCGATCGATTCACCGGAGTCGGGTTCGCGCCTCAGTCGCCTCATCGACTTTTTGAAGCATATTTAAAATCTATTTGTATGTTAATTAATAACAATTGACGGACGCTGTTAACCAGCAAGAATTGAATGAAATAAATCAGAAATATCTACAAAAGTTAGTAACAAATATCTTCTAGCAAAATGTCGACTAAATCAAATAGCAAGTCGGCCAACAATAGCGGACGCAAGGTGGCACCACTGGTAGCTTGCCACAAATGTAAAAATACAGTTGACACGAAAAAAATAATACTGTGCACAACGTGCAAAGGTAGATATGACTATGAATGTGCCGGCTATACAGAACAACACTTCCGCACAATGAACCAAGATCTACGAAGGAAATGGAAATGTAAGATGTGTACCAAAAACAAAAAAGAACTCACCAGCGAAATATCAAATATAACGACGAGGAAAAAGCTTAATAGCTCTGTTACACCTTTATCACTCGAATATAATAAAGATAATCAAAGCATTGAAACAGAAGTCACACCTCTACAAGGAAAATTTAATGAAAATACTCTAGAAGCTGACATACTAACTGACTCAGAGTTATCTGATGTGTCAGAACTATCACCCAATAAATTATCTAAGAGTGTAGACTGTGTAGAGGGTACCCAAATCGACACAGTTACCTACTTGGAAATGAAAGAAAAATTATCAGAACTCACGCAAGAGCTTTACTCTACGCAAAATGAATTGGATAACACGATCTTGGAAAATAATGACCTACGCATACAGATAAAAAAACTCACGACAGAAATTTGCGTGTTAAAGTCGCTTTGCCACTCTCCAACAGCTGCAAATAAAACAGGCTACAGCCACAAAAAGAAAACAAGGCGTTCAGAATTGGTTTTTGATTCTATTTCCTCTTCGCCAAATTCAACAGTCAAAGAAGGAAGCAATTCTATATTTAAAAGCTTGCAACGGAAAATAGCTGACTTACAAGAACAGCTACATGAGGCAAACCAAGAAATACATGTTCTGGTGAAAAAAATTGATGTATTAAAAACTAAATTAAATACACCAGAGACAAGAAATACAGAAAGTGCTCAAGCTACTACGATAATATCTACATACAAAATCAGTACCGGATATAAAAAAATATGGATCCTCGGTGCCCAGCAATGTGCGGGCCTAGCTTCGGCTATTTCATATTCAAGAAAACACACGAAATATGAAAAATATTTGGTTACCGGCATAACAAAACCAAATGCATTGAGTAACGACATTATAAAGCCCTGCACTAACATAAAGCTCTCAAAAAATGACAAACTTGTAATCTCTCTAGGTGAAAATGATTATAGTATAAGATCAGTGCTCACACAGCTTAAGAAAGTATTAAGGATGTTTAATAATAACAAAATACTGGTTTTAAGTGTACCTAAAAATAATTTTATTGACGTGAGTAAACTGAACAATTCGATTAAAACAATATGTAATGAATATCCAAATTGTATCTACGTAAATTATAATTATTTGGAATTTTATGACATTTGTAAAAACATTAATTATATTATTGACTGTAGTGACTATGATGACAAATATTTAAACATTTCTGAATTAAAAAAACGAATGACTGTCAACAAACTTAGAAATAAGCCGAATATTGTGAATAGTAAAGCGGAACCCAAAAAGGGTACTATACTTTACTATTTTAAACTCCAAACAGCAAGGAAATGTGACGCTCCTGAAACTATTCCAAAAACTTTGTTAAGTAAAAAAGGTACTATACCTTATTATTTTCCCTTAGTAGATAAATGTAGTAAGATTTCAAATCACCTGAACATGCAACCCAAAAATCTCGCAGAAAAATCAGAGTTTTTTCGTTCCACCAAAAAGTAAAAATATTCTTAGATTGATGCATCAAAACATTGCTGGACTTTTTTCGAAATTAGATCTACTAGAAATTACATTGACTGATTTAAAAAAGACTAATAAATTGCCAACAATACTTTGTTTTTCTGAGACATTCATTAAAAAAGGTCTGGAAAATACAGTAAAACTCAATGGTTATAGCATGAGCTCTCTTTACTGCCGAGACCAATCTCGTGGTGGGGTTTGCATCTATACCAAAATAGGCATGAAATTTAAAGATCTATCTTATCTCAAAAACTTTGCTCTCAAGGATGCTTTTGAATGCTGCGGCATAGAGCTTTTAGACCAAAAATTAATAATTATTTGCCTATACCGCACACCAAAATCGAATACTGATATATTTTTCAAACAATTAGATATATTATTGCGTAAACTGACTATGGCTAAGAATAAGAAAATTGTTTTATTAGGTGACCTAAATATTAATACTTTTATTCAGAATAAATTAGTTCAACAGCTAACTGACATAGTTAATAATTATAATTTGACTTTTTACATAAAGGAACCAACTCGACAGAAATCATGCATAGACCATATTATAGGGACATATTTAAGGAACTCTTATGGTGAGGTTCTTAAATTAGGGTTATCGGACCATACAGCTCAAATGTTAAGTATTCCCTCTATGACAGTGTCGAATCAACCTAAAGTTTCATACATATTGAGAAGGGACTATGAACCTACAAACGTGTCTAAATTCTTAAACTGTATGAAAAGTCTTAGCTTTAGCGAAACACTCGCCGAGCCAAATATAAATACAGCGTTTAATATCTTTCATGACGATTTTGTCTTATACTATAACTTGTGCTTTCCTGTATTAAGACACAAAATAAATACAAAAACCCGTGACCTTAAATGGATATCAAAAGGTCTAAGGCGTAGTTGCAACACTAAAAGAATGCTGCGCTACAAATTCTACCGAAATAAGACTAGGGTTAGTAAATATCAATATAAAACATATTCAGATATTTTAAGACGCTGTATGATCCATTCGCAAAAGATATGCAACCACAAATTCATATCTAACTCAGAAAATAGATGTAAGGCAGCCTGGAAGATTATAAATAATAGATGTAAAACAAGTGTGCACTGTATAGATGAAATTAAAGCTGGAAATCAGTCCATAGTTGATCCAAATCAGATAGCTACCACATTTAACGACTATTACATTGATTTAACGAAAAATGACAAAGATGTTACAAATACAAACAGGACCTGTCTACAAAACAGCATTTTTCTGGAACCACTGAGTGTTTTAGAAACTCATAAAATAATAATGTCGCTAAATAATAGTAATTCAGTGGGTTATGATGGTATTACTACATCTATTCTGAAAAAGTGCTCGTGTATTATAGCCCCTGTAATATGTCATTTAATAAATAGTTCTTTTGAACAAGGCATCTTTCCGGAACGATTAAAACGGTCTCTTGTCAAACCAATTCACAAAAAGGGTGATAAGACTGATATGTCAAACTATCGGCCTATTACATTAATACCCATTTTTTCAAAAGTATTTGAAAAAGCAATGCACATCAGAATGATGAGCTATCTGAATAAATTTAATGTAATAAAACAAGATCAAAATGGTTTCCAAAGAGGGAAATCAACAACCTTAGCCGCATTTACTTTGGTCCATAACGTTGTATCAAATGTAGACAAAAATTTACATACTTTAGTTCTGTACTTTGATATGTCTAAGGCATTTGATTTTGTGTCCCATAAACTATTATTACAAAAACTACAGGACTATGGAATTCGGGGACCTGCCTTAGCTTGGATGGAATCTTATCTATCGAATAGACTCCAGTGCGTAGAACTTTCCAGAATAGAAAAAAACTTAACCTTGTCACATTTTAGATCGCAATACAAAATAAATTGCTGTGGGGTGCCACAAGGTAGCGTACTTGGACCCTTGTTATTTTTACTATATATAAACGATCTTCCTGACATAACAGACTATAAATGTATTTTATTTGCAGATGACATCTCCATTATATTGACATGTGATAACTTGACAAATTTTGACTACGAAATAGATAAGACAATTCAATCTGTGATGCATTGGTTAGACTCTAATAACTTAAACGCGAATCTTACTAAAACAAACTTTATTCAATTTCAAAGCAAGAAGTCTAGACATTTGGCCAGAAATATCGTTTATAATCATACCAAAATCAACGAAGCAGACACTACAAAATTTTTAGGAATCTATTTAGATAAGCATATTGACTGGCAACATCATGTGATGGAAACGTGTAACAAAGTAAATAAGTTTGTTTTTGTGCTAAATAGACTAAGTAAAATATCGTCCTTGGAGACGACTTTACTTGCTTACCATGGCTATGTTAGCTCTGTATTAAGATATGGTCTGATATTGTGGGGAAATTCGACTGAAGTAAATAGGGTATTCATAGCTCAGAAACGATGTATCAGAGCTATAGTGGGTATCCGCCATGATGAGTCATGTAAACCACATTTTAAAAAATTAGGAATATTAACGCTACCATGTATGTATATGTACGAAATAGCCGTTTTTATTAAAACCAATCCAAACCTCTTTATAACCGCAAAGGAAAAATTTCCGAGAAATACAAGGCATTGTAACAGATTAGTCCTAGAGACAAAGCCAAGAACAACAATGTATCTAAGAAGCTGCTATGCGATGTGTGTACGCATATATAACAAAATACCAGAACATATCAAGGAGCTACCCTTGACAAAGTTTAAAAATGAATTAAAAAATTGGCTGCTTGAAAAATGCTTTTATACCACGAATGACTTGATTTCCACGTAAAATTTTATATTATTTTCAATTTATTAAGACTATGACATTGCATATTATATTAACTATTGACATTGCTACATTTACTATTTTTTAAATTTATTATGTAATTATTATTTTCTAGATATTAATTTAATTCTTTTACTGTTATGTTAAGGTGTTAAGAGAAATAGCATGCTAAATTTTATTGTATCTTTTATTATTTTCAAAATTAAACATTGTTTTATCCTTATAAAACTTATAAAAAAAATAAAAATTCACATGCCACTTGTGGCAAAATAGAAGGACGATGTATTGATATGACCAACCTAATGAAATGTAATGTACTCTATTTTATGTGAAATAAATATCATTTATCATTTATCATTTATCATTTGATTTTTGTTATTGAGTGAAAAATGGAAACGTGAAGAAAAAAGAAAACTGTCACTGTGTGTGTGTCAGACTATAAAACTGACCGTTATTGTTTTGTTAATGTACCTGAAATAAATGAACTAAATAAATCCCCACATGGGAAAGATTTGAGTACCAATGGGAATTAAAAGGGTTGCATGCATCGAAAGACCAGTGAAGTTGTTTCGTACATGCATTTAGTTTCACCTTTTTTTTAAGGTCCGTTAATGTTCAGCCTTGATTATATTTCAATGAAGCACTGTCTCTCAATTATTATCTAGCGTGGACGAAGCTTGTTCTTATATATCAATTGGATATCAATTTGAATGGGATAGAGAATAATAATATCACTAAACTTAATTCCACAAATTGGAATCTTTTCGGCAAAGTCCTACGTAATGTTCTCTACATCCACGATCTTTACCTAAACAATTGACATTCTTATTGTTTGACCTTGTACAAAAATAAACGAAAACAACTAATACCCATATCCATAAAAGCCACCAGTTGCCTTAATTTTAAATGATAGTGAGTGAATCAGAGTTTGACTCAAGCCCGGCGTTATAAGTTTGTCCTAAAACTTATCCGTACAAAGGGGCATGAACTCGCGATGCATTTTCCACGTGGCTAATCACACGAGTCATCCAGGAGATAATTTGACGTGTCAGGGTCCCAACAAAGAGGAGAATGTCAAAGAGCCCGCAGGCGCGCCGGAAGTGATTTGACTGCGGAACTGACGTCACTGGGGGGTCGCGGTACTCTACACTCACACAAATATTTTATTACGCGACGTGTCTCTGTTTTATATTATTGACATTCACTTTTGATTTAGTTGAGTTAGCAATTTGAAGCTGTGTGGTCGATGACATAGACAGTTTTTTTTATTTATAGAGTCTAGATCAAACATTAGGTAATTTTGTTTTTCCTAAATGTGACTGCCGTGTACAACACTTCTTTCTATCACTAGGCCAAAAATAAATACTAAAATATTGTTAAACTAAGTGTTTCGCCCGTGAAACGGTTCTAAAATGAAAACAGTAAGGAAATTATATTTTGCTAAAGAGTTTTTAATTATTCGAACCATTGCCAGGGCTGTCATTTTTTTAAGAGTCGTTGATCACTTTTTGCGTCATGTTGACAGAAGCTTCCGTCTGCCAGAAAATAAAATAAAATAAAATACATTTTGCTTTACTAATGCCATCTATGTGTTTATAACGAGACTACAACAAAAAGTTCCAAGAATCTCCGCGAGATGGCTTAGTATGTTCGATCCGTAACGTTATTGGCTGAAGGTTGTTTTCAGCTCCAATGGCTCTAAAGGCGATATCTATAAAGAAATTAGGTGATGTTTTCTTTTCGCGGTGACATTAATTGGCGCAGAGTATGGTTTTTATTCTGAAGATTTGTTTTAAAATCTGCTGGATAATAAAATAAACTTATCTTTTTATTTGAGATTATAATGTAATCATATTTTATTTCGTGACAACACAACAGCTTAATGTATCAACAAATCAAAACTAGGGTCGTAGGTATACAAAGATCATTAGTTCACCATTTCAGTTAGAGGCCGAGAAGTAGTTAGAGTCTGCGAGTGATTTATCATAATTATTATTGCTTCCAGGGTGCTGACATTTATGTAATTAATGTTTTTCCTGTGACAGTTTATGATATACTGCAAAAAAATAACTACCCTGGGTATGATTTAGGTACCTGTTGTATTCTAGTAGCTTAGAACAGTCACCGTAAAATATACTAATAAAAAGTAATTAGTACCTAATACATTTGTAGGCATGTTTGTACTGAGTAGTTTTTAAGTACATAAATGATTATTAATGTAGATTTACACAACACAGATTAATTTTCCTGAAGAAGAATATAATATAATATCGAAAAAATAAATCCAAAGCTTCAAACTATAATAGATAGATGGCTCTGCTAGCCACAAGCGGCAGTTAGCAATGAATATAAATAGGAATATGAAACAGCTATCCACAATATTTGTTAAACAGTCGCAGTTTGAGTTCTATCACGGGCAGACAATGGAGTTCTCAATGAGGAGAATTCGTGTATATTCGGCAGTATCTACGCCAGAATAATGAGCTTCTGTACGAGTGTGAACAAACACAAGTTTACATATTATTCATATCTCACATCCGACCATTATTATGTTGATATATTTTGATTTGCATTCACATTTCATAGTATGAAATGTTCCAGTTTGGATATGTAAAATTGGCCTCGACTTTAATAGGCGCCGTTTAACCTCATGCTTAAGATTAGTAAAAATTGTTATCGTTTTAATAAATGTATTTGATGTATAGTTAAGGATTATCGAAAGGAATGCATAGCTTCCGCCATGATTGTTTCTTATCTTAAGAAAGAAAATGTATAAAATATTGACAATACCGTAGAAAACTACGTAACTACTAAACGAAACTCGTAGAGCTTAAATAACTACCTACGCAGGTTTTCTACAAAACATCTTGTCGTTTGGCGGATCACTCAGTTTGCTTTAAAGAAAGTTGGATTTATATACCCTTTCGATATTAAATAAACGAAATATCCTTTATCAATATTTTCCATAATAATTAAGTAATGGTTGTGGGCTGTTTCTTAGAATGGTATGATTTTCAATCAGAACTGCTCATTATTGTCTTCCTGGAATGACATCTTTAAGGAATCGTAACATAAAATGAAAATCTAATTTAATGAGCTTCTTGTCTCTGCAAAGCATATTATTATAGATCTAATAATGTTTTTAGAGTTGTTATCTGTACCAGGCAATAATTGAATACTATGATTTTAAGTGATATGAGAACATTGTGTAACGGTAAAATGCCATTTATAATGTACCTACACTATAAATATTTTTCTTTTATTATCTATTTACCTATTACATTAGTGAAGCGTCCTAAAATAAAATATCGGTATCAAGTCTAATAAGAGATAGTAAAGGGGATAAGATTTCTTTAAAAGGTGCTCAAGTTAGTAGATAAATACATGTACTTCGTTTATATGCTGTCAACCACTTGTTAAAACCTTGTGTTAAGCCGTCAGTAGAAAATTAACAACTTATTAATTTTCAAATATCATATTATCAATCTAAGAAAGTACTTACATACATACATACAAAGACTCACGCCTGTTTCCCCGAAGGGGTAGGCAGAGGCATATTAAACGCCCACTTTTCGCCAGTGTTTTGATCCCACGTAATAGGTGGCGAGCCTATTGCCGCTTATCGGGATATTTTGATTGCCAGAGCCTCGTCAGTGGATCGGCAGGTGCACCACTTGCAGGAAGACTACATTACACATTACTTTCTTAGAGCATTACTTGCTCTAAGAAAGTAATGCCATAAAATATAATTCTAGAGCTATTATAGATATTTCACTAGAAGTAATATTAATCCAATGTGTTAGATGATCTCAGAGAGTCATCACGCTGTCTTGAAGCAGCTTATTTCAGATATGATTTTCAAGAAATGTTTTTGAACTAAATTTAAGTTTGCTCATCCAAAGTTGGATACGCTGAGCATAAGAAACACGATTTTATTAAATAATTTGTGTCGTCTGTACCTGTAATAAATAGGTACCTAGTACCAAACAGACACGAATTAGTATGGAAATTATTTATCTTATAATAAGTACCTAGAAAAAAATTACACCAATATGTATTTATTGAAAATAATTTTTGGCCCCTAGGGGTATTCATTCCAGCAATAGAAGATGAAATATGGAAAAGTAGGTACGCCATTTTAATTTAGAGGTCGATTTTTAGGCTTCCATTTTATTCCGTTGAGTCTTACTGATGGATGACGTAATGTAAAAACTTCCACACGTATATAAGAGCAAAAGAAACTTATTTTTCCACACAAGTCATGCGTCGAAGAGAAAAATGAGCTGTTACGTTAATGCAACTTCACAATCTTAAGCCTCGATTTTCTCGCTACGTGACCTAAGATGTATTAAGTAACTCTTTCACTTTGCTTTGAGCATTAGGTACATTATGTACCACGATACAAAGGGAAAATTTGAATTCGTATTATATTACTATGTTCTCAGGTATGAATGGATTGGATAGGCGAATTTATAGGATACGAAAGCGAATGTCTTCTTGTTACAAGCCTTTGTCTTTCTTGCTTTGTGCAGGTATTACGGACGATAGTCCGCCGACTTGTCCGGTCGTTGACGTCCACAACTTGATGGCTAAACCCAGGAATTTTAGTGGATCTCAGATGCATAACGTTCAAACTTTATATTAATCCAAGTTATACTATTATAAGTTACGACTACTACAGAGATTGAAAGGATAAATACTTGAAGCAGAAATCAGAGAAAACGTTCATTTCATTCAGTTTCGTCTAAAGCAGAAAATACTTCTTTCCTCAAAGGAAAAATCCAGTATCAAACGTCAAAGCTTTGTCTTAAATATACTAGATGATGTTCTGTGCATCTACTTTACGGTTTGTTTTGTGCTATTTTATATTTTGCATTTTAATGTGTCTTTATTTGATTCAGACGTGTTTTTATCATTTGTCATGCTGGCTAAAACAAAGCGGTTTATATCTGTTATTTAAAGTTTAGACAGATTTCACAATTATTGTAATATTTGTATCCTATTTCTGCACAAAAATTATGCAAGATTTGTATATGAATTTTTTGAGCAAATCTGATAGGTAACCTTACCAGATTTGCTCGAGGTGTTTTTTTAACCAAAGGCTTCTCAATCATGTCCAATCCACATACAGACAGACTGCGCCGACCCTAAATAAATTAGGATTAGGGCAAGACAATGATGAGATTGTTTTAAATGTCTTTTGAGGGCCTCCGTGCATCTTAGTATTCATACACAAGAAAATTGGTACATCCTTTTCCACTTAATCTTATTTAACTTGTGATAATAATACTAGAGATTCAACGGCGGCTTATACCTAATACTTGAATGTGTTTAAATACTTGCTTCCATACATTCTACTTTCTCGAAGAAAGCTAAAAGCTTGAAAAAACATTAGCTCACATAAATTTCGTACTTCCAACTCGTGTAAAATCCACACACATGTTGTACAAATTGTAAGTTAACTGCAGAAAATTGGTTGTTCTCGTAAGCAATCGAGTTGCAACCTGTCCTTATTGCTTCATTGTGAACTTTGAACTGACTCGTTATTCTCTACGTGGCTTCATGTAGCTTGTGCTGCTACTAGCTAGCTACTTGTGGCCTTGGGAAATACATTTCATATTGTAGTTGAGGTCGTTGAAAAGTTTGGTTTGTATTGGGTTAGTATTAAAAGTTGATGTTAAGGAAATGGTTTTTCACGATATTTTGTAGGATTGTAAATTGCATTAAACTATGCAACTTTAAAGATGATTCTCAGTAAGAAAATTATCAACATTACCAAATGACGACAAGTTAAAAGTTAAAATCTAAGGTTTTTTGTTTGTAAATATATAAAAATACCTTAAGAAGCTATTAATGTACTTTAGTACATATATATCGATACTATTTATAATAACAAAACCCACCGCGCTGACCAAGTGGGGTTTGGCAGACTTAACATGGCTACGAGAGTCATTATGATGAACGTTATGTCTGAGAGACATGCAAGTTTAAATCCAATACGTAATTTTACTTGTTTGCAGAATACATATTGATAGGCGTGATATTGGATCAAAACATTCTAGACTGAGTGATGTTTTAAAAAAAGAAAAATCTTCGAAAGGATTCTAAGAAAGGACACACGAATCAAACATGTATGTACCTATAGGCAGCCGATCAAATATTTATAGGTCGTATAAAGAATCATTTTAGACGTAGGCAGGTACTAAAAAGTATCTTAGCGTGGGGTAAACTTTACAGATAAAAAGAAAATTGTCGATACATGCTATTTGCTTTTAGGACTACTTTACTAGGGGTAAAGTAGTCTTAGGTTAGGGACTTTAATATTGGTACTATGTATACTAAATTAAATGATAAATGATGTATGCAAACTGTGAGAGATCGTGAGTCATATTACTACGAGTAATACCACACTCAGAAGTACTTGAAAAAGAAGCATATGATGCTTGGAATACAGGCCTTGCAGAAATTATTTCATCATCAGCCTGTAACAGTCCACTGCTGGACTAGGCCTCTCCTTTGAAAGGAGGAATTGGCCTACTATACCACGTTGGCCAAACGGGTTGGTATAGGGTTTGTATCAAGTTTTCCTCCTCTTACAGTGCTGTTCTCTGTATAATATGGACCCTCTGTCGGCTCTTACGACACCCATGGGATGATATGGGGTGGTGACATTCCGTATTCTTAATCCGTCACCACACGGATAAATAGATACGAAATTATTTAGTTATTCCCAATTACTTCGTAGTTTCAGAATATTTAGTGTCCATCTTGCTCTCTTTGCGTGAAAGCCGGGTAATTTCATATGATCATGACTTAATGCTTATTTAAATCACATAAATTATACGTATCTCACCAAAATTGGTTGCTTTGTGTAGGTACCTACTATCATATTATTGAAGGTAGACCAGGTAACTAATACCGTTGTACTAATTTGTTAGTTGTCTAACAAAGCTAACTTAGCATTGAATACAAATTCAAATCAGAGAAATATCTTGAGGGCGCAATTTGATAACGATTTGAATACCTCTCCGGAGCAGGTATTACCGATCTTGATCCCGAAATACATCTCGCTATTGCTCAAATTTAATCCCGATCACGATTTAAGACCAGTATTCAGATTCCAAACGTCAATATTACAATCTAAACACACTTTGTTGTTGTACGGTAACTGAAGGTAAAAGCTTTTTCTGAAACCTAGTTAACGTGCATAAAAGTAGGTAAGTACTATAGGAGTTCATAAGCATATAGTAAATGAAATTTTATAGCAAAGCTAATACACCTTACGACGTCTGTTATGAATATGTTTAGCTG
Source organism: Euclidia mi (assembly GCA_944739405.2). Classification (NCBI taxonomy): domain Eukaryota; kingdom Metazoa; phylum Arthropoda; class Insecta; order Lepidoptera; family Erebidae; genus Euclidia; species Euclidia mi. The sequence continues at coordinate 67,923,161 of OX123184.2, forward strand.
CATCTTATGCCTGTTTATTTTCAAAACGGTAAACAGAGAATACTTACTTCAGTGCTTTTAGATTTTAAGTAAATAGCTTAGAATATAAGAAGCCTGCTTCACTCTAGCAGTTCCTAAGCAACTGTAACAAAAGAAGAACAATTCCCGTGACGTCAAATTTCTATATCTCCGATTTTAAACTACTTTTTTTGGCCAGGTAGCTTTTTTTTGATACCTGAATCGTGAGGTAGGTATTCTAAGTACCTTCACAAAATTAATCAGCTGTTTAATCCTTTTTTACACAGTCAAATGCCACTTGGGTTTGTACAAAATAACAACAATTTAATACCTACCTACTTTTTTAAGACACAAAATATTTCGTAGAGGAGTGAACTTTTGTTCCTTTGTCCTGTGAAATTTCAGAAAGTCCAAAAGCTTTTATCGTTAGTTTTGTACAATTTGTTTCTTTTTGAAAATTTATCCGGTGTTATATTACGGGGGTAGGTTTAGCTTGTATTAATTAGCGCATTATACAGCGGCTAACTAGACCCTACATAAATCAGCCGGATTAAAACCCTGCCATCTCGTGTACTCTTCTAATAATAAAGTTTAATAATATCTGATAAGAAAATTTCTATATAAAAACACAAAAGCTGTTGCTGTCTCACTCCTTGCAAGATATACTATTGAGGTCAGGAAATGAAACTCGTAACGGCTGCAATCACACTTAGTTTTAATTTTCCACTTTTCACTTTACACTTTGATTCACAAATACTTTAGAGTTCTTACTCCACCGAGCGCACGATACAGACTGCCGGTATTAATGTCGGCCCACCGTGGAGTTCACAAACGTGCCATGGTGGGTAGACATTAATCAAATCAGCAACTAATATAGAATAAGTTGATACACTAAATAAATGAAGTAATCACTAATAAATTTATCTAGTAACAATAAATTAAATATATTTAATAATAATTCACTACAAGAATACTCAATGAATAAATCATGTAGTCACTGAATTAAATGTTAATAACTAGTTACATATTTCAAGCAAATGTTGCCAGCTAATTAAAACATGTATAATATTACACTATAACAACTCTGTAATGTACCTAACAGTTCGGCCATCCTGTTTGAAGCGAGTCCCATCGCTTATTAGTTTAATTATTATTAACTAAAATACATTAATTACCATGCATTAGTAATCGATACTATACTTTACTTTTGTATATGTTAAATAACATAATGTACATAATGGTTATATTACTTACAATAAAATACATCTAGACTTGGAGAATTTTAACAAATTGACTATTTTGAGTGCAATTCTATTCATTTTCGCTTGTACATTCATTTTCAGATGAATCCGACTCTAGATTTCTGTTAAAATTCATCCAAGGTTTAATTTTATCTATAGCTACGACGCTTTCATACTTTTTGCCATGTTTACGAGTCAGAGGTGTATCCTCAATAAGGAATCTGTCATTTGGGAGCATTTTTACTACGCGATACGGACCTTGATATTTAATAGCAAGTTTTTGCGACTTACCATCATGGGGAACCTGCCTTTCTACTCGCACCAAGTCACCTTCTTTGTACAGTGTTGGAGCTTTTCTATGTTTATTGTAATAAATAGCGTCTTTTACCTGTTGTTCTCGTATCTTACATCCTGCGTTTTGTCTCAACCCTTCCAATTCTTCCACCGGGGTCCTGTTCAGAGTTACGCTAATAATATCGTTCAATTTACCTTCTGTCCTACTGGTTATATTGAATCCAAATACTAGTTCCGAAGGGCTTTTCCGAGTTGTTTTATGTTTTGTGGTATTAATGCCGATTTGGATATCGAAAATGAAATCATCCCAAGATTTGTCGTCTCCACCATGGCTAGAAGTTGATAAGGCATCCAAGATAGTCCTATTGAACCTCTCGACTTGTCCGTTAGCCCTAGGCGTTGCGACAGCATTAAGGATATGCTTTATTCCATAGCATTTTATAAAATCCTGAAATGTTTTACTGGTGAAACTCGTGCCTCTATCGGTGATCAGGCGGGTAGGAACTCCAAAATAACTTATATATTGCTTGATTACCTTTACTGACGTAATAGATTTGGTATTCCTGACAGGATTAATACTCACATATTTTGTGAAGCCATCGACAATTATCAGTAGATAACAATTTCCTTTCTTGCTTTTTACGAATGGTCCCAGATGGTCTGCATGAAGGGTGTGAAAGGGTATACCGACCTTTTCGATGGGGTGTAATTCGCCTTCCTGCTTACCACCTGGAGTTTTGTGATGAGCGCATTCAAGGCAAGAAGAGACATATTTTTTTACAAATCGTCGCATCTTTCTAAACCAGTAATGTTCTCTAATACGATTTAATGTTTTTTCAAACCCACAATGACCAATATCGTCGTGGTTCATTTTAAGGATCTGCCAGCGTACTCCTCGTGGTACAACCCATTTCAAATCATCTCCTACAACCCGGAAAACTCGATCATTCTTAAGCTTGTAATTTTTATGTACGTCAATAGCTTCTACCGTGTTGGGGTCTAATAAAATGTTCCTTATTGATTTGATTTCGTCATCAGCGGATTGTACAGTGGAGATCCAGTCCTGATCAGTCCGCTGTATCTGTAAAACATCTAAAATATGTTGTTCACTTACCGGATCATCAACTGGATTCCTGCTGAGAGCATCTGCGTGCGCCATCCGAACTCCAGGCCGATATTCAATAGTGCAGTCGTACTCTTGAAGTAATACCCACCAGCGTGCTATCCGAGGTATAAGATCTCGTTTTACCAGTGTTGACCTTAATGCATTGCAATCTGTTAGGATCTTAAATGGTATACCTACCAAATAAACTCTAAAACGGTCTAGTGAGGCTATAACTGCCAGCGTTTCGAGTTCATAAGAGTGCATCTTACGTTCATCGACAGTGGTTTTACGGCTGAAGTAAGAGACTGGCTGTAGTACATTAAACCCGTTGCGTTGAAGCAATATGCCTGCTAAGCCATCCTTGCAGGCGTCTGTGTGCAATTCCGTTTGGGCCTTTGGGTCATAAAGGGCAAGTATAGGTCGACTTACAAGCAAGTCCTTTACCTTGGCAAACGCGTTTTCTTGTTCACTGCCCCAAATCCACGCAGTATTTTTCTTCAGCAGATCTGTTAATGGCGCGGTAATGACAGCATAGCCTTTGATGAATCTTCTGAAAAATCCGGAAAGACCAAGATAGCGCCGCACATCATGCTGATTCTTTGGCGTTGGAAACTTGGAGACTGCTTCTATTTTTCTGCTACCTGGTCGAATACCTTCGGCGCTTACATCGAAGCCCAAAAACTCTATTGAATCGAGGAAAAAGTGGCACTTGCTTAATTTTAATGTTAACCCACCTTTACTGAGAAGCTGCAGTACCTCTTCTAGTCGTTGAATGCCCTCATCAAAATCCTTGGATGGGATGAGGATATCATCCATATAGATAATTGCATATTTGATTTTGGCTTCCAGAAGGATTTTATTTATTGTACGCTGAAAGACCGATGGCGCATTGACGAGACCGAAGGGCATACGATTATATTCGTACTGCCCATCAGGTGTCACAAAGGCAGTTTTTGGTCGTGACTCTTCGGATATTGCTATTTGATAATAGCCTGAAGCTAGATCTAAGGATGTAAATAACGTGTTACCAGCTAGTAAATCCAGTTGATCTTCCACACGAGGCAAAGGGTAATGGTCTTTCTTAGTCTTCCTGTTGAGAGCTCGGTAGTCAACACATAAGCGTTTCTCACCTGTTTTTTTCTGGACCATGACTATTGGACTTGCATAGGGCGATGATGACTCTCTAATTATCTCGCTATCCAGCATCTCTTGAACCATATTTCTCACCAATGACCTTTCGGCATATGACATTCGATAAGGGCGATACACCACTGGGTCTGCGTCTGTAAGTTCGATTGTCATTTCGGTGACTTGCGTATACCCCAAGTCTTGCAGCCCATTAGAAAAGCAACTATTATACTTTGCAAGCAAATCTTGTAAATTTCGGCGTTGATCTTTGTCTAGACGAGGGTTACAATTCACAGAGGTCTTCATTTCTGCATCATCGAAAGTAACGCTAAATGAATTGAGTGTTTGGGTTGGTAATGTAGGGTTCATTAAGAAAGATCTAGTTAAAAGAGTGCCTTTAGCAAAATGAACAGGGGATGATGTTATATTGTAAATTATGATCGCGCCATGTCCGTTTTTGACCTCGTATTGACCGGGAAACAAATAATACTCTTTACTACCAGGGCCTCGCAATGTGCCGTTCACATAAATGACACCGTCTAGGTGCGTACTAGTGTGAATCTTTATCGCTTGTAGCATATTGCCCGCGATCTCAGTGTCAGTATCTACAATTATATCAAATTTATCTAGTGGCATTCTTTGAAATCGAATCTCATTCGGTGTTTTTATGATAAGTATATCAGGTTTTTCAGTAAATGAATGTCCTAATAAAACGGGGTGGAGCAATACGTAATCTTCTACAACGTATAAGTCTATTGTTTCTATCACTCCCTGTACTTCAACAGCTGCTTGAACTACTCCTACTGGATAAACAAAGTTGGCACCTATACCTCGCAACGTTGGCAAGTTTGGTCGCGAGCTAATCTGAAGATTAAGAGACTTGGCATTACTCATCCTGATTAGAGAACATTGGCTACCAAGATCAACATGGCATGATGTCAGCAACCCATTTACTTTTACTTCCAGTACGTACTTACTTAAAGCTGAATCCTCAACAGTAACTTCAGAAACCTGTTTTTGTATTTGTTCGCTACCGGAGGGTTTATTTTTATCTAGTCCTTTCGTCACACTGGGGTTTTTAAAACAGTTATCGGTTTGATGATCCAATCGATCACATATCGTACATCTTACTAAAGGTTTGTCGCATTTGTAACTCGGGTGGCCAACTGCATTACAGTTATAACATTTTAAATGAGACTTTTTAAATGTTATAACTGTAATGCAGTAATTATTACTCATACCTGGTTTCGATGGATCTGGACGTCCTGGACGACTTGTACTGTTTCCAAAGCGTCGGTCATATGTCCTCTGCGATGAGTCCCTGGTGTCTCGGCTGTTACCACACCTGACAGTCCTAAAATATTTAAGTACCTGTTCGGGTTCCTTGAATTGAGCCGCTTGAGCACCAACCTTTACAGCACGATCCTCTACGCCATGTAAAAGACAATCTACTGCTTGTCTACCTTGAATTTTACATCGGTTCAGCAAATTTATTTTCGCGTAATAATAATGCTCCAACGACTCTCCATATTTTGCTTTCTTAGCTAGCATCTCGCTTAAAAGCTCGGCATAATCCTCTCTGCACGGAAAAGAGTCAATTAGTTTTCTTTTCCATTCAGACCATGAGTGTAATATCGAAGTTAGACCCTGATACCATGTCTTAGCTACGCCGGTCAATTTTGGCAAGGAGTAGTGGATGATCTCCTTCTCCTGCCAGCCGTAAATCTCCGCACATTCCTCAACCTTAGTCAACCATGTTAATATAGTTTGTTCTTTGGACATAGGGTCAAACTCCGGTATTACATTCTTATCAAATGACATTTTAGGTTTATCAGAGCCCTTAACCTTTTCTAAGATATTAAGAAATTTCTCCATTAAACCACTATCTGATACCTCTCTCTTTGTTCTCCTTTTCCTTTTTGGTGATGGCGACTCGTCTCTCGATTCCGACGAAGTAGAATAATGACGCTTCCTCCTCCTTGACCGTGACGTTTGTCCAAGACTCTTCATTTTGTGCTGTTCACGCTGATTCTGACAGTCCATTTCTTGATATGTTCCTAATATAAGACTTTGATTACCGTCCGAAGTCTCATGGATGCGCTCTCGCATCGAGTGATTTAAACTTCTTTCTGTGTCCGGAAATACTTCAAAATCATCTTCCAATACATGTGCCAGCCCTTCGCCTCGACTGATTAGACCACTGGTGTCCCTTAACCCTTTACCTCGGGTTTGGTTAACATCGACCCCTTTACCTCGGGTGTCGATAGTACAATACCCTTTACCTCGGGTTTCCTCCACATCGGACCCTTTACCTCGGGTGTCGATGGTATAATACCCTTTACCTCGGGTTTCCTCCACATCGGACCCTTTACCTCGGGTGTCGATGGTACAATACCCTTTACCTCGGGTTTCCTCCACATCGGACCCTTTACCTCGGGTGTCGATGGCACAATACCCTTTACCTCGGGTTTCCTCCACATTAGACCCTTTACCTCGGGTATACCCATTAATTTCATCCATTACAGCGTGATCTGAAACTTTCAAAAATAAGCTTAATACCTGCTATTATAAATACACAGCAACGTACACGTATGTATATATACACACATATACCCGCCTACGTCTTCACACTCAAATAATTCCAAACGCATATTTAAATATAAGGTTGTTATAAAAGATCTGCTGAAATTTACCACCTACGTGATGAGTGGTTAACACGGTTAAAGTATTCTAGCTGCCGCCCCTGCGTGATTGAACAACAAACATCCAAACACCTAAACATCCGTACTTTGACATTTATAATATTAGAAGGATGATTTAAAGTATACACGTAACAAACCATTAACTTCATACCTTGTACTTAATTCGTAGGAAATCTCACAGATTTAAATAAAATTATTTTATTTTGTTCGTTAAATAAAGCTATTTTATTAATGCTTCTAGTAAAGCGAGATAAAATATAAGGAAAACTAAACACGCATTCTACATTTTATTTTTGTTAACTTGTTCGGATATAGAAAGTGAATCTCCTTTGCTAGTCAAAAATCAAAATCGGTCGAAAATGTGCATATGTTTTTGTTTCTTTTTACCTAATTTGTTGCTGGTAGTATTATATGATCAGTATATTGCACCCATAACTATTATATTAATTTCTATTAAGTGTTTGTACAACTTTCTTGCTTAATGACAAGAGTAGAATAAAGAGACGAACTAACAATCAGGGTTTTAAAGCTTTGCACTGTAATAATTAAATAAACGTGGGTATAAGCCAAAAGAAAAAAAAAACGATATTCTGCTTTGCCAGGGGTAGATATAAATTACACTGCTTTTTTTTTTTTTTTTTTTACACGGCGTTACTGCGATTAGTTATGAACTATTCAAGTTAAACGTAGTTTTAATTACCTACATCACACAATAAATATTTGGATGCCAGAACATTTCTATGGTCGACTGAAGAAATTGCATGCGTTACTTACATTTATCCGAGCTGTGGACGTGACAAGGAAATGTAGATTTCGCTTATCGAATCCCACTTCTGACCTATTGAGGTCAGGAAATGAAACTCGTAACGGCTGCAATCACACTTAGTTTTATTTTTTACACTTTGATTCACAAATACTTTAGAGTTCTTACTCCACCGAGCGCACGATACAGACTGCCGGTATTAATGTCGGCCCACCGTGGAGTTCACAAACGTGCCATGGTGGGTAGACATTAATCAAATCAGCAACTAATATAGAATAAATTGATACACTAAATAAATGAAGTAATCACTAATAAATTTATCTAGTAACAATAAATTAAATATATTTAATAATAATTCACTACAAGAATACTCAATGAATAAATCATGTAGTCACTGAATTAAATGTTAATAACTAGTTACATATTTCAAGCAAATGTTGCCAGCTAATTAAAACATGTATAATACTACACTATAACAACTCTGTAATGTACCTAACAATACTTAATTTGAGTTTACGTTCAGGTTTGATTGCGAAGTTTTGGAATACGTTTCCCATTCGGTATTTGCGACCCATAACTCTATGAGAAACTCATAGTAGCAAGTTATTATTGAAATACGCCTGCTTGTCCCTGGACCGTCAAAACTTACCACAGCCCCAGCTCAACAATTGAAATGCTGACTCAATATGTTTATCCTTTGTATGCGAGATTTGATAGGTATAATACTTCTATTATCAATGCGAAAGTTCCTCAAGATGGATGGATGTTTGTAACTATTTCAAGCAAAATCTACTGAACAGGATTTGATGAACTATTACTGTAATGTGGCTTAAACGTCAGAACAACACACAGGATACCTATTCTTTCCATGCGGGTATTAGTATTAGTAGTAGTTACGGGTATAATCAGATCCACATAAGACTGTAGTGTCATTAATGATCCTGTCCTCTTCACTGATTCAAACGACATCTCTTGAATCTTTAATTAACCAATTGAATTTTAGATTCATAGTTAATTCCATTCATAAATATTTAACCTTTACCGTAAAATATCTATTTAAGCATTTCTATTCAACTATGTTCTGAGTGGTCACAGACGTTATGTGAATTAATTAGCCTTGGTGATTGATTTTTATCATAATTTAGATTCTATTCTTGGATGATAAAAATCGGTCTAGCTGTTCCGGAAGATTGCGACCACAAATATTATGCACAAGATTTTTATACATTAGATAACGTAAAAAAAATGATTCACGCATGAAAATGTCAAGGTATTGAATTCGCGATAGTTACTTTAAACCTGATCCTAACTTGAGAAACAAGAAGCCTTAAAATATTGTTTCGATCTTATAATACTGAACACGGCATTCTGAAAAGGAATAAAAATAAAGTCCCATTGAAACGACTACTTGCCTAATCAAAGACAATCAAATGCGCGGACTCTCTTATAAAATAAGGGTGCTTACCATTCTTTTAATCGGAGACTCAAGTTCGGAAAAAGCCACGAAACCTTAGTAATCATTTCAATTTAAATTTGAGGCCAAAGTTGGTAAAACGGCGCGGTTATTAAATTACTTCTGTTTCTGTCTGCCTGTCTATCGCGGATGTTTTGCAGGGGCAATTTGAAAAATGAAAATTTAGAAACAGATTACAAGCAGGCTCAAATAAGAGGTGACTTTTATTCAGGTTTAGGTTTTGATTTAGGACAAGAGAAAACAATCTAAGGCCGAACTCGCATTGGGCGACAGCGTTCCTCGAGCGTACGTCCGGCGTTCACGCTGTAGTACAAAGTGAACGCCGGGCGCACGCCGATCGGACGCCGAGCGTACACTCGAGGAATGCTCATGAAAATGTGAGGGAGGCCTAAGAATAACTTTGATAAGGGTCATGAAGTTGATCTTGATTGTCATCGTCATCATCAGCCCTCAGATATAAATCTACAGCTGAACACGGGCTACCTTTCATTAGGAAAAGAAATAGTTATAGTAAAATATATTTCTCAGTGTAAACAATTTTTGTATAACAATCACAAAGTTTAGTACACGGTGATTATTCCTGTAAGTACCTCTACATGGTGATTATCCTTAAGTACCTCACCTATTTAACTAGTATTTATGCTGTATTTTGATCGACCGTAGCACGAATCGAACATTTTATAGTAGCCAGTACGGCTGTTACTTTAACTGGAAGCTACTCCTACCGATAAATTTAGTCACTCCTATAAAGTGGCATTTATTACTGCTATTAAAATACTTACATCTCCAGGTAGTTAATTGGCTGCCATGTTACCGTGATTGCTGTTCACTTTAGTATGCAAAATGAAGGCTAAATGTCAGAATAATGAAGTTATCATATTATTCTATCTGTCAAGTTTAGTATCAACCACTTTTACAATTTGATGTAATGTAGGGCGCAGTTTTGCGATAGAATATCGTTCAATGCATTGTTGTTTTATAAATAGGCAGTTTTTATAAGACCACAAAAAGTGCATTGGACACATGCTAGTCGATAATTGACAAGACGATAATAGACTAACAGTTTTAAACATGCTATTATAAACCTGAAAATTTGTGAGGATATTTGTTACTCTTCCACGCAAAACTGATGAACGGATTTTGATAAAATTGTTTTTTTATTTCTTTTTTATTTATAGACTCACGCCTGTATCCCCGAAGGGGTAGGCAGAGGTGTGATATAACACCCATATTTCGCCATGAATTTTTAGGTCCCACGTAATAGGGGACGAGCCTATTGCCGTACCGGGCACATTACCAGACCCCGAGCTGCTACTGAGAATTTCCTAACGGAAAACCCAATATCACTTTGCCCGACCCGGGGATCGACCCCGAGACCACCCAATCCCACGCGCACATTTTTGCCGCAAGACCAACGAGGCAGTCTGATAAAATTGGAGTTAGTAATAAACCTTATCCATCGGAAAAACAAATTAATAGGCTCGACAGGTAGAGTCTAATACAACATAATTATACTTATTTATTGACATCAAGTTAAAACCAGTATATTTTCATTAAGAGCCAATATCTTCAAATCTATATTTAAATGCAGTATCTATCTAACAGTACCTATAGCTTACCGCCATCCTCATTCGGATAATATCAAAGTACCAACATCCCGGGAGGTCGTATACGTTGGTGTTTCTGAGAAATGTTAATGTTGCTTGCACAATCAAGAACAACACAACACTGTAATTATTGTCACGTTCTAAGAGAGCTGTGTAAATCACCGCCACAAGGTCGGGGTGAATTATTGCGCGGGTACATGCCATGTAACATCTCCCCAAACCAAGGTACATGTATCGGGTGTATGGGCAAATTAAATGACTTTGTTTAGACGAGAATCGTTTAACAATTGTTTGCCAAATATCTTGTATAAGTGCAGTTTCAATAAACTTGCAAGCCCTAGTTTAATACGTGGCATCCTTTTAAAAAAACATTGGGTAAGTAGAGCTTTGCGTAATCGGGAATATTATTCTATTAAATAATAGTAATAGGTAACTTATTACTAATATAAACGCGGCAGATACTCTGTTTGCATGTTTATTTTCCTTTATAGTCTTAACCACTGAGTTAGTTTAGAGAAATTTGGAAAGGCGCTAGTCATAATATGGGAAATGGCTCAGCTAATAATTTTACATTTTTGTATTCCGAGTACTTGCTCTTGTGTGCAATATAATATCATATTATTATACCAATGTTACTACTAATAATATCACATTTGTAACAGGCAGTGTTGGATTTTCTAAACAAAAAGGTTTACGCAACAATGATTGCGTGTTTATTAGGTATTGAATATTTTCCTGTTATCATGCATCACCGCCAGATCAATCATAAAGTACAATGTGCCGTGAAAGTGTTTTCTCAAGTGGGAACGTGTCAAATATTTCGTTTAACATTACGGAAATATGCGTTACCGATCACAAATATAGGTACTAAGTTTAGATTATGTTGATATTAATGCAGTTGATATCGTGTGTTTTAGAACCGTGCTCTTTTGATTGATGAGATGAAGTCCGATTTTAGCAAACTGCTATGAGCTTCCACTAGCTATAGCTCTCGGCTCTAATATTCTCTTAAAAATTCTTGAACATTATTACAGAAATTGTAGTGTAACGTAGAATCGCGCCGCAGACAATGCCCTGTTAAGATAGTCCCGCAGCGCATCCATACCAATAAAACCGCCAGTTCTGGATCTATTCTATCTTACGACAGCTGAGGCTATCCGGGGATATGGACTACTTGTGAAACTGCAGACGTGTCGTTTCCCAAACGGGAAAATATTCTTGCGCTTCATAAGTGATGTAAATAATATATAAAATGAACCCTAATATTTTCGTTATAATAATGTTCCATTTCTTAGGTTTGCTCATCATAATACACGGCGACAGCTCTTTTACATATCAAGTTCATTATACCAGGCGTTGGTACCTACATCGCCATAACAGGATTTAATATTGCTTAACCGTACAATCTGCGAACAATATGACATTTCGTAGGATACATTTAATTTAGGATGTCGGAACCATGGCTTTATGTAATATAAGTCATGTCAGTCGGAATTTGGCTCAAATGCCTCTACATCGAAATCGTAGTGCGGCCGTGGGAGAATCCACAGCGGACAAGATTAATTAGAGTTGCGGTTAAATTAATAACAGGCGGAGCACGCACCCTCGACGTCCGGTGCCTTCAGATTTAACCCAAAACAATAGCTAATCAAATCGTATTATCGTCTACCAAAGTGCTTTGCGCATTAAACCGTCCCTTATTTAATTGTAGCTTAATCTTTACTCTGCATAAATTTCCACTCAGTTTATTCTAAGGTAAAACAGTGCATTGGCCTTGAAGATAATATAAAGGAATGTACTCAAATTGTAACTCAAATTAGATCCTCTTTTGAAGTCAAATTACAGGAGTCAATCGACAAAATGAGACGTTTAGAGTGCTCGAAGGGGATACAGCCTATTGCGAATTACGAATATAGCTTTTCTATTGAAGTGTTCCGGTATGATGTGTAATTACGTTACAATGCTTGAACTAACCTTACATTGTATTGTTACCCTTCTGAATTCAGTTTACTTCGTAAAGCGAAACAATTAAGGGCCAGACTCGTACTTAAAGCGAGTGAAACGCGGACCAATCTAACACCATAAAAGAATTCTCCAAATACTACAACGATTACTTTGCTCCTTTTACTTCGACATTAAATAAAAGTACGAAACGTGCCCTTTGATTTCTCTTTCTAGCTAAACGTTAATGGAAACTGGTAGTGATATAATAGAATCAGTGTGACCTCGGTCGACACGACACAGGCGCATTGGGATGCAAATTACATTATAACATTCAAGTATTATGAATGAGTTCATACCGGCAGATGGCAATGACCCAAGGTCAGAGGAATTGACATTAGTTGATTAATAACTGTATATCGTGTTACCTAATATGGTAATTGTTTTCATTTATGTTAATTTTACTCAAATTTTCAGAAAGCATATATGATTTTGAATATAAAAAAATATCGTGATGGAGAAATGGCTTACAGTCCGAGCCAGAAGTCAAACTAAGCAAATATCGAAGCATTTAGCAGTATTGAATAATTTTATAATTATTTTCTATAGCAATATTGGATAATGCTGACAAATATATTTCTGTTGCAACTGTTGTCTTATAGAAAGAAATGTGGGTATAAAATTATTTCTCAAAGATAAGTATTTGCACACCGTAATATTTACAAGTAGTATTTTAAATTCTGCATGCATCGCTGGCAGCGTATATTACTTCATGGCAAATTGTTGTATTATAAAGTAAATGAAATGCACTTGTGAAATGAGTTTCAACAGGCTCGTAGTGCCATATTGAGATTGCCTATCAAATAGTATCGATGGAGATAAAACCTCTACGATCGAAATGACCGTATGAAATTTATTTTTCATAAAAAGTTTCAATATAATAAATACACACAGAATAATATTTAAAAAAAAATATACAAATTTCACGAAATTTTAAGAATTTGATCATAATATAAAAAATATATGTTATATATAAAAAATATATAGATATCGTTTCGTAGTTTTCCAATGAAAACTACGAAATGATATCTTTAGATGCACCACAATTTGTTGGCTCGCAACGTGATGCAATAATGTTGATGATTCAAAATCCCACTCAAATTAGGAAATATAAATAGTTTTAGGTTGAGTTGGAACGTATCGGTTGCATCAGTGGGCGTTTCGAATTTACTACTATTTTCACTAAACACGTAATACATATTGTAGCATTTTGATAAAGAAGCTTTTCTCTCAAGGTCTGCATTTTCCTCATTATTATTCGGCCATTTCCATAAGCTGACTGATACAATCACTTCGAAAAATACACGAACATTCACTCTAATCAATTAAAGCACTCCGTTGCGGTTCAGTGGAAAGCACGGGCCACTCCTATGCGGTGCCACAACGAACGCTCTTGACAGCCGGATTAGTGAGCACCGGACATAAGCGAATACCATAGTTTACTTGATACAATACATTCACCAACTATTCTTACCTAAGACTGGAACACATAGAATTTACCAGATTACCAGTGTCCTATTTCAATTGATACGTGACGTATTAAAAGTCAACGGGTGTACAATAAATCGGTCGCAATTGGGTGAAATCACAGGAATCCAAATGAATAATGCAGCTCATTTGGTGGTGGTATGCAGTGCAATGCGATTTCAGAGACATAGATATTGGATAAAGCTAATTTAGGGTTGGTGAGCTATAATTATAGGTCAATTTATAGTAGCTGTGTTGCTCTTGTAATATATGCACGTGCATACCTTCGTATTTCTCAGTTAATGCATGTAAATTTCTAATTATCTTACTGAGCTGCTGTAACTAGAAGCAACACAGCGGGCGTTTAACTCAGAAAATAGTATATTTTACTTTCTAGAATTTTCTTTGATACCTATTTAAAGAAAATTGAGTTTCATTAGAATTAAAATTCAGATCAGACCTGTGTCAATAAAATTGATGACTGCAAAGTGCGTTCATAGAAAACGTTTGTTTCTAATTAGAGTGAATGATATAATGAAATATTGGATCTACTCTCAATTTTACTGTTCCATAAAATTATTAAATAACATCGTTAATACCTATTTTTTCGAAGCCTTATGAGATTCACTTAAGCTTACGAAAATATGTACTCATTTATGTTTCGATATAAATCTTAATTATGAATAGAATAATAGCACTCAGGTAAGGCCGACGCGAAGTGCGCGTAAAAATATCCTTCTAAGTGTTTGAAATCGCTAAAATTTCTTCTGTAGTTTCCTATTTTATGTTGTCTGTCTTTTTGTCTGATACTAAATCGAATTTTGTCACCTTTTTAGCTTTTCAAGTGGAAAGGCGTGGCAGTTTGCATAAACGTTTCTATAGATCACTTGCGCTTTCTCCGACAGGATTTTTCAATATTTTCAATTTACTATCTGTTTTAAGTATTCTATCTTGCTTTTAAGATTTATGCAGAATATAAATGCTCGATTTTAACATTAAAGTTATCTGCGCAGATGAATATTACCACATTTGGTTTTAAAGTCCTATGCCATAAAGCCCGTCTTTAAATAAGGAATCAAATCAGATCGATTTATTATGTACTAAAACACGCTTATAGATCTAGCATCTATTAATAACATACCTACTTATTAAGTAATTTCAAATTTATCTTAATTCATTCTAAAACAAATTAAAACATTTTCGCTGGATTTTAGGTTACAAAAATAATTAAAAGAATCCGTGGTACTTTTTACTGACTACAAATTAATACACAGTACTTACGCATTTATTAAGTCGGCGAGGTTCTTAGAAGAATTTTAATTAAACAGCGTGAACATAATTTATAAACATTTATTCGAGATGAAAACTTAGTTTACTCAACTGTCCAATGCAACTCGTAGTGGAATCGCTCTCAGTTTATTTAGAGATATTTTGTTCCAGTTTATTTTCGGCCCTTCCTGTCTCGACGAACGACGTGCGAATTTAAGGGCGACTCCAAACTGCTCCAAACTATACTTTACTATTTCATTCATTTCGAATTTTTCGAGGCGATATTTTCGACGCTGTGAATATTGCGCTCGTTGCACCAGTTGTTTGTTGCGACCAATTATTACGAGATATTTGAGAAGTTGTGGCTTTCTGTTGTTGGCTAGGGAAATAATGTTTTAAAATTTATAGTAATGTGAGTACTTTATTCGTGATCTTGAGCTATTCTTATTTCATAGCTCATTGTCTTTTA
Source organism: Euclidia mi (assembly GCA_944739405.2). Taxonomy (NCBI): domain Eukaryota; kingdom Metazoa; phylum Arthropoda; class Insecta; order Lepidoptera; family Erebidae; genus Euclidia; species Euclidia mi. The sequence goes on from OX123184.2 coordinate 67,938,678, forward strand.
ATGACCTGACGTGTAACCACCAACGTTTTGTATACCATGTCATATGCAATGACAATCTAATAACTATTATATTATCTACATATATAATAAACGACCAAACTATGGCTAAAATAAAGGACATGAACGAGAACAGCACTTAACTTATACGACCACATAAGAAAAAAGAACAGCCCTTTTATATACGGTAGGTTCATTATATTCCCCATTGAAGTGAATTGAATATCAAACACTCTGTAGGCTAGCGTTTCAAGTGTTTGCTGGAAGAGAATGAACAGCCACTTCATTATACGTTTTTGTGAGTAGGTATCCGGTGCCCTTTAATCTCATCCGTGAAAAGTGTGCCGGAGAAAGGGTATTCTTATCGTATAATTGGAGTAAATCAAAGCACGTATAATGTCATTAGTGTTATCTGTTGGGATAGGCATAACACGTCGCGTTTCCATTGTTTTCCATTTTCCGTGTGTTGGGTATCGCGCGCGCGTTATCAGTGGTGACGGCTCAGTTGGACGGCGGCCGCCTCTCTCGACGCACGTCCGCGCTCTGTGTCGACGTTTCCACGTTGCCCGAGAGTTTCCCGCGCGGCCGTCCGCACGTACCGAGCCCGCTCCACACGTCGTATCGCGTCGCATCGGGACATGTCATCCTGATATCGAATTAACGGTGTGTATAAACAACAGTGTGTTTATTTCTACGGATAAGTTAATCGAGTTAATGATAAGTTAATGTGTCGGCCCGGCCCCGTGTGTGTTGCACGTGATCGGATTACTGAATCGAGGGATAATATTGTTTTTAACAACGTAAGTAGGCGATACGTTTAGGGATTGGTAATGAATTAGATCACGATTGTATGAGAGATTAGTGATTATGAGGACGCCATGTCGAAGGCCGCACAGATTGAATTGTTTATCTGATATCGTGATGTTCTGAGTGACGCTGTCTGTCACACTTTATTTATCGTATCAAATATTTTTGTACGATATCTATTTGTATTTTAGGTTGATAGTTTCCTTTTCATTTCCATAGATAGTATACCACAAAAAATATAAACTCGTCGTAGTATTTTTACGTTTTATCCTGCCGACATATTGGCCACCCCACATCCCTCTCGAACTCCCCTCCGGCTCGCTCAATGCGTATGCATATTTGGTTTATTGTCTACTTGTGTGGCCATATATCAAAAATATAGTATGATATATGCTCACACCAAACGCCTGTTTATCGTAACCCCTGTGTATTTGAATGGATGTTAGTGACATGATGGTTCTTTTTCGATTATTTCTACATTTCGCCCTTTCTGGCATAATAAAATGAAATCTGTCAGGTAAATTTGTCGTATTATGTATGTACACATGTATTAGTTAAACGTGTGATGTTGACTGCACGACCTTGAGTAAATTATTATGTTAAACAAAAATAAATCAACTGAGTAAACTGATAAGGTTAGCCGTGTCAATATTACAATTTTACATACCTTTCATGCAAATCGATAAAGAATTGCTAACATATTAAATATTAATATGGCTTTTACACTGCATTAAAAGCAATAATATTGTAATACATTCAGAGCCTGCTAATAGGATCTAATGGTTCATGGATATAGATAAAAATCAGAGTACCTACTGTATACTCTATATTGACATTAACCTACAAAGCGTGAATATATTAATAGATACACTTACATATTTCCTTGTCAATGTGCAAAATACACCTGTATAAACATATTTAGTACAATACACCCACTGCGACGTTCGATATCCATTGATGGGAATTAATTTATACTAAATAGTATCTTGTTATAGTAATACGGTATTTAAGGTAGAGATGGTTGCATACCGATTTCGTAATTACGCATCTATTAGTTTTAAAAGCAAAATACGTTCTGAGTAGTTGCTGAGTTGTGGGCGATGATCGGTGGTGGAACGATGACGCTGGTAGGTCAGGGCCGCTCGGCGCATAGAGAGCACACTGTTATCAATACAATCTAAGGAAATTATATCACGAGTTGGTTACCACACCGATGTATCGTAGGTGTCTGAAATTGAAAAAGGTTGACCTGAAATCTTGCTTAGATAATCTGTTTTGACTATAGTTTTAGAAATGTTAATTAGAGAGGTATACCAATGAATGAAATGTATTTATAGAATGTTGGCATTGCGGCTAATCTGTCCCTTTAGTGATTTGTGCTGTAAATGTTCTTCAGCAATTTAGCTAAGTGGGCGAACGATAATATTCAGATTTTCTCAATGCCTCAATCGGTTGAGTGGTAGTTATAATGCTAAGCTTTAGTAGAGAAAGTGTTTGTAATGAAAATAAAGATATTTATAAAATGTCAACGAAGTCTATGAAATATCTTTGAAGATTTCTTCAAAGATATCGATAAAGTACCAGCCAACTAGTGTTTTAATAGAAATTGAAAATCATTGCTTTTTGAGTTTTATTTTAAACTTGATATGTGTTAATAAGGTAATACTGTTTTTGAAGGGGTTTAAACATCTCTATATTATCTCTTCACTGGTAGTATTAGCAGAATTTCAGTTATTCCCACCTGATCTAAAGACTATTTGCGTTATTTATTATTGCTAGATTTAGCATTGGCAACACATATTATTAATGCTCGACCGAGATGGGTTTTTTGTTCTCGGCCGAGACCGAGACCGAGACCGAGAATACAATAATATCTCGGCCGAGACCGAGAGCCGAGACCGAGAAACGATAAAGCGCGGAAAAAAACTATTAAATGCTGTTATATTTTCAATACAGTACTAATTGTTTAACAAAATTAACCGTTTTAATAATCAAAGTTAAATAACATTATATTATAACATAAAAAGCAATTTTTCGGCATTTTCGAAGAGTGTCGCCTCTCGTCATACAATTGTCCAGCTTTGCTAAACAGTTGTTCACTTGCTACGCTAGTAGGCGGCGCAGATAAAAACTTATTTACTGCAGGCCTAAGCACCTTTTAAGGTGATGAAAACCAATACTCAAAAATATTAGCATTTCTTTGCAGTATTGGCTCTCTAAGAAAGTTTTCTATCAGACAGATCAATCTCTATGATCGAAATAGCGCTATTTCGATCATAGAGATTGATCTGTATTCGTGATTGGTAATTGGCTTGTCTTCCAACTCAATGGAATCATGAGGTGCCCATAAGTTGGATTGATTTGTTGCAGCTATGTTTGATGAGTTAGTTGAAGATGCCCATGTCGTCTCACGAGAATCTGATCCTACATTTTCAGTGAGAGTCTCGATAATAAGAAGCTTGGCTGAGTTAAGTTCGCTTTCAGTTAGATATTTGGTTTTAAACCGTGGATCGATCAGTGTTGCAGTAACTAATGGCAAACAACTTTTAACAAATGAAAACCGCTGGTTAAGTGCATCCAGTAGCTTGCTCTTCATCGTCTCTGCGTGATTTTCATTATCATCTTGCTGCTGGTCACACAAAGTGACAATAAGAATAAGAATAAGAATATTTATTTGCCAGAAACATGGTCATATTAACAAGGTGTTATAAATATTGTAAGGCACAGCATGTTTCACCGACATTCGGCATGCAAAATTTAAAGAGGTCCATTCTATTACTATATTATAATTAATTATATTATTTAGATAAATTGTAGAAAGCTTACACATAAATCAGCAATTATATGACACATTTTATACATTAGCATAATAATATATTATAATCATCTTAACACAATACATAGCATTATTAGGTAATATATATTACCCACACAATCAATTACAATAAAAAATAAAAAATGAATTAAAAATTGTTGAAAATTAAATTAATAAAAGAGATTCAAATAATATAAATAAAATAAAAAATAACAGAAAGGTTAAGTAAGAATATGTAAACTAAATTCATTGTTACTCATAAATTCATGTATCGAATAAAAACATTGTTCAATAAGCCATTTCTTTAGAGCATTCGTAAAGCGTGCTATTGGCAGATCCCTTAAAGCATTTGGTATTTTATTGTAAACTTGTATTACCATGCAGTTACTATTCCTCTTATATAGGCTCGTCGACATTTGAGGTACAGCTAGTTTTGTCGGATCCCTTGATAAAAATGTCCTATTTTCTGTTGCCTTTTTAAATAAATGTGGGGTTATTTTTTACAAATAAGCCTATTTCAAGGACAATCTCGGTCATAACCGAGAATCTCGGCTATAATTAGCCGAGAACCGAGACAAATTTCTCGGTTGGATTTGTAGCCGAGAATGCCGAGACCGAGAACGAGAACGAGATCTCGGTCGAGCCTTACATATTATCCTTAAAACAGCCATCAAATTACATGTAGATACTTGTCGTTAACATGTCCGCACATTATTTGACGGTTCAAGAATTAAACTAAGGTCAGATGAGAGATTATGATTAGAATAATTCAATGTTGATTCGCAACTTGTTATGTAAGTTGTGTGCGACAGTGTTGTTATTACTTATGTCAATGGTAACCATTCAAAGTGTCTGACTCATGCTCTAACAGATACTTGCGTCACTCACTGTTCTACTCTTATGGAAAAATGCCTGAGAAATACGAACTAATGAGGCATAACTTATATGACTCATATGGAGAGTCCATAACTTGGAAATGCAACTGCAATATCACTGGGTAGCCAATCAGCTTATGTCGAAGTGATTGGATTTCGATTTGAGTTTTATGATGGGTCAAACTGGCGTTTCGTGTTCGAATTTCTACGAAATTTTCACTCTCAGTACCTGCCTTTACCGTTGTCTAGCACGTATAGGTGTAAAGTGGTCTAAATATTGAACAAATGAAGTAGTTTACATTCAGAATAGCTAACATTGACTAATACTTGCTCACACCTAATAATCAAATTCTTCAAATTTAGATAAGTAGGTAAACTGGAACTATATCATAATTGCTTTATTAAATGGCGTCAAATGCGAACTTGAATCGATAATAATTAATAATATGCTAATTTGGATTATGCTTTAAGCTTTCAAACAGTACAATCAGAGCACATTCATGAAATTACGAATACATACGAACTAATTAGTATACAAACATACAATCGAACAGATAACTGAGTGTGGGCTGCCGTGAGTGTTTCCATTTGGAAAATTAATGTTAATTAGCAGCCAGCCACGCTTTCGTTATAAAGTTCAAATATTATTTATGCTCTAACGGTATTTTGCTAAAAATACGTCTTTTTGATATGTTCTATCGTAATACTAGGGAATGGCAGCAGGCTACGCCCTATATTATTTTTATTTTAATCGTTTCCTATCCTATCGTATAATTTGATCGCTTGGGAATTTCTACGATCCCCAACCAACATACATGGCAACTTGCAGTTTCTTGCGCCCAAAAGCTTTAGCTGTGCCGTCTCTGCCAGTCAGTCAGTCTGTAACGCAAGAATGTTATATGTACACACAGATGAGAGAATTAGTATCAGATGGAACGCGCGGCACAGTTGCGTGCGGCCACTAAAGCAAATACAAAATTGAAAAGCGAATACAAACTCGTCTCAGTGCGCTACGACGCATCGTACAGTTCACGCGTCACGATCACTTAAACTTTTAAATTCTCAAAATGCCGTCTTGCGTTCTTAAACACTGTAAAAGTTGTTCCTAAAAACAAAAACAGGAAAATGGAATATCTTTTCACAGGTAACTATTGATAATTTGACTGTTTCCTAATTTAATTTCGATAAAATTCGTATTTGTGCAAGAAATATGTAAGTGTTGCCAGTTTTTGTCGACGCCGTTCTGCCTGAATTAGGGAAAATGCACTTGTCAATTGATTATGTGATAATGATTGTCATGTTAATGAAAAATACATTACCGTATTATAAAAGTATATTGTAGATATATCTTCTTTCTCATAAATATAGTAATAGAATTTCAATTTCCATTAGTATATACCTTACATAATATTGTTTTGAGTTCGATCCCCAAACGATCCAAATATTCGTGTACACCCTGCTACTCGTCAAGCTTATACACTTTGACCTTTGCACCGTTCTTATGGCGTAAAGAATAAGTATCAAAATCGCAAATATCAAAATCGTACAGCAAATGTTTAGCTTGACTTGGCGGCGTGTGTACATACATACTTATGGCGTAGGGAATAAGTATCAAAATCGTACAGCAACTGTTTAGCTTGACTTGGCGCCCTGTATACATACATACTAATGGCGCAGGGAATAAGTATCAAAATCGTACAGCAACTGTTTAGCTTGACTTGGTGCCGTGTGTACATACATACTTATGGCTTAGGGAATAAGTATCAAAATCGTACAGCAACTGTGTAGCTTGACTTGGCGCCGTGTGTTCATACATACTTATGTCGTAGGGAATAAGTATCAAAATCGTACAGCAACTGTTTAGCTTGACTTGGCGCCGTGTGTACATACATACTTATGGCGTAGGGAATAAGTATCAAAATCGTACAGCAACTGTTTAGCTTGACTTGGCGCCGTGTGTACATACATACTTATGGCGTAGGGAATAAGTATCAAAATCGTACAACAACTGTTTAGCTTGACTTGGTGCCGTGTGTACATACATACTATTTATTTCTCAACTAATCGAAGCCAGCGGCTTCGCACGCACATATTTTCGTATTTCTTGTTTTGCCCGATCCCGTGGGAATTTCGAGAAATCCCGTCTTAGTGCACCCCTACGGTTCCCAAGAAACATACATGCAAAATTTCAGCTTCATGCGCCGAGTAGTTTCGGCTGTAGCTTGTCTGTCAGTCAGTCAGTAACGCAAGGATTTTATATATACACGAAGTAGTTAAAACTTAACTCGGTACCTACATTTAAGAAATGTATTTATAAAAGCATTAATTAAATCCATGGTAAATTTTTCAAAACCGCAAATGAATATAAGAATATTACATAACTATATGCAAAATACTGGGAGATTATTCATAATCTGGCAACTTTACACACACATAGACGCGCGTGTCCGTACAGTGCCAGTCGCCAAAGGTCACGCACACATAGCTGTCAACGTGCCACACTTAGTTGGACGAATGCGCTCTATCTGATACTAATTCTCTCATCTGTGTATGTACACATAGTTAACGAGACATAATTATGTTCTTTCTATTAGAGGCTTATACCGCAAAAGGCGGCCCTTACACCTAAAATACTTACTTAACATATCGTCACGCCTTTTATCCCCGAAGGGGTAGGCAGAGGTGTATTAATACACCCACTTTTCGCCAGATATACTTTAGTCCCACGTAATAAGGGGCGAGCCTATTGCCGTACCGGGCACATTTCCAGACTCCGTGCTGCTATTGAGAATTTCGTAACAGAAAAATCCAATAACACTGCCCGACCCAGGAATCGAACCCGGGACCTCCCGATCCCACGCGCACATTTATGCCGCGAGACCAACGAGGCAGTCGTATAGGGTTTGATGTCAAGTTTTCCATCTCTACACAAAGATGGTATTTGCATCGTGTTATCTCTTAGTCGCCTCTTACGACACCCACGAGAAGATAGGGGGTGGTGACACTTGTATTCTATGCCGTCAACCACACGGCAACTTACTTAAATACTAATAAAGTATAATATACATATTTAAACATAAACATGAGTAAGGAAAATCTAAGCTGATAATAATAAATAATAATGTTCTTTCTATTAACTTCAATGAACAAAATAAAGTTCTAATAGAGCTATATTTTTAGAAACGACACTTGGCCTCCGATAAATTCTAATTAAACATAAGTCCCACTAAATATATCTAACTTTTGTAAACAAATGTACGATCTAATTTACTAGCCTCGTTACAAATTAAACACTCCATCCATATAAAATTATTTTCATCGAACAAAAATAAAACATATTTGTTGGAGTGCAGGCGTATCTATGTTTGTTACGGAGTTCCGGTATAATAGACTTTATAAATATATAATGTTCGTGTATTATGTAAACAATAAACAGTATGCAGACAAGACCATCAGTCGGGTATTTGGGTCAGGGACTTAGCATGTGGACGACGCCCAACGGCGAGTATACCACTATAAAGCTTTATATACACCCGCCACGAGCGAGGCAGATGAAAGATAAACGAGAAAAATATCCATTTTTTGAGCATGGCTTCCATAATAACTGATGCCATATTCTCCTCCTAGCACAGTCTTATCTACCTCGCACATCTCCTATGCACACTTAGCCTTACGTACTTATTCAGATAATCCCTATCCATACTTGATCACGCTTGAACACTATTTTCTCACGACTGATCCAATGCCAAAACGTTGGTTATCCTGGATACATGGCTTTCAATTTTTTTATTAAAAATTTAAAATTACTATAGGTACTTCAGTTGTGGTCTATTGTAGGTTATCAAGTTGTCATTACGACATCGCATTAGGAAATTGATGACAACGGTAAGCAATAGTTGAGTGTCATTTTGTAGTTGATCGATGATTATTTATAAAAAAGATATATTTTGGTTCTAATTATTATTTGATGTATTCATTATGCGTTATATAACGTGTTGTCACAATCAGGGGCGTATAACTGAATCATTGACCATAAAAACATTATAAAAATATATAAACAGAAAATATTTACAACTTGTTAATAATTATGTCACGCATAATTTTATTCTGATGAATTTGATACCTATCAATTGATATAATAAAACAACGGCAAATATGTATTATGTACTAGAGGAAGCCCGCAGCTACGCTCGCACATTGTATTTAATTTTAAATTTTGCTGTTTTTTCTTAAGCCCAAAAAAGCCCTTATTGCACCGCTATGGTCCCCAAGGAACATACCTACATGCCAAATTCCGGCGCCCAATACATTTGGATATGCATTGCCTGTCAGTCAGTCAGTAACGCAGGAATTTTACATATACAGATGAAACAAAATACTATTTTTATAATTTTACAATTATACAGAAGTATATTTTAAGACGAAGACGGTAAGTCATCTTGTTATAATAATGTAACCACAATCATTCTTATGCCTTGTAATTTGTAAACATACAAACATAATTTCCCATACATCCATTAGCATACATAGAAAATTATCCTTAGCTTTTATGTATTTATCATACTATAAGAATCTCCAGTAAAAGACTGGAGATTCTTTTAGTAATATTTCGTATAGATAGTAGTAGTAGTATTCTAATAGTCCGATTAAGTAATGGAGACATGCACATTTTATCACACTTAGTAAAATGTAGGTATTTCATAGAAAATAATAATGTTAGATCTTTTCCTCGGCTCCGTCCGGCCGCGGGTGTTATTCGTCGCAATAATCTTCGAAAGCAAACCTATCAAGAGTGTATGTGTTATTTATTTTACTGCAAAGTTTTATCAAAATCCGTTTAGCAGGTTTTGCTGAAAAGAGTAACAAATATCCACCACTCCATACAAAATGTTTGATTATAGTAGTAGTAGTATAACACATAGGGAAATTTCAAAACAAGATTCAGTAGACTCATAAATTGCCGCATAGTTTCTTTCGCTAGAAGTTTTATGGTGTCCAATGAAAAGATTTCAATGCAGGCGTCCAATCGTTCTCAAGCACACTTTACGTGTAAAATATAGCCCTTATTTTTACGGCAATCAATTTTAATCTAAAGTACCTTTGGCCAGTGAGTGTTACATCATATATAACCGCGGCAATCAAGTTACATGCTCGTTTATGGCAGTAATTGTAAATCCACACGCCGCTTTGAAATTCCTTTTACGGTGGTTAAGCCTAAGCTTATGGTGACGTGGCGCTTATTGACTTCCAACTGGTATTGGTATGTGTTCACTACATATGCTCGTGATAGAAGCTTTATATAGATCACAATGACATCTTACAATGCATGTATTACATTCTGAATGTAGAATAGAAATTGTCAGCTGACTCTCAAATACGTAAATATTAAAAGCCGTCGGATGAAGCTTCGTAAATTAAATTGCATCATTCGATTTTTGAAAGGTGGATTTAATTATTGGAGAATACCGTAGTGCCGAGTGGTCTTCTGCGAAATATATATTTTGATAGAAATATTAATAAAAGCCGGCTTAATACATAGTGATATGATGAATTGCTAAGCTACAGTTTTAAAAAGTTGAAGAGCATAAAATTCCTATAAGATTTTGCTCGTTAGTTTGCAATGTTACATTAATGACATGGCATAAACTAAAGTATATTTAAACTTAATAAAGCATATTTTTAATTTATGGCGTAGTTTAAGGCACAATAAATAATAAAACATACGATTGAAGGAGCCACTACTCTTTCAATCGTAAGACAATTTTTACAATATAAGAATGATTTCGATATTAATTTGCGGTTTACAAACATAGAAGTTAAAAGTACTTAAAAGTATAATAATTTGATTCCACTAATTAGATTCGTATCTGGAACCTTTATCAGTCCATGTAAATAATGATTATCATAGATATTGCAGCAATTAAACATATAGAGACCTTGTCAACTGTATCGAAACTTGACAGTAGAATTATATCAATACTAGATCGATTATTTATCAACTATGCGATTAACTGTTAACTGATTAAATATTTTGCTATTACGACAGTTTCTTCTTAGGTAAATACCATTGACGAACGATACATCATGATTGACAATGAATTTGTCATGAATTTAATATAATATCTTTTGGTAAAAATATATTAATATTTTTGACATCTCATATTTAATTTTGTTAAACGACGACATAATGCGTATGTTACGCTGGTCTAAGGTTTGGAACGAGTAGGTACATAAGAGGCAGCTTTAAAGTGGCTCTTGTCGCTGACAAAGTGAAGGAAAATCGCCTGCGATGGTATGGTCACATGCAGTGGAAACCCGATGACCACATGGTCAAGCTTGCCCTAAACATGCCAACGACGAAACGCGGACGCGGAAGACCACCCACCACTTGGTTAACGACGGTCGAAAATGACCTGAAAGAAGCTAAATTAGACGCAAGTACTGCTCAAGACCGTACACTATGGAGGAAAAGGATAAGGAGGCCCGACCCCAAGTAAATGGTATAAGGTCGCGACAGAAGAAGAAGAAGAAACGACGACATAATATTACGAACCTTAGTCATATAAAGTTCAACTGAATTCTCTTTAAGTAGAGCTATTTATTCTAGGATTGAGAATGAATTAAACTTTACAAAGCGTATTTCGCAGACGCATATACAGCTAAATTGAACAATACGTACAATACATTGCATTTCTGTGGTCAATACTGATCGTTTGGAATTCCGTATTTATTCCCCTTTTGTTAGCACAAGTGCTGAAACTGAATTTTTATCTGTTCGCAAAAAAACAACGGGTAACGTATGTGATACCTAGCATTGACATTTATATATGTGGATTTATTTTTTTGTTTTATATTCATACCTTATTGCTTACAAAGGTAACAAAACCGCAGTGCAGCTCTGTACGTCAATGTATTCATAGAAATTGTTTCATTGAGAATTGTAATGTAATTTAATTCATAGAATAGATGATGTATTTAAATCTGTACTCTGAGAATTTTCTTCGTATTGAAGTTTCTGTAATTATAGAGTTCCATTATTTAGATCGTAGTTTTAAGAATTATAATAATACGCCATAGTTATTAACAGAGTAAAAGGATTCAGATTGCAATTAAGGTTTCATTATATTCAATTTTACTTCTAGCAATTCTAGCTATAGAAATAGTAGCAGCCTTTACTGCTAGGAACCCTTAACAGATCATGTACTAAACATTAAAATGCATTATGTTTAGTACGTAACGTATTGCAAGATATAGGTAAAAATGTAGTCATAGGACCCGTGCTTTCTGCTGTGCCTTTCACGTGAGGTCTACTTTTTAGGAACCTTGATCATATTCAATTAAATTTTATTTACAATTGTATTACGCTTTATTTATTGATTTTGACAAGTGCAGCATATACACATAAAAAAACCTTTTTTACTATTAGTAGTCGCACCATCATTTAACATAAAAATACATGTGTGCATGTCTGATTCACTCTAACTACCGTTAAAGCCTCATAAAACATACATTACATTAGGTAACCAAATATAACCATCTACATACGTACAATCGTACATAGTAAATAGTCAAATAGATATGTTAACTATGTAGATGATCTGCGGTAATGAATATTCACGTAGTTGCACTCGATAACGGCACATAATCTTGATAATTATTATCGATGTACAAACATTTAGGTCGCGTTACTAGTGGAAAGTATCTGTTATAGTTTAAAGTATGTTTGTATACTTTGTTTGTATGTTTAAAGTTTCACCTGTTTTATCCACCATGTATTTTAAGTCAGTGTTTTCCTGAAAAGTATGTACTCAGCCCATGATATAGAAGCAACCTATAATATTTATTTTACAAAATATACTAAAAAAATATATTTTTTATTAAAAAAATCTTTAAAATCAGCATTTCATAGGACTAAAATGGGTCGTGAACGAAGGGTAAGCTACTTTTTAGGTTATGAATAAAGTGCATTGACCTTACGCATCGACCGCCGCGTTGCTATGCTATGAAAAATTATTTTTGGTGCAAAATAATAAAAAATATTTTTTTTACAAATTTTGTAAAATAAATATTATAGTTAGCTTTTATACAACGGGCTGAGTACATACTTTTCGGGAAAACAATGACTTAAAAACTTACTTAAAGACTTAAAATGTTAAAATACATGGTGTAGTAAGTACTATAGGCTGCCCGCAGCTATATACGTACATTTTTTTATTTAATCTTTTGCCCGATCTTGAGGTAATTTCGGGAAATCCCTTCTTAGTGCATCCATACGGTCTCGTAGGGACATACATACCAAATTTCAGCTAATTACTAGTTTTGGCTGTGTGTTGTCTGTAAGTGAGGCAATAACGCAAGAATTTTATGTGTACTGAAGGATATTTCTTCTTTTTCTTTTTTTTATTTTATTTCTTCTTTTTCTTTCTTTATTTTGTCACGAATATTTATTTAAGTCTGACATAGTATTGCTCTTAAGCTTTATGTCATAACGTCTTAAATTTACTTCAGATTTGAAAATTTGGGAGTATACTGGGCCAGCGGTATAAAGATTGGATAATATTTAAGTAGAGTGTTCTATTAATAGAAGAAAGTTCGGCAAGTAACATTTATCATTATAATAAAGTTACGTGGTTGGCAACAAAACGCGAGCAAAACACCACACACAAATGAACATAGGTCTGAAACATCTTTAGTAACATATCAATGATACGAAGGTATTTATCGCTTAACTTGTAAATAGACTAAAATGCACTTGAATTAGTAAATATTATAAATTACTGTGCTATCACGACTGAAGGCTACTGCGATGACATATTTCTAAAGATTATAATAATAGTCCTAGTCTGTATAATTATATTAGTTATATTACATTCTTGCCTTACTGACTTTCTGAAAGACAACGTAAAAAAGGATTAGGCGCAAAAAGCTGAAATTTGACATGTATGTATGGCAGTGAGTACCGTAGACCAACCTAAGAAGAGATTGCCCGAAACTCCCACGGAAGCAGTCAGAAACGGTTAAATTAAAATAACATATACGGGAGTAGGGTATCTTCTAGTATAATATATACATAATCATAATGGCATATAATACGTTGTAACTTCATGCAAATGTATTGGTATAGGGAAAAATTAAAACAACATATGCGGGAGTAGCCGCGGGTATCTTCTAGTATAATATATACATAATCATAATGGCATATAATACGTTGTAACTTCATGCAAATGTATTGGTATAGGAAAAAAATAAAATAACATATGCGGGCGTAGCCGTGGGCATCCTCTAGTATAATATATACATAATCAAAATGGCATATAATATGTTGTAACTTCATGCAAATGTATTGGTGTAGGGAAAAATTAAAATAACATATGCGGGTGTAGCCACCTGCATCCTCTAGTATAATATATACATAATTAAAATGGCATATAATATGTTGTAACTTCATGCAAATGTATAGGTATAGGGAAATTATATAGATTAGAGTTGAAAGGATTTCTGGACAATATTCCAAAGCGAATTTTGAGGTTTTTACTTCTTATAACACGTATTTATAAAAATTTCGTTACAGGAATGGTTACCACATATTTCTGTATAATTCAATTCTTTTAGAATTTGCATTGTTGCTAAGTAGCTTTTATACTTATTAGACCTTTTATCAAGAATTTTTACACTAAGTTTATTTAGCAGTTCAAAGTATGTCAAGAACTGAGTGCCTCTTTTTTCTTTTTTTGTTTAACGGTTCAAGCCCTAGTTGCGGGTCTCTCTCTACCACTCAGGAAGCGAGTACCTAAGTCGGTTGTTCTAATTACGGACTTTCATACAAAATGTTAGCATACATACATAGACTCACGCCTGTTTCCCGGAGTTTGCAACGATCCTGAATCCTGACATATCTCTCTTGCTTCATTCACTCCCATCAGCAGGCCAATTCTCGTATTTTTATATGACATTAAAATTATATTTTGAATTGACTCAGAAGCGATATTCTGATAACCTAATTTCAGTAGGTATCGTACAATTTGAAATAAACAGTTTATCGTTGAAACATATTTTGACACTTGTTTAAATTTACGATCTCGTTACTACTTCATTCAAATATCAGATAATTTAGAAGAATACTCTTTTTGTGACGTAAGTATGACACTGACATTATATCGAAACTGTATTTATTTAGGAGAATTGGGCCCCTGATTCCTCATGCATGCTCTTCTGTTCAGGGTACTTCTAACCTGTCCTGTTTTTAGGATGTCTCCAATCTGGTCAGAGAATGTCCGCCTAGGTTTTCCCCTTCGTCCTGAAAATGTTAGCAATGTTAACATATTCTGTATAGCACAACACGCAAACAACACGTACGTGAAACCAATCATGAATAGCAATCGATTAATCATTTTCTAAATTTGAATCTTGTTGATAAAGCGAATCGGACATTGTTTAATGTATCGATTAGAGTGTCAGGTTCGAATACGTGATAATTTTGAACATTAACACTGTTTTATGTGTCTAGGTGACTAAGCTTTAAAAGTTCCGGGCGTGTATGTTACTGATCCCTTTCTAAATTACTGCACCGGTTATGATCAATTGTCCGTGACCAAGTGGTTGATTTTGATTCTTAGTTGGATCCGGTAAGTGACATATTTGTCAATATATAGAAAATATCGCGTGTGAAATTTTGAGGGTCAGCTAGTTAATTATAAAGTCAATTTTGATCTTAAATAATTAATTAAGGCTAAAAGTGTTTGCCCGAACCATTAGCTAAACATTGAACGTTCATTTTTTAAAGTTTTTATACAAAGCCAAATCATAATCATTAAATTAAAAATAACTTCTGTTAATGGAAAATACAAAATAATCTTATGGGCTTCTCATGGACAATTTAAATGTATTGTACTTTAGCATTTCGACGATGCAATGCCCTGGAACAAAGTACATATTATCTTGGGTAGGGACTGTGATTTTTCGATGTCCCTTCCGGTGAATTACAGACGTGGCCGCTACCTGAATACTTATTTGTGTTACAAACAAACAATCCAGCGGGACACTGTTCCCGCGAGGATAAAACAATCACGTAGAAAACTTTCTCCTTTATAATATTAGTGTAATGAAATCAAACAAATAAAAAAGGTATTGCTGTGTGTATTTGTTTGGTCGCCGAAGTAAATATATCGAAGTATCTCGCTTATCTGCCTTCAGGTTACACAATAGATAAGTCTTTTCAATACGAGACGGCCTTAAACTGTTCAATAATCTAGCAGATACGTGAGCATCTACTTTGGATCGCTTGGGAGACTTTCATTAGCTTTTTACGACTATCCGTTCCGCAGACACTTATTGTAGGTAGGATATCAGCCATCAGATAAAGTTACTAAAAGTGTTTACTGAATTGTGACTTATGTTTGTATTAGAATGTATTCCTACTACGACCATAAATTTGTTTCAAATGAAAATCGTTTATGCGTAGCACGACGCGTGGAGCTTACGCCTGTCTAACAGTATTTTCTCATTTCCAATTTAGAGAAAATAATTGTGAGAAAAAGCAATAATTGTATTTCTTACACCTTGAGGCATTAAAACCTAATTAGGAGAGAGATACCTTGCTATCGCTTTTACCGTAATACACGAAGTAAGTACTACGTTTAATAATATCAAAGCACCGAGTTCCACGAAAGAATTAACAGTGAATTAATTAATTTCATTGTTATATTAAGCCACGCTGCTGTAAAGGTTTATTCGTTGAGTAGTTGTAGCTGCGGTAACTCTAAGTTATGGCATAATTGTGAAGTTTTCCACGGCGCTTACGTACAATACCTACTGGTTAAATGTTTCCTTAATTCAAGCCAGTTGATGTAATGAGTCAGTTCATTCATCAGACCGCACTGAGCGCTTACGTCACTGGCTATTCTCATTTCATAGCGTGTTATTCGTAATACCTGTATTTTTGATGCTTACACCTAAGACCTAAATTTAGACAATACAAATCAATGATGGTTTGTTCTACATTTATAACGCTAGCGGAAGATCTTAATAAACATTCGTTTGCAACTACTATGTTATTAAAATGTAGAAATAGCAATGCGGATATACGCCACATGACAGCCTTTCGATGTATGAGCAAATTGGCTTTACTGTAACAAAATTTATCACGTTCATACATCCATAGTAATGGGTACAAAATATAGCATTAAGTCACCATTGTTCCTCATGGCTCAGGTATACGATCGATCGATCGCCGTTCTAGATATCATAAAATTGGTAATCTATCTTTGTAGGATTTAAATAAGATTTAGCTGTCTTGTATGGATTACGTTGAATTGCCCTAGGAGATTTGTTGCTTTTTTACGTGCACGCCCGTACCGAGTTGAAATGTTTCCAGCGGATAGACTCTTTTGTTCGTCTGGATTTTAAAGTTCATGAATTTATTTGCTGTTAGCTTACAAATAGCATGATAGAGTAGAATTGTATACAGCATAGTAAACTCAGTCCCAATTTCACACGTTCCGTACTCGGTAATATTGTTGTGTGTTCTCTATTAAACAGTCATTCAAGTGTGGTGTATTGTGAACAAGCTGGCATCGGCCCGATAGTTTGATTGTGTGTAACGACGGGCGCGGCCGGTTCACACACTGCACAGGATCTGGGCTCTATTTGCTGCGCCCGCGCCGCTCACTCGTGTGTGGAGACGCGCCCTGAATCATAAAAATAATTCCTATACTCAATGATTAATAGTGACAAACTCGACGGAAGATTTTCGTCCAATATGTATATATCAAACTAGAGGATGCCCGCGGTTACACCCACGTTATTTAAGGCTACTGCTCCGCTACCGTCGCTTATAGCGTGATGTTATATATCCTGTAGCCTTCCTCGATAAATGGGCTATCTAACAGTTAAAGAATTTTTCAAATCGGACCAGTAGTTCCTGAGATTAGCGCGTTCAACCAAACAAACAAACTCTTCAGCTTTATATATTAGTATGAGATTCTTGCATTACTAACTGACTGACAGAAAATACACAGCCGAGACTACTGGGCGGAAGAAACCAAATTTTAGTATGTGTGTTCATTGCGGATGTAAGGGTGCAATAAAAAGGATTTTTTCGAAATTACCTCGAGATCGGCTAAATTAAAAAAAATCACACACCATCTAGTAGAATACCTATATAAATCTTTTCTCAATGTCCAGACCGTACACATTGAATAGTCATGATAATTATGTCTTTGTCTTATCATCTGACGGTGAAACCTTTTAAGGTTATAATCTGATTTACTAACTCCAAGACCGAAATCTGTAAGCCGTACTCAGGCCGTGTTGCGGATTACCTATTTGTAATCATGCTTTTACACTAATGCGTTAGTACGTGTCGACTTAATGTTGAGGTGTATTTGCAGATAATATGCTAAAAAGCGTCCGTTCCTTTTTTAGTAAATGTTATGATAGTAGCTGACTAACTTTACATTCATTGCTATTGAGATCAAATTGGTCGATTATTAGTGATAGCACTCCTCAGACAGCTCATAAGCTTAGTATAAGTATGTATCAAATAACATATTTATAAAACACATCAATAGTAAATATGTTAGCAAACGAAAATACGTGGGCGACACACGTTCAATAAAAAAGAGTAACAACACTCGTGAAAATAAAAATAATATTAATTTGCTCTTATGATAACTATCGTATACAAACTACCTGTTATAAAACGGATACTGATAAAGTATTGTATGTAACAGAGTTTATAAATTCTCTAAACGATTACTCATCGTATAGGTACGTCGATTAAACTGAAAAGGTATTACATTCGCAACGCTACTTGTGTTATTACAGCTTGTTACACTTCTTGTAATTCGAATTAGGAACGTATGTTACCAAATTATGCTAACATATGTATGTGATTCATAGTGTCACACCTGCAACTGAGGATCGGGTTCTCGTTTCACCGAATACGACGTTATATACCTGCTTATTTTCGGCTCTGACTGCGAGCCAATTCGATTTCACGGACCAACTTCTGCCAATGGCAACACTAGTGTACTGGTTTACCATTCGAAATCATATTTTACTCGTAGCTATCCCTGATATCGAGCTTAGAGTAGTTTATAGGCGATTTAGCCAGCTTGTACTGCCCTTTTGCTATCTCTAAGAGCGGGTGCCGGCATTGACATAACGAAGTTTAAGGTCGTCGACGACTATACCCTTTTTATTTTCTGTCTACTGCCTCCAGGGTACGCAAGAACTAAACCGATTAAGGGAAATGTTGGTTTGATACGATCGATATAGAGTAATAGAATGCTGAGAGATACGTTAAATGCATAATGTATTTTGCTGGATTGAAATAAGTATAATGTACAAAAAAGATACTGATTAAATTGAGTGCTGAAAAAATAAATCGCTATGATTACTTATTTACAGAGCCTTTTCATATCATTCACGTTAATGGATTGTACTATAGATTCGTAAACGTTTTTGAATTTACTAGTATTTTAGTATAAAACGGCTACATTATAATTAATTAATAATGATAGTGGATATTCACAGTATGATCACAATACATTTAAACATTTTTCGCTACTATAGCTACTTAATCGAATTAGTTTTCATACCAGCCTTCAGATTTTATTATAAACTAGTAATGTAAGATTTTTAAGGCGGGTCTGTATGTCTATGTCGGTTCTTTTTAAAACAGCAGAGCAGATGAAACAACATCACCCGTTATGGCAAATAAACGTGCAAAGAGCAAACAGATAGTTGTACTAGACAAAACGAAGCTTCCACTTACTTTACCTACCGAGTCCTAAATACATAAAATGATGGTAATGAACTCAGTTTTAAACAGTTGCTAATGACACAGCATCTGATAAATGGTTGGGAGGCATAGCAGCTTTCTCTACAATTATTCCGAACGCGTTAATTCAATATTAGTTTAGCACCGTTCTCTAGTGACGCATTACTCCGGTTGACCCACATCCTTCACCTTCACCCCGATACGTCTCCTTATCGTTTTCACTATTCTCTATATATATTTCAATTACTATACTACGTAATGATAAACTTTATACTGTTAAATCGAACGAATATGATAGAGCGCACAATGAAATTCAAATGGCCTTACTCGAGTGTCAAGATACGAAGTCCTCTTGTTGTAAATATATGAGTACGCGCAAGTGACGTAAAGTCGATAACGTACGACAAAGATAAACTTAATTACAATTTTGCGTAGCATTTACTATATTCATGTACATACATAAACACTTTCCCTTTTAATGTTATCGAATGACATAATGTACTGCTTGTTATAGTTAGCAACACAAATACATGTGTACATACAGTAAAGTGTAACAAGAAATTAATTTTCGCAACGTAACTTTTTGTTATTTTTGTTATTACTTTCATATTTTCTTTCCCCTCGAATGAAAGTTTACATGCATCGTGCACCTATGGTTTTATTTCTCTATGAGTATTTGTGTGAAGTAGAATGGCATACGTACGAGTGTACTATAGAATGTATTTTGTAGCATATTTATTCAAGTGTAACGAATCGGAATGAATGCAAATAGTGTTTTACGTTATTGAGTTTTTGTGTAGAAGATTTGTACTTATGTGATTTGAATAGGGCCACAAACGAAATGAGTTTCAATAGATTAAAACTAGAACCAAATATTTGAAGAGTACCAAAGGATTTTTATTGGGTTCTATATTTTCTTGTACTGAACTTTCTAGGACTTATTGTATTTATTTGACGTAATTGAATAGCTATGATTGTGATTTACAGAGACCGTCATGATCGCACCGACGTTCAAGGCGCGCTCGACCTCCCCAGGTATCGCATTATTTGTCCCCGACGACACCTAACTCCCGCTCGTAACCTTTTATTATGTCTTTAGAACCATTTATATGCTTTGATGATGTACAAAACTCAATAATTTACAGAAAAAAACTCTTGGTTACCTTATTTTAAATTCCTAAAGAGACTGATCCAAATATTATCGCGATGTGCATAGATTTGTTTTAAAATATACCAGCTCTATCTACGGCAGTATGTGGCATTAAGACTTCAGTTAAAGGCAATGTCACACCTTATAAATCCGAGACACTGAGATTCATAAAATTCGCAATAACACCTTTTAGACGGAAGCCAAAAGAAAAACACTTGAGATATTTATTTATTACGAATTTGAAAACTGAACAGTAGAGCTCTTCCAGTACGACTGTAGTCAGAATGAAGGTAAATAAAAAGATAAAATAGGTTCACATTTTCAACACCACCCCGAATAGAGGTAGCCATGTATCGCACGTAGGCGACAAAATATCACTGTGCCGCCATATATGTATATTGCGAAAATATCGACACCAGTCGCGCCGGCTTTGTACAAAATGTATGCAACGTTTTTTTGGATCCCATCACAATCAGGATACGTCCCTAACAAAGATCGAAAAAAAGATTTTGGATACGTGATACGGAGTGCGGTACCTACTAGGTACAATACGTTCGGTTTAAAACTAGTGCGAAGTGAAATAATGGCCGCGAAAAACCAATTAGATTTTGAGGATTCCCATTAAATATCTTTCAGAATTAATTATTTCACGTGATATTATATAACTGCCATTATAATGATGAGCTGTGCACAAAGCGACGAAATATTACTAAAATTAAATACCATATTAGATTCTGCCTCTTGATAAAGATAGAATCCAGATAGTTTGCGGTCTCGGTATTTCTTATTAGATATTGAGCAAAGCTCTCTCTAAACGATTTTACTTATTCATAATACTCAATACTTCGGCACATAATCATATTTATGATATTCTTGTACGCTTCAAAGCATATTATGCATTTAAATAAACGTCGCGTAAAGGAATTGTATATGAAATATGTGATTACAATTTACATAAGTATGGTACTATTGTCCTTGCAATATTTGTTGCCAGCGTACCTTACTCATGTACAATGTTACAAAACATCTGGCGTTTTTCTGTTTGACAGTATTATTCGTATATTAACAGTGATACTAGACAAATGTGTTTCGTATTAATATATACTAATTGATATTGGAATGCCGTGTGCCCTTAGATGTTTACTAAGAATGTTTGTTTTTGTTGTGTTCTTTTGATATTAACCATTTATTTTTGTACTTTATAGATATAGAATAATATTATATAAGATATATTATGTTTCGTTTGTTATGTAGAAATATTGTATTACAAATTTCTCTATCTACGTATTCACCAAAAATGTCGACGTAAAAATTGGACGGTATGCGAACGTTTATAAGACAACTTCTTTTACGAGTGTCGACAATCATATCCGAAATATCCATAAAAAGGGCAAAGTCATAAAACGAGCATTAGTCCCTTCATGTTTCTGCTGACGCGGCGAAATTCACTGGCCAGACGAATAGAAATGTTATATTCGGACCACACATTTGCATAACATTGTGGTCCTTATTACGAAAGTAGTAAGGCTTTTTTACCCCAATCACATTTATTGGCGCATAACTTTTAGCATATTTTTATAATTTTCCGCTTAAGCGGCCACGCGAAATTCATCATAATTTTCTGTTTATGTTAATAGAAAGGATAGCTCGCAGTAAAATAGAATAGCATTATGGTATAGTGAAACGCTGCTGAAATTCTCACTTAGTTAACAAGGATTCATGGCTCCCACGTATATCATTCATTATATAGCAAAAGTTGACTGTTGTGAAGTTTATAAAAGGGAATAAAAATTTTATACATATTTTAAAAGTCACGTAAAAACCATGTTAGCGTCGGCACATTTTCTATGAATATCAAATTTGTTACGACATTAGCGTGTTGAAGCCCGTAATCTAAGTGAACACAGCGCAGCGTAGCGGTATGTGTGGCCCCGTACGAGCACGCGGCACATGTAAATATTACGTCATGTGATAACGATAAAACCATGCACTTCCTCTTGTAACGTAGGTAAATAAATACAGCCACTTGCCAGCTTCTGCCGAGTTTAAGGCCATGTGGCGATATCAGCGTTTGAGGCAAATATTAGTAGCTAAATAATAATCAAGCGAACGATGTTTTTGGAGGCTGCCTGTTATTGGGAATTTTAAACCTGGCAGGATTAAGTATTTCGCGGTAATACTATTCACTCTTTAAACGAAGAACCGATCGGGCAATATAACGTTCGATATTTAAATATCACTTCTGCTTAATAATTGAATATTATACATACGTATTGTTCTGGAAATATAAAAAATACGTAGTAAAAAGTAAGTACCTCCTTTGAGAAATCTTAACTTGTTGATTTGAGTTTTCTATTTCATGTGAAATGAGAATGTTAAATAAGAAAATGCTTTTGATGTTTCACACTCGTTTTCCATAAAATTGGTTGACGAAATTGTTTCACTGGACGACCATTCCTGATGTTTCAAAACTTCCTCAATTTGCATACGAAAACATCGAAATAGATTCCATAATTGAGCCTGCGTTGTAGGGGGTTGGGTCTGTGAGACCCGGCACATTTCATTTTCATTCAATTCAGTTAATTCATGTACCACAGCGTAGTTTTTCCATAATACAGCCTTTTCTTTTGCTCCTAGCGTTGAAGACAGCATGTTATTCCAGGGCCAACTAGTAGGTATAAATCATCATACAGTCTTTGCTGCTGTACATAGGTCTCCATTACATAATTCGCTTCACAATGGTATTACTAGTCAATAGACGGATTTGGCGTACTATACCGCAAATATTAATATAAATTTTATCCAGTAAGTGAGTCCGTAAGACCCATCCTGACGTCTGTAATACTTTACCACACACATGATTTGGAGTGAAAAGAGCACACCAAAGTTTGGAAAGCTTTCTCCTGATGAAAATTTTTAACCTACTACGGAGCACATTTGAATTGAATATTATTGTTGAATTGATATATACACGAAGGTATATTAATTTGTGTAAGAAATAAAGTTGATGATTTTTAATAGGTATTTAAGTATATAAAAGAAAATATTTAAAATTCGTTATTAAAATCGTGGTGGTTATTAAATCTATGAAAACCTGCAAAGAACCTTGCGAAATAGGAGTCGGTAGGATCTACTCAAAAGCCTTAAGGTATTATAACGTTAAAATTCTAGTAAGCCTACTCACCAGCGCACAACAAATGATCGCGGCCCGATTTGCTGTAGAAAAATACTACGTTTAGCTGACAAAAGGAGCGGGACACTCTGTTTTGTAAAGCGTTTATATCTACATACCGTACAATCTAATAAACATACAAATCAATATTAATAAAACCGTAAATTAGTATGCAAAGTTTCAACGATCATGATATTATTAAATACTAAAAAATTATCTAGAAAGAAACCGTATATCTTGAAGTCATTATTACTGGAATAAGTTACTCTCCTTTTATTTTAATTGGATTAGCGTTCGTTAACTACCTAATGTACTGTAATAGAATATAATATGTTGACACAGACTAGATAAATGGAGAGGCGCCTATATGTTTCGTGCCATTAGATTTATATATTCAGCTATGCTTATAATATATTAAAAGTATTTTTAGCTTCTTTGAATAAATCAGTCGTCAGTCCGGTAGTTATAGTGAAATGTTGTGTTAAATAGATCTTACTGTAGAGAAGAGTTTTAGATTTCGAATTGTACACATTTTAATATTTATAAACCGGCTCTCTAGTCAAAAATGCTTCATCCCTTATAGCAGATGGGTTAAAATAGGGTTTAATGATCACGTATTGAAATCTCCAAATACAAAATAAATCTGCCAAAAATAATCTTGTGGCCAAAACACTTGAATATGTCTTTAATAATCATTATATCCATCTATAATAGAGAATTAAAAAAAAATTATTCAACGATACGAGATCAATGTTTCAGAAATGTTATGTGTTTACATAATGTTTTTATTTATTCACTGATACTTTGGAATTGGCCCGTTTAAAGGCCTATTCAAACCTGAGCGATATTCGCTGCCGCTGTGGGTAGAGGTACATACCGCGCGGGTTTCGCTCAGGTATTTAGTATCAAGTACCGCGGCTAGAGCGACCTGAGCGATATTCGCTGCCGCTGTGGGTAGAGGTACATACCGCGCGGGTTTCGCTCAGGTATTTAGTATCAAGTACCGCGGCTAGAGCGACCTGAGCGATATTCGCTGCCGCTGTGGGTAGAGGTACATACCGCGGGGGTTTCGCTCAGGTATTTGGTATCAAGTACCGCGGCTAGAGCGATCTAAATTTCTTACCTCTCTGAGCGAAACTCGACTACCGCGCGTTATTCTACCCACAAGGATAGCGAATACCGCTTAGGTGTGAACAGTAATATTACCGCATACCCACTGGGTTTTCTCTGCCGCAGACGGTAGCAAATACCGCTTAGGTCTGAACAGGCCTTATTTTAGACAAGAATATCACTGTAATTTAAGGCAAAATTAAATATCTATAATTCTGGCTGAAGTAGATATTAGTGAAAGCTAGTTTGTATTATTAAGATTAAAAAAAACAATTATACCGGACCGATGTTTCTGAAATCCTATATGTTTGCACAATGTCATTATTTATTCAAGGATACTATTGAATTGACCAGTTTTTTTAAACTAGTAAAATATTATGCATAATAAACTATCTATAATTCTGTCTAAAGTATATCTAGTGAAAGATAGTTAGTGCTGCCTCGCCGGTCGAGTGGTCCCGAGGTCAATTGCTGAACATGAGTACTTCGATTTTGGTGACGGTCACAATTTAATAACGTTTCGCCGTTTTGCTTTTCAAGAGAGTGCTTGCTAAATCGAAGATTATCGGAATAAGTACTTATT
Organism: Euclidia mi; assembly: GCA_944739405.2. Classification (NCBI taxonomy): domain Eukaryota; kingdom Metazoa; phylum Arthropoda; class Insecta; order Lepidoptera; family Erebidae; genus Euclidia; species Euclidia mi. The sequence goes on from OX123184.2 coordinate 67,963,969, forward strand.
ACATTTAAGCGGTACTAGCATTTTACCGAGCTAAGATAATTAGAAGGGACCAAGCTGATGATTAATATTTTTCTTTGTGCCTTAAAATATGTAGGTTTTAGTAAGAGATAGTTATTTATGATTGGAATGCGTTAAGGAAAAATAAGAGAAAAATAACGCAGACTTACTCCACTCTCGTGAGCTATAAGATGTAGTGTCAACGATTCCTATCGTTGACACTACATCTTATAGCTCACGAGAGATTTTGTAATTCTTTGTCAAAGGATATATAATTGATCGAACCACTAAATGCATTTAATTATGATGAATAACATTGCAACCCTACAGATGTACATACTTACATAAACTTCATGAATAGTTCTCAATGTGAAATGCCCTAAAAATATAGAAAGGGCTAAGATTATTTGTATTTTGCTTTATTTAAATTCTAAGTAAAAACATATAAGTAAGCTTTTGAAATCTATATTCTTTAGCTATACAGTTTTTTAGGCGCAAAGTTACTGTAAAGTTGGACTGTTTATTTATCACAATGACATGAGCAATACTCAGTGATGCAGCACGATCGACCGCACTAGTTCCTATAGAAGCTATGCTCCTACAAAATAATAGCAAGAAACAATTTGATAGCAAAAGCAAATTCTAAAAGGCGACAGGCGCTCCTTAGCAAAACGACGAGTTCGCACACTAGCCACTATAGTGGCCGGCCGGAGAGCCTAGTCTATAACAAATAAGCACAGGTTATTACAAAATCCATACTTCTATCCTTTCAAACAGTATCTGATTGAAATTTTAAATACAATGTGATACAGATTGATGTGATCAGGGTCACCTGGCTAAAATTGACTGTAATATTGTAATGGAAATGATTGACAAAATTCCTTCCTTATTATTGTAAGCCAAGGCGTAATATGTATCCCATAAAAAACAATACTTGTCAAAAAACCAAGTCTCGCTACCGTAAAAAGTTGTGAGATCCATGTAATACCAAGTCGGTTCATTAAAAATATTTAATGTTTTAAATAAATAGATTGACTCAGCCATCGCATGAAAACACGATATATCTCATAAGTAATACATACATATATAAATTAGTTTGTTAAGTGCGATTGCCAAGTCAATCTATTTATTTAAAATATTAAAGATTTTTAATGAACCGACTTGGTATTACATGGATCTCACAACTTTTTACGGTAGCGAGACTTGGTTTTTTGACAAGTATTGTTTTTTATGGGATCTCATTTCTTTTTGTAGATAGTCCTACTTTTTCCCTTTCCAGTAGCTTCTACTTCTTGTACACCAACAACGAATTTTCTTAATTAAAGCCCTAACTGCAAACATAATTTTGTAATCTTATATGTTAATATGGGTTTACAAAGTTATTTATGCAGTTGATGTATGACGAAAACTGGACTGAAATTGAAAAATGTTTTAGTTTTTCCTTGATTCATACACCAAACACTAATTGTATTCTAAATTTTAAGCTTCTATGTCTGCTAGAAGTGCCTTAGACTTTTGATGATCGGTCAGTGAGTAACAAAATCACGAAAATTGACTCGTTATAATTCTTAAACTACTGGTCCAAATTAAATGTAATTAGAAATATACCATATTTATACAATGCCTGTTTGGGTACTCAAAAAACAGGCTTCTAGTTTTATCCACAACGTAGTTATAGGGGGTCGAAAATGGCCTGAATTGCTTCGAGAAAAGGATGGTACGGCCGTGCCGCTTTTTTGCTCGACTTGGCGGGGGCACTCCTGTGCCCCCAGATCTGACAAAATAGCGCTGCCATCCGACATGCATATTGTAATTTTACAAATGTCAGTCCGAAGTCAAATATCTCTTAATCCCACATTATTGGCATCTGCAAGGAAAAAATGTAAAAAGGAATATTAATATTTAGGCTTTAAAGCCATCCCTATAAAGCTATTGCATAATTTATTTTTAATTGGATAATAGGTAATTTGTATAAGACAAAAACATTCCAACAAAAGTTTCTAGACTTTAAAATTGTTGAAATACGTTTCAGATATAACATTATTTCTAAAAAAGAAAGTTTTTAGTTCTTAAATTATGGCCTTTATGTTAATACGCATAAGATGAACATTTTACTTGAGCTTTCTGAGGCAATAGTCTCTTAACACGAGGTAAAGCTATATCTGCGATTCTACTTTAAGAAATTATATGAATAGTCTTAAATTATTATGATCCGATCCGACAAATAAGTAGAAGTGAAGGACACAAATAATTGTTCTAAGGGGTAGAAATCCGGACTTATATAATATATATAAAAGCTTAGCATTTTTTCGCAAAGTAAAAGTGTATAGACACACAGACTCTAAGTACTTGTGTCGTGCGATGACCGAACCTTCAACACATTAGTTACGTAGCCACGTCATAAAAAATATGAACTTCATACAATGTAAACTTTATGTTACATGTATAGATGAACTATGCAAACGCAAAGCTTTAAATTACGTAAGCATAATTTTAGGTGTAATAAATAACTGTGAGCACCAACGTGTTCTCAAGATAGCCAGAATCACAGAAATTAGACCAGTTAACGAAGAAACTGAGCAAATTATGCAACGTAAGATTGCAGAAAATTCTGAGACATGTGACAAAAAGTATGTTAACCGTTATGTAATACAAACGAATGATATACGAGATTTAACTAATAGTTTATATCCTGACAATCGTAAATCAATCTTTTTAATTACAAGCATTACTTCGATATCTTGAGTTCCATCCAGAGCCTTCGTTCTTGGCAATCCAACAGTTTAACCAATAGGTTATCGCTGCTTGTTTTAAAAGTAAACATATTAAATACAAATGCCAGATTATATTTCATGCATTCTTGTAAGTGGCTGTTGGTCTGTCGTCGGCGAATGTCGTAAAACAACCAGGGTTATACGGAATCGTCTCAAGGCGGCTAACACCGTTACTCTGATTATATCGTGGTCAACATCTTTTAAATGTCCTACTTATTGACAGATATACATGTTGATATTACCTAATTAATCGCTCAAAATACCAATAACATCGCAAGTTTTAAACAACTTCGAAACAAGAGGTGTTCTTTTCGCCAGTTTGTTTTGTTTTTGTGAGTTACGGGATATTTCGGACGTTGGTAGATTGATTGGCACTTTTAAAACTTTGACATGCTGCATTGCGAAAATCACTTCACATTGTTATTTGATAGGATTTAGCCACTCAAAAGTTACTCAGCTTTGTACGTAGACTTTTGTAGAATATTTATTTAAACGTTTGCTGGAGTTTCTAGTACCTTTTAGGAAATGAATTACATAAGGAAAGATCGAAGTTATTAATCATGATCATATTATAGTAGGGAATAATTGTAACCTCTTACTGTGAAGTAATCTGTCTTCACAGTAAAGAGGGTCGTCTACTCACTTTGACATTGGTCAGCGCCTTGACACTTTGATGTTCACATTAGTTATTTAAGCAATAAGCAGCCACTTCACAAATAAATCATAAATTCCGACCATTCAGTGCTATTCACGACTAAGTGAAGAGTATACAGAAAGGGGTTTTCACTCCGCCCAAAAACATTTCCTCGCCCCCTGTACAAACAATAGACTTTTATAAAAGGAAACGTTTCCATTTGTATGAAATCCTTTTTTAGATTTCGCTGCCACAAAAGGTGAAAAATTGAACTCTTATTTTCAAATACAGCTGAGATCTGCTGTCTGCGCGGTTACCGTCTTAAGATTACTTCACAAGCTGAATGGAAATCTTTGAGAAAATATTTATAATAAAGCTTTGTCATTCCTAATAACCAGAACGCGAACAACTCGCGTCTTATGATTCAATTTTATTAGTTGCTGTTATAAACCGCGTCGCAGTGTCATTTTCTCGTTTATACTATTATAATAATTGAATTAGTTTTATATCAATAATTTTATTTCAAAAGAAATTTACACCACCGTGTTGGTGTATTTCAAATTTTCAGCTTTATAAATTGCGAGCTTTTATATTTAAGTTTGAATTCAACTAGAAACTAAAAGAACTGATGCATAAATCTTCTTATTTTAGTAAATTACTGAAAAGTTTTTAAATACGAAGTAAATGAGGTTTGCAGTTGAAATGTATAGAAATACAATCAGGTGAAAAACCTTTACTCAGGAAAATCATACTCAGTTATAAGAGTTTCATTACAATTAAAGATATTCCAACTATCCTTAAGCCCGTTCTCATGAGCAATTGTAGCTGTTGGTCAGGTGTGTCACATAGATGTCTAGATTGTATCCAATTTGCAATGATATCACGTATCTCGTGTCTACACAAGGCATACCCAGGACATGTAGCTGGTGATCGTGTTTCGAATGTAGACGAAACTACCGCAGAACGAGCAGCTCATTACCAATTTACTGGTCACCCTTTTGCTTCTTTCGATTTCCAATCACATTGCAGCTTGAATAGTTTTACTAAGTACGTGATTGTTTTTGTAGCAATTAATAAATTATAAACCCTTTCTGTGTTCTAGTTAATGAAGGCTAGATAAACATTATAGTTTTTCTGTTAGCTGTAGCTTTCAATACCGCACAGTTCTTTTCGTTTCAAATTCTGATCTTCGGTATACCTCCTATCAATTATATATCTATAACGCCACATATCATGTGTAGCATATACTTGAATTTTTGAGAACCTGTTTATATATTTGATAATTTAAAATAAAACATACATTGGTACACACTAAGGGATCGTCGGTGGATAGTCAAAATGTACATGGAAATATTAAAGGAAGGCACTTAAGAGCCATTTCACCCAACCACAAAATTTTACACCAAATGGCGTTGCTGCTAGTAGTAATGTAAATTACTTTTAAACAGGATACCTCTCTAGTATGGTGTTACAAATTGACGACCTTGAGATATATTCAAACTATATTCCTATAGAAAACGTGCGTACAGAGATAGAAAGAGGTCGAAAATAATTTGAACTGGTTGGCACAGCATCACTCAGCTCGAACTTGGCCGTTACGTTCATATGCTAGGCCAACCGTTTTATAATCATAAGAGAAAATTAGCCTTTCATACAAATTTGCACCTTCAACGGCAGTAACACGAAACTTCTGTCTGGGGACGTACATAATAATAATATGGAGAGATATTAAAATTATAAGGTACGCCGGGCGTATGCTACATTTATTGAACTTTTATAGAGTTGCCGACGTCGGCAACTCGTCAGAATATTAATGGCACATAATATGTTCTGAATACTTGTTACAACTTTTCCCATTACGCTGCTCAGATTTACACCGGGAAAAAATGTCTTTGACGCAGAAAGGCGCTTCAGTGAAACTCAATGAAAGTTTGTCGTATAACGTAGACGTAAGCCCCGGCTACCACTGGCAGCCAATTTGTTTATCGCGCTGTTATTACACACCGAATTATGATTACACTCGTTTTATTCCACAATTTTATAAATAAAAACTCGTAAATGTCTTTATTTGTTACGTTGCTACAGCCGTTCCATTGTTGGCGTACATTTTGAAGTCATATATTATGTGGTCATTATATTTTCTTATTTTATTTTATAACGTTGGCCCTTTTCCAAGGTTCTGAGGTTGCCTTCATAATTTGCCTGATGCAGATATTTTTTACTTTTACACGTTTAAAATGTACATACATATCTGAATAACATTAGCTTGCACAGCTTCATAACCTGCGCAATGAAAGCTACATACTTAGGTATGAAGTGTTGCAACGGGAATAAAGCCTTAAATAGATACGTTACTGGCAGTACTCATAAAATGCGAACGTGATGGCGTAGTCGATAATGCACTTATAAGAAGTCTGTCCCACCCCCGCCGGCAGACAAAAGCGTCAGTCTACCTTAAAAGCTCCATTGTAACTACCATTATTGTTTGCCTCGAGTTCACTAAAAGCGCGTAGTAATCGAAAGGCTTGACCTTTTCCCTTTAATAAAAAAAAATTATGTATGAATCATTTTCGACATTTTACACGTATGTTATTGTTATATACGGATATTATATGAAATTATAAACCCCTAACGTCAGACAGTGAGATTGATCGAGTGTAACATATATCGGCTGTCAGTAATATCAGTCGGAGAGCATGCATGAGGAATCTGATGGGAGTGAATGGAGCAAGAGAGATATGTCAGGATCGTTGCAAATGGCGTTCCGTAGTCTCTGCCTACCCCTCTGGGAAACAGGCGTGGGTCTATGTATGTACCTATGTGTGTTATTATTACGGTTTTTTGAAATATTCTTCTTAGTAGGGACCTTTTTGACGATTTATTGTATCATCAGCATCGTCTTAGCGCTACCCTGCAGTAAAGCTGCTATCCCTGTCGTATCTGGTTAGACTAGTAAGTGGACTCCCGGATCCAAGGCGCGTAAGTCTTGGATGCAACTCGGATAACGCTAGGATGGTCGTCTCAACCCGGTTGTATCCAAGACTTTCGTCTTGGAGCACCGAACCGCTTTCTACATAAATAAATACATATACTCACGCCTATTTCCCGTCGGGGTAGGCAGAGACAATGGAACGCCACTTGCATCTATCCTTACAAACTTCAGGCGCTTCCTCTACATTTACAGAATACTAGCTTTTTTAGACTAAGACTATTTATTTTGTATCATATTGAAATCGAAAGCATTTTTTTATAAAATGAAGTATTGTTTGCATTTCTAGGTATACCTACCGCCAAATACAGCATAACCTCGAATAATTACACCGTAACTGTTACAAAAGAAATACTTAGTTTATAATTAGATTATGATATCTGACCAACTCAGTTTTGTATCAGAAATAATGAGAGTGTGCTTGATATATGAAAGTAAGTTCATGTCATGAGCATTAGTTTAAACTAAAAATTAAAAACGAAATCTTCATAAATTGATATTGCGTATAAAAATACTGCTTACACAATTATCAACTCATCATTAAATTTTGCTCCTAATTTACTTAATATCCGCGTTGCCCGGTTATCTATACTTATAATAAAACTGTAGAGAAGTCAATTCTGTACATTGAATATATATTCAAAATTAATATTGGAGGATGAATGGTGATCGATACTGATGCCAAAAATGCTATCAGTAGATTTTTTGTCTGTCTGTCTGTCCGTCTGTCTGTCTGTCTGTCTGTATGTGCACGCATGGATCAAAAACTACTTAAGGGATTTTAACCAAACTTGGTACGATTGTAGTCCATACTCCTAGGCAGGTTATAGGCTATACAACACAACGCTAAGACACATAGGAGCTGAGCAGTGACGATAAATTTGAAGCAAGTCGGATGAAAATGCGCTTTCGAGCTCTTATCCTCGCATACGTTGATCATACACCAAACGCATGTATTACAAAGATGATGGTCTTCTAAAGATCTACAAAAATGTCCTTAATCTATCTTTTATAAATTAGCCACAATAACGTGTTTAATCGTTAGGCGTTTCTTCAAAGTGTATTAAATACATAAATATATTGTATTTCACATAGATATATCTTAATCAAACTCCCATTTTCAAAAAGTACACTTTAATATCAATTTTATAAAAAAAAACATATAGAAATCGGTATAAAAACACACAAGATATAGATGAAATAAAACTTCCAAAATAAATCGCGCCGCGCCAGTATGGGTACGATTATACGGTTGTTTTTTGTTTAACGCGCTAAACGGCCATCTATACATATACTTAATCTGTAAGATCGATGTCTGTACATGGAAGATATTCAGGAGAAATCTATTTTAAGGTGTTTATATTGAAGAAGAGAAGCCAAAAATATAATTATTAAAATATTTGTCTCTTTGTCTGTGCGTTTGGGCACGCTAATTTCAGAAATGGCTAATCGAATTGGAATGCGTGTGTTGTAGTAAGCCCCACTTAACGTTTAGTGTTTGTTTTATGCGAATCGGTTCATAAATTAAAAAGCTGTGTTAAATTAAACATTACGATGCATTTGTCGGGTTAAAATTTGTTCCATAAAAGTAACTCTTTTGTTGAATTGGTTGAAACTTAATATATTATGATCAGTCAAATGTAAAATTACGAGGGTTGAAAGATTATAAATAGGATATTTTCAAACATTTGGATTTTCCAATTAAAATTGAACTTAAATCTGTATGATTAATTATATTAAATAGGGTTCAGCTTAGGCTGGACGTATTCGCACATGTATATGTAATCAGCTCGCAGAGTGGCGAGTCATTTCATTTTACTGGATGGGGATAAACATTGGGATAACATTGTCTGAAACAAGTATTAGTAAAAGTCGTCATCGATTACGCCATGGGTTTGAGATGCTGCATAGTTATGGCATCAATTTGAAGACAAATTGGCCGAGGCCATTTTAGGTTCCCACAACAAAGTAATTAACCGTTGCTTGACAGTAGACATAATTATGTAATTAAGTATATCTATCCTATTACCCAATAAAGCCTGCCTGAACCATCATTTGCTGGTGTACACCATACACGAAATAAACTATTACCCATTAGAACTAGCCGAAAGCCTGCAAAATGATGTCTTGAGACTTACTGAAGAACAGCGTTTAATATAATTATGATCGTGTGTGTCGTAGCGTGGATAGTGATTTGAGAAATCAAGCAAAATGACGAACCCATGGGCGTTATAGCCGTACTGTTTAGTGGCGATTTTCGTTAGACTCTGTCTGGTATACCACCATACAATATGAGACAAGAGCTGATGAAATTAGAGCCTGTCTAAACAGTTCATAACTAGGTATGGGATTGTATTATCGCCATGCATTTGACATTAAATATGAGAGCGCGATTATAAGGCAACGAACATGCACAGGAATTCTCTGATATTTTACTCGCGATTGGTAACTTCGTGGTGTGGAGTCGCACGAACAAGTGAAAGTAATTTGAGCAATTTTCAGGACATCTACATCTACACTATTCAATATAGGTATTATATGCAACTTAAAACATTTTGGGTATCAATTATGTAGCAAAAAAGACAAATTCCGCGCGAACAGAGTCGCGGGCACAGCTAGTATTTTAAATAAAATATGAAATTGAATCAAACGAAATAAATTGTATATTTAAATTTCAATGCAGAAATAATTTCCATCATAATTTGTTATCAACTCAATAAGTAAAATGAACGTTCCGGTAACAATATTTACGATTGTTTGCTTGTATTATTTATACGTTTTGGAGGCGTACACAATTTAGTTAGCGATATCAGTGGTTCGAATGGCCGCGATAAAAATAGCGAACACATGTGCTCACCGCCAGATGCCCTGCGACCTTACGCTTCGCCCGTTTTATAACGTTACACATTTTATGCATTCACTATAAATATTGGCAGCTTTTCCGTATTTTCACACTACATTTACATTTATTGCGAAACAAAGCGGCCATTGTCTCATTCTGACAACCCATAACCTTGAACGTATACCAAAATATACGGATATTATATGAAATTATAAACCCCTAACGTCAGACAGTGAGATTGATCGAGTGTAACCTATATCGGCTGTCAGTAATAACAGTCGGAGTATCGCGTACTTCAACTATAATTGAATATCATTTCCTTCGCTTCGCGCTCTGTATTTTGAATCTCTATCGGTGTTTTAAACAAGTATAGTTTTCTCTGAGTCGAATCGGCGAATCCAAAGCCAAGACTGCTGGTTAATTATTCATAAGCGTGGAAATTTGAATGATTATTCGTTTGCGTGTAATATTTTGATTTTATTCATGTGGCAATAAAACACTATTCGTGTTTACTGAGTTTAAATGTCGAATAGGATCACGGGTAAACATGTAAAATGAATACTGATGATTTAATCTAGTCTTCCCTGTTATGTTTTATTTCATGTATAGAAAAGAAAATCTGTAGGACCAGATATATTACTGAAGGAAAATACAGCTATGATTAAAATGTTCAAAGTTGACGCCGTGATTATTTATACGTTCATTCATCACATTTTTCTTTCTCAACCTAGTCTACGGTGATGTGTTTACTGAAAGGCGGTGCCGAACGATTTAAGCATTTCCTTCTCATGAAATAGAGTTCAATTCTTTATAAAGCTATCTTGATATACATATGCTTCATCTTTATCAATTTATCAAAGTGTAGATAGTTGTTTTTATTCCAATTTGATATGGAGAATCTAATTTATACAACGTTTATAATAAATTTACCAAAGCATTATAATACAATGTGATATTAATGTACATAATTTTATAAGTAAAATTCTAATACAATACCTAGATGAGTGTGTGTTAGAATTTCATAAAACCTATTAAATTGGTTGTGACAATAATGGTGTAGGAAATTGTTTAACGTTTTAACGGTACATTAGTAATATTAACAATGTAAATATTTGGGTATATACGACATTTGTCTATAAACCAAATCGAATAGGCTTATATCGTCAAAACGTAAATCGTGTTTCGCCTTACAAACATTAGAAACTACACACAACTAGGTATAAATAAACCAGTAACTTTCATAAAACATAACAGTGCAATTGTTGCGAAGTTGTTGTTTAGTCAAAGAAGGGTGACAACGCTAAACTTAAAGCACAACGACCACTTGAAGCTTAAACTTGGCTACATACAAATATGGACAACATTTTGCGAGATCAGCTAAACTAGAGCAAACTTCTCATCGTAAAATCCAAACAAGCTTTTATTTCTTCAAATTTAGTAAGATATTGATCCCAGCTTTTACTGTAGGTCAGAAGCCTCTAATATCTAGACTAGGTTGAAAGTACCGGTATCTTTACTATTTGGATAGTGGAGGTCAAACGGTTGCCGGCTGTCATTCCATATAGATAGCTAAATAGCGGTAATCAGCCGCATCGAGTTTGACGAAATGTCAGCGTGGTGAACCGTTGACATTTCGGTAAAAATGTCCGTAGGTATCAACGTTGTCATGACTAGCCATCGCGACAAAATACGTTGTAATATCCGGAATATGCTTTTTTAAATATGCGATGAGGCAGAAAAAATAACAAAGGTTTGTAAAACGGTGAGTTCAAGGTGTATTTATTATAATTAAGTATTTGCGCAGTGTAAAGTTCTAGACTTTGAACAACTGTCGAATATAAATCACACGTTTTCCTTTCTATTTTGGTAATCGACATCCATACACCTAGAAGTGGTGGGATAAACATAAAATATAGTAAATAAAATAATTGTCAACATCATACATCTCAATCAGATTTAATTACAGTATCTCTATTTAGACTGCCTCGTTGGTCTCGCGGCATAAATGTGCGCGAGGGATTGGGAGGTCTAGGGTTCGATTCCCGGGTCAGGCAAAAGTGTTATTGGGTTTTCCCGTTAGGAAATTCTCAGTAGCAGCACGGAGTCTGGTAATGTGCCCGGTACGGCAAAAGGCTCACCCTCTATTACGTGGGACTAAAATAAATCTGGCGAAAAGTGGGTGTAGCAATATACCTCTGCCTACCTCTTCGGGGATATAGGCGTGAGACTATGTATGTATGTATCTCTATTTTCTGAGGTAGCTGATGCAGCTTATGCTACTCTTCATTTCTTGTCTCCTTTAAAAACCACGCTTTCGCCTCGCCCCTTCGACGTGATAAAAGGACGAACAAATAAACACATTTTCGCATTTATAATATTAAGGCAGGATGATCTAAGCATTCGCTCCGGGCTTATTTGTCGGCGGTAAATAATTAAATATTTAATATTGATGTTCGTTTTATTGGAATTTAAGATAAGCAAGTAGGAAGTAGGAAGAAGAACAAGAATTTGGATAAATTATATATGTATGTCTTGTAAATGGCATGGATGGAAATGGAATGCGGTATTTAAGAATATATTGCAGTATAATAAAAGTATATAATATTATTATGTCATTCGGAATATCAATTAGGTATATCTTGATGTGACAAAATATGATATTAATAGATTTTATGACGAGACAATGTTAGATTTTATTATTTAAAGGAACCTATTTGTCCATATGTAAAGTCTACAAAGGCTTGACATCGACCCGGCTAACGTATTTTGTGCGAACTTATACCATACTAGAGGACGCCAGCAGCTACGCCTGCATTTTTCTAAAATTTACCCGTTTTGGCCGATCCTGTAGAAATTTCGGGAAATCCCTTCTTAGTGCACCCCTACGGTCCCCAAGGAACATACATGCAAAATTTCAGCTTCTTGCACCCAATAGTTTCGGCTGTAGCGTGTCTGTCAGTCAGTCAGTAACGCAAGGATTTTATATATTAAGATGACTGCCTCGTTGGTCTCGCGGCATAAATGTGCGCGTGGGATTGGGAGGTCTCGGGTTCGATTCCGGGAATCGGGCAAAGTGTTATTGGGTTTTTCCGTTAGGAAATTCTCAGTAGCAGCACGGAGTCTGGTAATGTGCCCGGTACGGCAATAGCCTCGCCACCTATTACGTGGTACCTAAAAATTCATGGCGAAATGTGGGTGTATTACACATCTGCCTACCCCTTCGGGGATACAGGCGTGAGTCTATATAAAAAAATATATACCATATTTTTTATTTTCTTCTTTAGCCTATACGTTCTGTTTCTGGATAGCAGTTGCTCTTTTACTGCCATAATCCTGAGATCTTTGCCATTTCTGGGTAATCGCAATGAAAGGGTAATAATCATCCTGTTAGCATTATCGCATTAACGTCCATCATCATCCACCTTGCGACAGTTAATCAATATCGTCTTTACCTCACCTTTCAGCTCAATACACAAAATACTTAATTATCTATTGCTTGTGTAAAAGGGATTACGACTAGCGCCAGTTATCTTAAAAAAAAAACAACATAGATAACTGATTAATAAAAGATAACGGAACGTTATAACATTAATAGATATAAAAATGACAATACATTGCGACTTTTTCACAAACATTAATAATAACGGGTTAATAATAGATATTACAAATCGTATATCACAGTACGTATCGCTTAGGTATCGTCCAGAGTCATTATGAGAGCCGGCAGACAGAAATAGCTGTCTCTATTTGAGAGCCACAGATGTGTGTCAACACCAAGTTATTTTAACAGTCTATATTATTCATAACAAAAATGAAGGGCTTCATTTGCCACTCACTATAATACTATACATTATATAAATATCGATTTTTATTACATTTAAAGTAAACCATACTAAGAGTATTAATACTTATTATTTTAAATGTATCGCACATTAATCGAACGAGTGACAAAAATCCTTTTAAATTCACGGTTCACTAATTATGAAATTATTTTCGTGTCGAACTAATGAGGTCGCGGATAGTTTAATAGCCGTCGGTAATTTTAATTAAATTCAATAATGTCCAATCTGCAAGCGGTACATTAAGCGTCATTATTTAAAATACTTTATGTAGAGTTTTCATTTATGTAGGTATGGGATTGAATTGAGTTTCGAAGCGTTTTCGGAATGGCAATGGTAACCGCATAGGGGTGAATACTCCAATAATTAAATACAACACATTAGGTGATCGGTACTATCGACATTTCATTCGATAGGAATACGCGGCGTGCAGTACATTACGCGACATATGTGTAATCTCAGTTGCGGTGCGGCGTAAAGTTCCGCTGCCCACATCGCTCCGCGGTCGTGTACTCTGCTCTTTTATTAACTTCATTATCTCACCAGTTATTTTTCCATTAACGATTCCCTTAATGCGACCTATAAATTTAACCCAGTGTCACAGATGCAAGAGGTTGCTTTACGAGCGTGATATAAATTATACTGACGTCAGGAACCCATATTTCATTAGCCAACGAATACGTCAAATGAAGGTTTAATTAAGTATGTAATTTAAGTAAATTGTTCTATTTCTCCATGACGTCATCGTTTCTTTTACATGTTTCTTTATTAATAATCATCATCATCTTAATATATAAAATCCTTGCGTTACTGACTGACTGACAGACACGCTACAGCCAAAACTATTGGGCGCAGGAAGCTGAAATTTGGCATGTGTGTTCCTTGGGGACCGTAGGGGAGCACTAAGAAGGGATTTCCCGAACTTCCCACGGGATCGGCCAAAATCGGTTAATTAAAAAGAATTGCAGGCGTAGCTGCTGGCGTCCTCTAGTTTTCATATAATAACAATCGAGATATTATTCAATGATCCTTCGGTTATATTGCTTATATAATACATGTCGGTTGATTTATTCCGGTCATTGATAACCAACTTACAAGTGACTAGAAAATCTAGCCAAATCTACGTACGCGAAGACTAAGGCAGGTTACGTTGATAGAATAGATGAGTTGTCATGTGTTACAAGTACGTGGCATCACGTAGGTAACGTGCTCGTGAGTCACGTCGTGTGTCAACAAATACGCGTCACACCAGAGGTCACAACACCTGAACACTTGGCAATCTGACAAATTGCATAACCGTCGCCCCGCTAGCCGCGAAAACAGGAAACACGACTAACCATTATAAACTTCAAAACAAAAATACACACCAGTCTCTACGGACTCTTTGATTCATCTTATTTGTTTTTGTTTCAGGTAAGCACGCCACTAAGTACTTATATAAAATGTTTGCCAGACTGAAAAGGTAAAGGCGAAATACAATATAAAGAAGTTACAATTGATTGCTCTTTTTGAAGTAGGGCAAATATACTATAGAGATATCCTGACGCTTAGTGGTCACTACGATCCCAACTAGACGATTTCGAGTGTGGCACAGTGATTTTGTGCTCAAACATACGCTACACAATGATATTGACATACTTAAACCGGAATACATGTAGTAAAATATTACAAGTTCGCTTCTGCGTAAGAAAATAGTAGGGTATAATAATACATATATGTTATAGAGAGTCATCCATCAATTTTCATATGGAAAGCGGGTCCTTTTGCGGCATTCCTGACCCAGCAAAGGGAAACGTATGTTGCGAACAAGATATCTAGTTGATTTTGGGTGAGGGCACAGGCGTTTCTGTGAAAATTGTGCCCGTAGCGAAAAGTATTGCTCCCCAAATAACGTGCAGCACTGAATTAAAAATAAACGTAGGTATATCAAACATAGTATATTTTTAACCAACGTTACACTATTATTAAATTTATTGCTTGCCGGTGGGCTTTAGCAGATAGTTTTATTTAATTTCACTTACTAATTTATCGATAACATTTTGGTCCGCCGACTGGCATTCAATGAAACCCAAGAAATAACTAGAACGGCGCTGTAACATCGAATTAGTAATAGGCTTGTATCCTAAAATGTGATTAGCGATTGATTCGTTCCTTTATTAGATGTTTAACTGAAATAGGTACCTGATTTTTTCTTCAAAAATCGATCAGCAACATTACTAATAACGGCTTTTTAAAAACCTTTTTGAATTTGACACGAAAACGCTGTAAACCATCATGGCGGTTGAGTGATATCACAAAGTCCAAAACAAAACAAACCGTGACTGAATTCTGGTCTGATGTACCCACTTTTATTTTGTTATATTTGAATTATTTTGACAGGTAGAAAGTTTGACGTTTTAGTTGTAGTTACTACTAAAACGTCAACAACATGAATGGCGGACGTACTGTTTGACGTAATGCTCTCTGATTGGTGTTCACTGTCACAAGAATAAATTTAATACATTATTTTTAGTTTTAGAATCCTAAAAATAACATTAATCTTACCTTTTTATAATAAACTAGAGGACGCCAGCAGCTACGCCTGCATTGTTTTTTAATTTACCCGTTTTGGCCGATCCCGTGGGAATTTCGGGAAATCCTTTCTTAGTGCAACCCTACGGTCCCCAAGGAACATACATGCCAAATTTCAGCTCCCTGCGCCCAATAGTTTCGGCTGTAGCGTGTCTGTCAGTCAGTCAGTAACGCAAGGATTTTATATATTAAGAAGATAATAAACTTTATTGACATCTTAAAATCATAATTTATCTTTATCTAGATACTACCACAGAACAGTTAAATGAGGATACTACAATCAAACCGATTTATTCTTAGTGGACACAAGCCTATTCAATATAATAATGTCCATTGCGTAGGTAATAAAGCTAATTAAGTCCGTGGTCCTAAAAGGTCTTTATTTAAAAGTTTACAAAAAATGCAAACCAACGAAGTCTGTAAGCCGACTGCCGGGATTTCGGAATTATCTCCGAATTAAATACTTTGCAACTGTTTGACTAGAAATCTTCTCACTGTTTTAATTAATAAAGAGGAAACCGTTTGACTTTATCCTTTTAATATTGTTTTTGCCTTTTACGTAGCCACTGGTCAATTCTTTGTGTAAGTTGAAAGTGTACTTTGAGATATCACCGACGGCCCTAAGCGTAATCATAGTAAAGGGATTAAACCATACCCTTTCTTAATTAATTTACAAAGAGTTAAATACATTCCTAGCTAAAACTGATACGCATACACTATTGCTTCCGTATTCAGTACATCATATATGTAGCCCAATATGAAGATTGATTACATGTATGTATATTATGTATGTCCATTTCTGGTTACTGAATTATGTTGTGGTTCCGACATATATTTAGGTACCTATTACATAAACCAGGGAGAAACCTTATGTAATGGTCTTTAAATACATACATATATAGGTAGTTCTTAATTGCCTAGATAATAAGAAATAACACACATTTACATAGCTTCATATTAGTTACTTTTATTGAGAGTTTCTTACATATGTTTAATACTTCAATTCCACCACGGTCATCTAACTCCAAATTGGGAGCTGGTACTATAGCAAAGATTAGCAGATCTTTTAATACTAGCAACTAAATACATATAAGCATACCTTTTATAATGTTATAGACGACGCCAGCAGCTACGCCTGCATTTTTTTTTAATTTACCCGTTTTGGCCGATCCCGTGGGAATTTCGGGAAATCCCTTCTTAGTGCACCCCTACGATCCCCAAGGAACATACATGCCAAATTTCAACTTCCTGCGCCCAATAGTTTCGGCTGTAGCGTGTCTGTCAGTCAGTCAGTAAGGCAAGGATTTTATATATTAAGATTAGTTTGGACACGTGGAGAGAATGAGTGAAGAAAGATTGACGAATCAAATATATATGGCAGAGGTGTACGGGCAAGCCGGTTGCGGCAGACCTTGTAAGACGTTCGTGGACCAAATTTGGGACGTCTTGAAAAACGGAAAAGTCCGAAGCACCCGCAACCGGTGAGCATGTATGAAAAGAATAATGAATGTAGAGGAAGCACGCGAGGTTTGCAAGGATAGAAGCAAGTGGCGATCTGTTGTCTCTGCCTACCCCGACGGTAAAAAGGCGTGAGCATATGTATGTATGTATGTTATTAGTATATAGCGAAATCTTCTTGCTTCAGGTTGTGTAATGTGAAGGTCTGAAAATAAAGTAAGCATCTGTATTACGCTAATACGTGCGCAGAGCTTCAGCAGAGCGCGAGGCGACGCCTGATGCATAATGAAGCATTACTTCACTCACAGATTTTGCTCCTTTTTTAACTAATGACCCTATTACCATCCCTTAAACAATAATTTAATATTGCCATCCACCCTCCGGCGAAACGATTCACAAACGCTGACATCTTACTTTCTTTTTTAACGAATTATTTGTGACATTCTCATTTGTTTGTCGTTTATTATATGACTTTTTTGTTTGTCTATTTATAAAGGCGATTAGAAGTCGACAGAGTTTAACGAATGATCTAAAGAAATGTAAGTAATACAGTAAACTTTGTCACTGTGTTCACTTGAAGAGAAATAAAGAAGAGAGTATTCGTTTAAGTTTATAAAATTTGTTTACTTGTTCCCTACACTTAAGACTTAAACGACAACTCCCACGCTAATCTATTTGTCACGGACGGCTTTAACGATATTTAAAGGACGATCACAAAGAGCACCTGGTTTCTGAATAATAATGTTATCTGTGGATTAATACAATATTCTCGTAGGTAGATATCAAACCCATGCCACTTCAACGACTTGGAAATGTCTAATTGATAACTTCAACCACACACCCGTTGGGATTCTCATCTTACTATAAAGAGATGCTTTACATTTTCTAAATAACTTTCTTGATCTTGCTTCTTTTATTTAATTATTCAATAACTAACTAAAATGCAAGCACCCAAATTTCACAACGAAACAGCACTTCATTAAGTTAAGAGCACTCAAAGTAAGTTACAGATAAAATCACAAAAATAATGAATAATCAAAAGTATACAATGCAGTTTACACAATGCATACGATTTCTTATCTTTAAATTGGCTGCATGATAACGCCTTTCCAAAGGTGGTAAGACTGCACCGGCGTTGGTATCTATTTTGTCTGTAAATTAATTAATCAAGCACGGGTATCGAATTTTCACTTTATGAACTCGATATAATATGATGTTCGCACAATATTCGATTTTAATATCGCGGCGGGTCCGTTCGATAACTAGATTGTTATCGTATGAATACCCGTGCGATGGAAATGAGAGCTTTCGGAATTGGTCGGTGAAAAACATGTTGGCATCCGACCTCTACTGATTTAATATCATGTTCGGTTGAATTCCTACGTGTAATGACATCGATTGGCTTGTTTTTATAAACATCTTGTCAATATATATTTGTGTATGAACTTTATTGGGTCGGTTTTTATCTTATCTGGTTATATCGGTTAGATGTTTTAGCGGATCAACGGCTTGTCACAATTTGAGAGCCTGTGAGGTCCTTTATATTGATGTATTTGACTAGTTATGAATTTCAAACTATTTACGTTATTATTACTACCATGTCGCTGGAGTTTATTGATAGACTTGATAAATTGTTTGATATTATTCCAAAGTCAAAAGCATATAACATTAAATACCAAAAATAATTTAAAATATTTTAACAGTTTAATACTATATACATAGTATACATAGGTACCCAGATATCGTACCTACTAATAAGAAAAATATGCCGAACGCCAAGAATCAAATTATTATTCTATTTGAAATAAAATGTCGCGTATCGAATCCAATACTTATATGTATATACTTAGACATATATTTTAAGCGTAAATAAATGTGTAATTACACATTTGTGGGAAAGCGGTGTGTAGGTCTCACAAAATACAGTATCAGAAACTTGTGATATAATGTAATTACGTTACCTACGACTTTGATGTAATGTAGTCATAATGTTAATTTATTTTATGACTACGACATTCGCGAGACATAATCATGGTTCTTATTTCAATACCATTCAAACATTCCTATCGAAAACAACGTCACAAAAATGTGTTGCATGAAGAATTTATTGAAAATTTTTATTTGTTTTCAATGAAATGTTCGTTTCAGAATTTTTTACAATTTACTAGTATTGCATTTTGTAAACAAAAGTCTTAATTCAACTTGTATTCACCGTCAATTAGAAGTAGTTCTCCAATTACGGAACTCACCGTCCTTGGTGAATAATGATTGCAACTCAATTAGGTCTTTAAGAGCGGGATCCTTCACTGTATTTAATCTTATTTGCCTTTTTCTGAAGCACTGCCCGCTATTGTGTCTTGATTATCTCGGCATAATTAAATTACTGAGTGGATAATGTGGGCCCAGAACAATATGAGATAGAAAAACCTCTCTTCGGTGTATAGCACAAAATGTATAAGGACGACCGAAATTCGGAAGGATCTCTCAGTCGGTGGAATTTTAGGGTAATAGCTTTTATACATAGGGTTGTGTCTCGTCGTATAAGTTTTCGGCTGTAATGATAAACTTTTATAATTTCTCCGAGTTGATTACGCGTTGTATGATAAACTACCATCAAGTCTAAATTGCGCCGTTTGCCTGAAGCAGACAGTCAATCTGCTACTACTACCTTGCCTTACCAAGCTTTCTAGGTTAATTTATCCCAAAGAATATATATGTGACCCCTTGTCCGATGACAAAAGAATCATAATACCTTACAGTGTTTTCCACTAGGGCACATAATTAGTGTTGATCGTAGGTGGACTGAACCTTGACCGAATGGAGAAACCGTGGTGTTAGCGATGAGTGGGCTGGCGCTACGTGGTGGGCCAACGTTATAAAAAGAAAACTGCTGGCTCATTGCAGATAACATTTTACTGGTGTAGGTACGCAAAGATGGACGTCTATGTATTCAGCAGTGTGTTACAGGATATGGATGCTTTTAAAATTCTATGCAGAAGTAGATATAAATGTATTTTTAGTTGTCGCGGCAAAATAAAATTAATGAATCGATTTGAAAACCGACTTATTTTGAGATACAAATATGGCATGAAATATTGTATTTCTTTATGTATTATTTTTATCTTTATTTACTCTACGACCAGAGCTTGAGCTAGTACCAGAAAGAAACATGATATTCTCTTAAATCCATGGCATAATCATGTAATCCTTAACTAGGATTTATACTAGTAACTCAGCACTATTCTTATCACACTTTTACAGAGTAGTTAAACTTAGCTGCAGTATCAGTATCTCACAAAATCCGTATCGTTGCAGTCACGTATTGCAATTATTTCTATCGTCTAAACTCTAAAGAGTGCAATATCGCTCAATAAATTGTTACTTGGCAGTGCCCGGGGTGAGAGGGACATAATTCACAAGGCACTCCGTTTTCTCCACTTGATACTAATGAAGTATCGTAGTTTTGTTTCAATATAATATCTTTATCAATGTATTTATTTTACGAGTTTTATTTTTGACAAGAGGACGCCAGCAGCTACGCTTGCACATTTTTTTTCATTTATCTGTTTTGACTGATCCCGTGGGTATTTCGGGAAATCCCTTCTTAGTGCACCCCTACGGTCCCCAAGGAACATACATGCCAAAATTCAGCTTCCTACGCCCAATAGTTTAGGCTGTAGCTTGTCTGTCAGTCAGTCAGTAACGCAAGGATTTTATATATTAAGATAAGTAGATAGGTAATAAACAGAGAATGTGGTCAGTTTTCGGGCATTTGCAATTTATTAAGAAACATGCATTTTATAATAGTATCGTAGTGGGTGTTTTCAATTAAATTTCCCTTATAAGTTGTACACAAATAGAACTTGCGAAATATTATAAGTCATGATTATGTTTTCATACCTTTTAATTTAACAGTTTTTATTAGATTATTTAATCGCCTCATTTTACCTTCGCCTGTACAGCATATAAATTATAGATATTTTTAATTATTCATGAGCAATTTTATTGCCAACGTTACAAAATGCGCTAATTTTAATTTCGAATTTATCCTTAGCCCCTTTTCAGTGTAGCACAATATTAGTATGCTACTAGCATCGCGAACGGGGACTTTGACAAAATGTCATTTCTTTATATTCGCCGGCCGTAAATTGGCTCACAAATTTTGATGAATAGCCGTAATATAAGCGTGCTTGCACACCGGTCTCTGGGCTACACCGATGAATCAACGAGTTACTTTCGAGCTCATAGACTTTAGTTAAGACTGCGGCCAGGTACGCTTGAAACGTGGCCAATTCACCTAGCAATAGGTATCGCTTAGATATCTC
The DNA here is from genome assembly GCA_944739405.2 of Euclidia mi. Classification (NCBI taxonomy): domain Eukaryota; kingdom Metazoa; phylum Arthropoda; class Insecta; order Lepidoptera; family Erebidae; genus Euclidia; species Euclidia mi. Next base: position 67,985,398 of record OX123184.2, read on the forward strand.
TACGCGCCACACTCTGCCAAGAATAGGATATCAACACATCAGTTACTGTTATGTAATATTTAATTTGCACGGCAACGTTATATTTCTATTAACCTACAGAATGAAATATGACGTTGGGATAGCTACCGGCAGGAAACAGACTTGCGATATTACTTCTTAATGCCATTCTCATTTAGATGGGGAAATACCACGCCCTTCGTGAATACCCTATTGAGGTTTCGTAGCTGTTTGTAGCCGACTTAAATAATTATCCAATATTTTCGTTCGCTATAGCTTTGTTTCTATATATTTACGTGCATTTGTATGTAAATAAAATGACTGCACAAATGTTGCTTATTTGTCGTGTGCGTAAGTGAGTTTTTGCCCGTTTTGAAAAGTAACGCAAGATAACTTACGAGTATATATTACTTTCAATATGGACAAGTCAATCTTGTTTAAACTTAAATTATAATGTTCCAAAGGCATAAGTACAGTGTAAGCTTGAAAAAAATAAAAAGTCTCATTACTCCTACCCTTATATCCTTCTAATATACTCAACAACGTAATGCATACTTGCAGCGATTAAAATTAAATAACGTACTGCAACGGGGTACTTTGTTATCAAACTTAAACACTCAGCTGTTAAAACCCAATTATATAACATTTTGTGGCGTCTAAATAGCATTAAAATATTAATTTATTCATTCGCAAAGTTTACATCGTAAATACGGCAGCTAGTTAGAAGCTAGCAATGATCCCGTAAACAGACGCTGGTAACGAGAAAAGTTGCAGAACCTGGTAGATGCCACGGTACAGATAAATCTATGGCTCTACCTTGCACTACAACATTTTTATTTTGTTCATGAATAGTCTTAATATATAAAATCCTTGCATTACTGACTGACTGACAGACACGCTACAGCCGAAACTGTTGGGCGCAGGAAGCTGAAATTTGGCATGTATGTTCCTTGGGGACCGTAAGGGATAAGAAGGGATTTCCCGAAATTCCCACGGGATCGCCCAAAACGGGTAAATTTAAAAAAAATGCAGGCGTAGCTGCTGGCGTCCTCTAGTAAGTTTATATACAGCTTATTACTTGCTTTCTTGATTATATACACGTACGTAAGCGCCGATGGTATAATAATGAAGCTCGTCTTTCAGGTGAAGAGATTTTCTTTTTAAACCCCAACGCTGTAAAGAGAGTTTAACGTGTCTTGTTTGTCTGTTCCATTGTAACTCATGAATAAACGGGCCGTTTATGATGCGGTTATTTTATTTCAAAGCTGACATAATCGAGATGGTATAATTTATGAAAAAAATCTATGGGTTATTTGATTTTTTCCATTCTATTATTATTCGGATATTATAATTATTGTGTTAGTGTAATAACTTATACATTTTATATACTTAATTCTACTACTCAAGTATTCTTGATTATTTTATATTAGGTGTACAGGTATGCTTATCCTTTCCATATCTACTACAGATTCTGTGTATCACCGTTGAAGGTTGACGTTCTGAAGATATTTTAACTGTACGACGATAAATTTTCGCATTTAATAGATGCTTGCTACCGCTCCAAAGGTCTATTTCCAATATTTCGCAGGAAATAAAATTATTCCGGTTTGCTTTGTCGAGTGGGATCTTGTTGAAGATATATCTAGTAGATTCTGACATTTCATTGCCGCTTAAAAATAGGTCTTATTTACGAATTATGCACTTTTTTGTATTTTGTTAATCATGGGCTATTTGACAATACTGATTCGTTATTTAAAAAGTCTTAATTAAAATATCTTAAGAGAAATATAAGAAGAGTCACCCTGTTGGTTGTGGCCACAAAAGCGTTATTAAATTGATAGGTACTGTATTAAAGTCTAGTTTGGTAGGTACCGAGGATATAAAAAACTAACGAAGTTGCTCAGATGACGTAGTAACCTACATTAATGCCTATTGTCTCTTCAAGTCTCGAACTCGCGAACGCTGCGCACTGTAATTAGAATGAAGTCAAATAAATACTGGATAATATATTACTAGCAGTAAACAAATGTGTCATGTAAACAACCGCCAAAATACGAGCACTATAGTAGAGTTTATAATTAAATTAGGGGAGGAGGCTCTCAGTTAGTGGACAGAGCGCGCCACCACCGACTGTGATTTGAATGTCTAATAGTAAAAGCCGCAGAAAAATAAACTTATGCGGCCAACTCGTCCGGCCGGACGTGACGTGTTTGCGACACTACTTTTCCTCAACATGTCTTTATTTGCCGCTTCATTAGGCTAGTGTCAATTACACTTGATTCTCCTCTACTGTGATTCAAGCCCAAAGTACCTGAAGGCTTACTGCGGTCGAAATAATTTCATATAAAACCCATGCCGGAAAAGCCAATGTGATCGTAATTAGCCATTAGGGAACGGGACGTATATTTGTCGCGCATCACTGAACTACGAGATTAATACGAGCCGTATACCTACGACATGCAACATATATCCGACGTAACACATCCCTGTTTGCTCAAAAATTGTTTGCTTCCCTCACGTGCTCGGAAATCCCACACACACATACGTAAAACGTGCACGGGAGATATCCCGTCACCTGTTACAATAGATAGGACTCGACACCCTCACACACGCAAATGTCCTGGATTTTTCTCAGTTGCGCCTTAATTGAATTCGCATTTAGCTCACTTTTAATTTATTTGCGTTCTCTTACCCACTTAGATGTCGGCACATGCGCTTCCAGGGCTTTTAGATAAATAACCAATTATCTCGATACGATTTAATCCACCGGCGACTGGCATGTGATCTGGAATTCAGAGCGTATTATTGCGAAGTTTTAATCCGTCTAATTATAGACTGAAATCTGTGCGTTTCAAATATGAATTGAGTGGTTATAATGAAATTGCCAGAAAATTAAAGCGGCATAGTAAACAAAACGGCATGAGTGGAATACTGATATTGTCACACACGGCCCGGGACAATTTCAGTTTTGATTAGGCAAACGTACGAACGTGTGTACAAATCCATCAGTGTGTAAGTAAAGGCAAATATGTGAAGATTCACATTAGGGCGTGATCACATCACAATCCTAACAGGCTAAGCGATTACGTCGACAGCAGGGCGCGCCGCGGCCGCCACTAACCCAATTTGTACAAAACGACCGAGTAAACACACGTCGATTCTACGCCCCACCGAGATTTATTGCAAGATCGTAAAATGCAGCTCTCTGTGTGAAAACGCCCAAATTGAATAGAGTAGGTATATCATTCAACCTTCGAATGTAGGTGCTTCCAACGTTTTATTGTTCCCGTATTGTTTTAGACCGTCTTCAGATTGACATATTGGCAGGCGAGCCCTGGCAATGTAAGGCGAGGCGAAATACGCCATAATAATTTTATGAGCCGTAGCTTATTTACTGCCACGAAATTGTTTGCTCAGTTCTAAATTATTGTTTATAAGCAACTAATGAATTATATTAAAGAATTTTTTTGCTACACTTTTAGTACGGTCAGATTAAAAACATTAACACAGATTTTATTAATAATAATGGTTGTTTATTACGTGGGCGTACTGGCCAACGTTATTTTTTTTAATAAATTCTTTCTGGTAATACTGCACTAGGGAATTATACTTGTATCGTTAGAAACACTTTACACATGTACGGACGCACATGTGCTCGGTAACAGGATTGTACAAACAACCACATCCACACGTTACATCGCTGAGGGGAACATTCGAACTAAACTGCTGTCTACACAACCAGCTGGACTTGATAGAATAACTTGGATTGAAAGTAAAATACAAATCAACTTGAGTAAAGCTTTTATGGAGTACAGTGGTATATAGCTAAAATTTATTTGTTACTAACAGCTGCCCGTAGTTTCATTGTGCTAGCATCAAAATTAGCGGATTTTGTAAACAATATTGCTACTCCTATTAAATTATTCCTCCTTAGTGTATACCTACGTCATATAACGAGCCGACTGTCCACAATTTATATTAATAGCTTCAGTAGTTTACACTCCGCTATGACATCAGTCAAAAAATGTTTCCTAGATATGGGTTACTAGCCGTTTCCCGCGGTTTCACCCGCGTCCTAAGGAAACTAATTCGTGTAGGTACCCGAAAAATCCAAATATCTTAGGCACCCCTATTTTTTCTAAAATAAAATATAGCCTTACTCGCAGACAATGTAGCTTTCTAATGGTGAAAGAATTTTAAAAATCGGTCCAGTAGTTTTTGAGTTTATCTTTACAAACAAACAAAAATACAAAATATTCCTCTTTATAATATTAAGTGTAGACAAATATAATAAATAATTACGGTTTGATTATGAATATCCAACATAATCTCTGTTTCTTCCTCCCTGCGTGGTGATATTAGTTTATTAGTTTGGGTGCTAAAAGCATTCTAATTAAATAGGTAAATCAATTCCGTGTGTAGATAAGACGAACAAGTTATATTATGTGAAAATTATGTTGCCGGCCCAAACAGTTTTATTGACAAGTTTTATTTTGCGATTGTTGTCCATACGAATTACAAAGTAGTGTTAGCTCTTATGTTGTCATGGACATAAACGGTGACAAAACGAACCAGTATCCTGCATTATAATATGTGTTGCGTATTAAACGTTATCGAATCAGAAAAGAGGAGATCCGCAGTAGAACCAAAGTCGCCGACATAGCTCTCCGGATAGCCAAGCTGAAGTGGCAGTGGGCAGGGCACATAGCTCGAAGAACCGATGGCCGTTGGGGCAGAAAGGTTCTGGAGTGGCGGCCACGTACCGGACGACGCAGCAGAGGTAGGCTCCCCGCAAGGTGGACCGACGATCTTGTCAAGATCGCGGGAGGCGGCTAGTTGCGGGCGGCTCAAGACCGGTCTGTGTGGAGAACCTTGGGGGAGGCCTATGTCCAGCAGTGGACGTCGTTTGGCTGATATGATGAATAAACGTTATATTTTTTAAGAGACTAGAACACACAGCCAGAGTCTTGCTGCATCTTGGGAATTTTCAGAAACTTGACTCGCTGTAGATATACCTATACTTGTACCCATTGCCGCTATTCAACGAAGTGGCTAGTCGTGCAATTGGGAATATTGTTGTTTCTCGTTATTGATTCTTGAGGTGTACACAAGCAATTCTGTACTGTGTTCCTAGGGTCAATCAATAATCTAATACGTTAAATTGGTTACTAGTCCGGTTTTCTAATATGTTATTTATTTGAATATATTAAATTTATTCATTTCAGTTCAATGACTGCACGCTTGGCGTAGTGGTTTAAGCGGCCGCCTCGCCGCTTGACATTGCGCCGAGTGTTGTGGGTTCGATCCCTACTCGAGACAACACTTTGTGTGATTCATAAATTGTTGTTTCGAGTCTGGTGTTCATTGTGTTCGTTAGTTGTTATGTATGTTTGTAAAGTCCCCCGCGACACAGGATTTAGTCCTAGTGCGGGAGATGTCTTTTAAAAAAGAAAAATAATTAATTAAAAAAGCAACAGCTATGTATTGCCAGTATGGAGTGAGTGAGATATTATTATCGTTGTACCTACGTATACGAATAGCAGGTACAATGCCTTTTGTACAGGGCCTAGAAATCAGCACTCGGCTTAGATCACAACACAAGGTAGAATGACAGCGGTTTTTGGTTCGTCAGAAATTGTCGTTACTCTGATTCACTTTGAGCGAAATATTAGGTTTCAGAGAGGATGCCTAGTTGAACCTGACCGTATATTGCTACCAATGAAACCGCTTAATAATATTTTTCCTGTCATTTTGGGTGCCATTTCATCATCACAATAATGTTCTTAACAAACGAGATGTAAACTGGAAGATGTATCCACCTACGTTGCGTATTCGCGTAATTTTATTTGAGGTCATGTTCAGATAAAATGGTCTATCTAGTCGATAAGCCTATTAGATACACTCGTGCTGAAACATCACGCTCATGATCCTTGGACTGGAATTGACTCATTTCTAAATTGAGAATGGCTGCACCTGAGCTAAATCGCATGCTTTACGTACATTCGTCCGTCTATCTAGAATGGCACAATCAAAGAAAACCTTTAAGCCTTTGACGAACGTTCTTTCATCAGGTCAAAGACATAATTGCCCGTTGAGCGTCTGTTGTTGTCCGTTCACCGTTTATCGTCGACCCAATTACAGTATACCGTGCGAGGACTCCGTCTTATTGAGTAAATCCTAATACAAATCTTATTATTCAGTTTTATCAACTAGGGAAACTTTGAAAAATCAAGGCTTAAGAACTTATTTATAACACGATATTAAAAGGGCAGTCAATTGCAACTCAGGGGAAGTACTACCCTCTATCAGAATATCGACGTAACGTAACAGTATCTATACTGTTGCGTTTCGTTAGGTGAGTGAGAGTGCCGGAGAGCCTTCGCCTTTTCGTTCTCTGTCACATCTCCAGTTCCTTTTGCCGGCTAGATCGCCAATTCCTCTCAATCAATGAGCGACAGCAATCGCTTACCATCAAGTGATCCGCCTTCACGTATGTCTCTCATAAAGAGACATGTTCTCATAATATGTTGTAATATTCCAGCTATTTGGAGGCCGGGCGCGCCGCCGCCCGCGTGTGGTGGCAGCGCGCGCAGCCCGGGCGCTCCGCCGCCGCCGCCTCCGCCCCCGGTGTGGTCACCGGGCAGCGCGGGCGCTTCGCCCCAGACGCCGCGCAAGACCTTCCGCCCCGTGCACTTCGAGGAGACTCCACCCGCCCGCCGTAAATTTGGGGTGAGTTTTGGGTTTTTACGTAATATAATCCGTCGGTTCCGGCTGTCATGAAGATCTTTTTGACGGTCGTTAGTCAGACACCCCTAAATAAATTGACACTGGTCTTATACCATAGAATATAGCTATTTTACCGGGTTGTGGCGGTCGCTCTGTGAAAAAGCTAATATTCTGTCAGATCTGTTTAGACTAGTACGAGATCCAAAAAGCGAGAGCCTTGGATGCGAGTGGGTTAACGCTAGGAGGATGATGATGATGATAATACATACCTACTAAAATTATAATGCTGCCAAGATGGGTCTGTGTAGTAAGCCTTGGAGGAGACTTACCTGTGTCCAGTAGTGGACAATTAGACATCTTTAGGCTGATATGATGATGAATAATATGAATGTATTTAGAAGGCTGAAGGGTGTCATAGGCTACTTTTTACCACGACAAATGGCCGCGCCGGCGAAGTTGAAGACGAAGTCTGGTAATACATATTTCTTAAGATTTTTGGTAGAGTATGCCGATGGTATTTATTATTATGTTGTTCTTTTCCTAAATTAAGAAAGTACTGACGTTAAGAAGATCTTACCTGATTTGCATTGCGGGAATTTAAAAGGTTGCATGGGATGTAGGCTATACTTAATCGTTGTTGGTTTAGACACTTGAACCTCTAAGCGCAAAGTTAGCCATAATTGAATTTGAGTAAACAGGAACAACATTTTTATTTAAGAAGTTTAATTTTTGTGGCACATCTCTGAAAGAAAGTTTCATCAAAGCTACAAAGTTTGGTGCCATCTACCGCGAATATTGAAAACGGAAAAGTTTCATCCCATTAAAATATTATTATATACTCATTATATGTTTATGATGACATAACTATAATTTCTCTGAATAAACATATAAGTAATTCGGCGCTATTTCTTAACATAAATTTGTATTTTAAGAATCATTTCACTTTCTAGTGAGCGGATAACTTGCTGTCATTATAGGGGAAGACAAAGAAGACGTAGATAGTCTTTTTAGGGTTCCGTAGTCCACAAGGAACCCTTATAGTTTCGTCATATCCGGCCGTCTGTCCGTCCGCAGCCTAGCTCAAAGACGCCTGGTGCTAGAAAGCTGATATTTGACATGAATATAGACATGAGATATTGCAACAAAACTGTAGAATAAAATTTAGGAAAAAAATTTTTTTAAGGGTATCTCCCCTACATATATAGTGGGGTTGAATTTTTTTTTGGTTGAGTACCCCATCATTAGATAGGTTTTAAACAAATATTATTAGTTTGCTCAAATCATTTTTCGATCAAGTGATTGGTTTGTCAAATATCAAGCTTTGAAATGAAAAAAATTGTTAGACTTAAGTGTCCCCACCCCTCTGCCGGCTAAACTATTAATTTGGAAGAGGTGAAAAAAATCCCAAATGTAGTACATATAACGAATTTAAAAGGAAAACTATCACGGCTAAGTAGATATCACTAGTTTACGAGTAATCGTCGGTTAACGGTTCGCTCCTGCGTGGAATACTGCTCTCATCTCTGGAACGGCTCCGCTTAGTACCTGCTAGATGCCCTTGATAGGTTGCAGCGGCGTGCTGTCCGTATCATAGGTGACCTTGAGGCTACTAAGACCCTTGAATCTCTGCAATTACGCAGGGACATAGCCTCAATGGCTGTCTTTTACCGTTTGTATCACGGTGAGTGTTCAGAAGAACTCTTTCAACTCATCCCACCTTCTCCTTTCCTATCCGAACAACACGTGCCGGGCTAAAGTGCCACGCTTACACAGTTGAGCAGATACCGTCACGTACGAAAAGGTTCGGTACATCTTATCTTTGCCGTACCATAAAGATGTGGAACTCACTGCCAGCTCACGTGTTTCCTTCCTCCCTTGATCCTGGGTCCTTTAAGCGGGGCGTGAAAAAGCATCTCTCAAGGCCGTCAAAGTGAGGGCCGTCATGTCACATTGCCCAACCAGCAATTGGAGATGATGGCCTTCCCAATAGGACTTCACTGTCAGCTTACCATCAGGCAGCATGAAGTCATTTTGATATGTTCTTATTAATAAAAAAAAATAAAAATAAATCCTATTTCTGTGAGTTTACATTGGGCGCGCTGGCTTAATCTTAAAGATATAGGTACGTACTTTGGTATGTAATGTACTACGGTACTACGTATGTATAGTAGTAGTATATCTTGGAAACCACAATTTATGTTTACAATACATAACTGGATACATACCTGGTATTTTTCTATACAAAACTTAGGTTCTTATAATAGTGTTATTAAAATTATTTTTTCAGCAAAATAAACAGTCGGATTTGTTGTACATTAATACCCTTTGCAGCAAGTGATTATGGGCAACTACGGAACCCTACATTGCGCGTGGCCCGACACGCACTTGGCCGGTTTTTTAATTATAAAATATCACTCGCCGTGGTGTTGATCAACGAGACGGCCACCAAAACTAATATGTCATGATTAGCGATGCAGTCAAAAATACTTGCATATCCAATGCTTACTTTGCTAGAGTTGTCCCGCCTGTTGAGCAAAGAGCCCAGTGTTGCCTACCGACACATCGTCAGATTCTATCTCTTTCTCTGTCTCTACAGTCTTTCGCGGTTTACTGTTGAACGTAAGCCTCTTTTAATTCGGCGGGGTGATGGCCATTGTCCATCTCTTTGCAAAGAGATTATTCGCTTCGTTTATTTTCATTCGTCGCCAAACGACAACCACAGAATGAAAAGAGGTGATAATATTTTGATTCTTAATTAGTCACAACACGCACACCTAATCATTCAAATTTTAAGCATGAACTGGTACCATAAGACAGAACAAGTTTATGAAAAATATATAAACAACTATGTCACTCCCACCTCTTTATTTCTTTAACTGAAATCTTTGCGTTCCACTCAGTTTATTGATTCGAGTTAGCAAAGCTAGTGCAAATAAGAAATAAGGTTGGAACCGTACGATAAAAGGAGGCGCAAGTAGGCTCGAACTTTCCACTCTCTGAGAAAATATTGTTTGCTGAGAAAGTATTCTTTGTTTACTTCGGCAAGCTGTATTGGTGTGGTAATAGGGTCAAAGCACACATGCCTAAAGTATTGGCGACCGGTGATTTAGTCGCGTTTCGGAAGCTCATAGCTGTCTCTCAATGTTTTACTTTGCTAACATACTAATGATACTCTAAGGTGCGGCGCACAGCGACCACTTGAGACATCAAATTATTTTTACATTCTACAACACCTAATGTTTTAATTGTATCATATTAGAATTGTAATTTCAATGACGATTATTTATATTGCCTCTGTGGTCCAGTGGATAGCGTATGCGACTGCTGACCGGAGGTCTCGGGTTCGATTCCCGGGTCGGGCAAAAGTGTTACTGGGTTTTTCCGAATTCTCAGTAGCAGCTCGGAGTCTGGTGATGTGCCCGGTAACGGCAATAGGCTCGTCACCTATGAGACCTAAAAATTCATGGCGCAATGTGGGTGTAATATTTACACCTCTGCCTACCCCTTCGAGGATACAGGCGTGAGTCTATAAAAAAAAATATTTCTATAGAGTTGTCGTAAATATTCGACAGCATTTTTTTTGCCGGGACTGCAGCCTTCGGAGCTCTTTAAGCGACATCCTTCGGAATGCTTTAACAGCCTTAGGGATACCGACGACGTCTTGTTCGGTATGTTGTCTAGTCATTACGTATGTAATAATCTAAAACTCCCTAATGTTATGTCAATTAAGACTCTTGTCTTTGCATTTCGGTATTATTTCTAACAAAATTTTTGTTCAGTAAATATGTCGGTGTATTTTGAAATCCTGCCTGAAATAAGACTTATATAGAGAATATATAATTTGTTGAATGAGTACATTGTCAAATAAAACAAAATTATTCGTGAGTATTCTGAGGAGGAAAATATAAAATCTACCAGTCGGTCGCAAGCAGTTTGGAGATTATTATTTTACGTTCAGATCTGTGATCTTACGTTGCTCAGGCAATTGAGGCTAAAGCAACTTGAGTATATATTGTTCATATTCTGGAAGACAATCCTTTGGTCTCCGTTGTTGCCTACAGGTCAATAGCCGTCGATGTTTGAACGCTTAAGAGCGCTTCCGAACTTTGGCGGTTGGTTTGACCACTTATACACCAACTTTCAATAACCCGTAGCGAATCACAATGCCAGATGGTTTGGTATAGTTCAGTGCTATGAATTTAGTCGTTGTATATTAAATTTTGTAAAGAATCTTGAAAGCAAAATGTATTGAATAATCAGTGCTACTACTTATGGAGTCCGCAATAATAAGATTTGAAGAGAGAGCATTCAGAAATTATGGCATTACAAATATATTTACTTAACACAAATCATTCTTAGCTTTTAGCGGTAACAGTTATCGCAAAGTCACGTTGATATTTTGATTTAAAATCTCGTCCAAGGTGCATTGCACAGGTTGTATTATAAGCTTTTATTTGTGAGACAATACATAGATGGTGGTAAGCCCGTCGTGGCGTTGGCCGGCTGGCAATAAACTCTCCCTTTATTGGGTACTTGTCGCCTTAACACAAATGGCGTAATGTGTGCAATGTGGGTGCGAAGCCCTCGCTATTCAAGGATTATTTCAGATTCGCAATTAGTCCAGAAATGACAAATGTATGTACATTATACTACTGATTAATTATTTAGTGAGAACGCGTAATATTACGGCTCGTAGTTTCTCTGCGAGATCGAATCAAAAATGAGGAGATCCGCAGGAGAACCAAAGTCACCGACATAGCTCTCCGAATAGCCAGGCTGAAGAGCCTATGGGCAGGGCACATACCACGAAGAACCGATGGCTGTTGGGGCAGACGGGTTCTGGAGTGGCGACCACGTACCGGACGACACAGCAGGGGTAGGCCTCCCGCAAGGTGGACCGACGATCTGGTTAAGATCGCGGAAAGCGGTTGGATGCGGGCGGCTCAAAATCGGTCTGTGTGGAGAACCTTAGGGGAGGCCTATGTCCAGCAGTGGACGTCTCTAGGCTGACATGATGAATATTGCTTGCCTATTCAGTAGATCCTTCAAAGAGCCGTCTGTATAAAGCTACTAAATACTCTAGTCACTTTTCGCGGGCAGAGCTAATAATCTAATAGACCGATCAACTAAGACGCGAATCGCGTCTTAGTTAAGGAATGCTAATCTCGCGAGATTTGGGCTTAAGCGAGATCTCGCGAGATTATGAAGCCAATCTCGCGAGATCTCGCCAATTTCGAGATCTCGCGAGATTGGCAGTTTTGTATGTTCTTTTTTGTAAATAATGGCAATATTTAAATAAATTAGGACAAAAATAATAACCATTTTAAGTATTATAAGATAACAATTATTTTTCACGAATTTTCAATAGACTTTTATGCTTCAAACATTGTGTGACGTACCTACCTATCTGTCTATAATATTTTTTAATAAACTTTTATGAAGTAAACTTTTACGAACGGATCTGTCAAATAAGAAATGAAAGAAACAACCAGTCTTCGCTTCTAATATCAAATAAAAATATTAAGTAATAAAACATTTCTTTTATAATAAACAAAACAACGAGAGGTCAAAAAAAATAAACTTACTTATCATCTATGTTACTAAACTGGAGTATTATTACCAATTAGGTAAATAAAACTATGTCTACTCTATAGACCTTTTAGATAATACAAATTAATTAACAAAATAATAATATACCAATAAGGCAGACTATTAGAAATTACAGATCTTAATCAACAAAATATACCAATCAAAGGAAAGATTGGTTCAGTTCAAATCACAAGCCATTATTACGAATTATTTTCAAAGTAGCTCCTGCAGAAGCACAAAATGTCCAAAGAATCGTCTGCTAAACGGCTTCCTTTTCTGTTGGCCAGATAAACAGCCGCTGAGAAGGCCCTTTCGGATTCAACTCTAATTGAAACCGCAGTTCTCAGGCAGACATCCACGAACTGCAAATGTTTGCCTTTTGACCCCCCGGACTCGTATAAATTCATTTCATTTTTTATTAATGCCGATACCGACAGATTGCGATCCGTCCGTGTCAGTTCGCGCTTCGAATAAGACTTTTTTATGCTCGAGTGCAATCTCGTAAATCTCGCGAGATCTCGCCCATTTTTCGACCGAGATTAATCTCGCTAAAAAAGGACGAGATCTCGCGAGATCTCGATCTCGAATGAGATTGCATTGCCTAGACGCGAAGTCTTGGTTTCAAAACCACAGTGCACCACTGACTCATGGAAGTAATGTTCATATTAAACTTAATTATCGCTTGACTCGTGCTTGCTTCGGAGAGTTTTGCCGTCGGTCGTAGCCGGTTGTCACGAAGGTATCTGACAGTCGTTGTGGGGATTCAGAGGCATTGGTCTAAGCCATATAATAATATGAATATTGCTATGCCTTTGGGTTAGGGTATCCAGACGGTAGCAAAATCTGCTTAAACAAAAAGTGGGTCCCAAGGCGAAAGTCTTAAATGCAGCCGGAATAACGCTAAGAGGATAAAGATGATTTCGTGACGTTTTTTACTATAGACATTTAGGTAGTAGAGACTGGCTGATTTCAGCATGAATGGGCCGGCTCGACCGGGGCAGTACTACCCTCTCACAGAAAATCGACGTAAAGTAACAGTACCTAAACTGTTGCGTTTCGTTCGGTGAGTGAGAGCGCCTGAGGCCCTATCCCCTTTCCTTCTCCCTCATCCCACTCCTCATCCTATCTCTTTCCCCAACCCCAAGGAGCGTCAACGCACTTGTGACTCCTGTGGTGTTGCTTGTGTCCATGGGCGGCGGTAATTGCTCGTTTGCCGCCTAATACTATAAAAAAAAACAGACGATGAAAGTCTATTCAGTATACCTATGATAACGTTACTAGCAGGAAGAGTTAATTTCGCTCAGAATCTTGATACAGTAGTAACGATTGCATGTAGTTAGAATGCAAATTGAGATGGATCGGTGCTGTGAGAAAGATGGATAAATAATGGTTTTATTAAAGTCAATTATTTCCTCAGCCGTTGTTGCCTGTGGAAATAATTGTTTGTCATGGTATGGCCATGTAATGCGAAGGCTGGTTGGAATGCGTTCTAGTCGGTTCGTCACTTGTGATAGATGACATAAGGATTAGAAAGCAGAATTTTGAAAATAGTTGGTACGGCAGCCAATAATTTATTGAATAATGTCGAAAATGAGAATTTAAGCCCTCCGTATATTATATATGCATAGTTGAATATAGATTTAGGTACGTAAAAACGTACTTGGTTTTGTGTTGGTGTAAGTTATTAACTCACACCTGCTTCACCGTTGAATTACTGCTTCCATTTACAAATTACGATCTTGTTCTTTTTGTAGAATTAGTTTCCTTATTACGGATCCTCTGATTCTGACCTAAATGAGAAGTCATTAGGTTCACCTTAAATACTTTAATTTCAATTTGATTTGATGACCGGTTGGCGCAGCGGGAGTGTAAGCGACTGCTACGCCAAAGGTCGCGGGTTCGATTCCCGCTCTAGTCAAACATTTGTGTTCATGAACATGGATGTTCGTCTTGGTCTAGGTGTTTTTTATGTATAATATGTATGTATTTACAAAAAAAAGGTATATATGTATGTTTATCCATTATACCCATATAGTACAAGCTCTGCTTAGTTTGGGACTAAGTAGATGGTGATGTGTGTGTATGTGGTAGAATATAAAAAAAGCAACCTTTTAGGCCCTTGTTAACAAAACGGATTAATAACACGGGGGTGGCAGCGCACCATGAGTAAACCGTCCGTCGACAAGCTTTTATGGCTGTCCATTCATCCCGAAATCACTATTCCGGGAAGGGAGGCCTCCGTCAACTATCCGTTTCACGGTGAATCCTCCGTGATTTATCGCGGCGTATAAACAAACCCTGTAGTCGCTACACCTGCCCATACACTCTACATCACGGTCATCATGGCCTAAAGACGCCCACTGCTGAAAATAGGCTTCCTCGAAGGCTTTCACAAAGACCAATCTAGTTCCGTCCGCGTCCAACCTCTTCTCGCGATCTGAACGAGATTGTCGGTTCACCTTGCCGGAGGCATACTTGTACCCCGCTATACATTCATCATCATCATTCTAGTGCGATCAGAGACCTGCAACTTGGAGCCCGGGGTCCGCTACACCTTACCTTAACATGTTACTAAACAAACAATTTTTTTCCAGAATTCGGAACAGAACGGTTGCACAAGTGGTTCGGAGAGCGAGGGTCGGCTGCGGACGTCGCAGAGCGCACCGGTCACTGGCTTCAACACTATAGGAGGGGGGAGCGCCTCCAGTCGACTGCCGAAGGCGCAGAACCCCACTGTCACATTACTGCAGAAGGCACGAGGTCAGTTATGTCACCTCATTTCCTATGTACCCACCTATTATTTTTCTTTGTCCAATTTGTTAGGACCACTTTCTTCCTAAACATGTGTTGTACTTAGTGGGTATACATTTTTATGTTGGGTGTTTTTGTTACGTTAAGGGCATTTTTCAGGCTTACAAAAAAATCCCATTTTAATGCTTGCGAAAACAACGTGGGGCAATGCGTCATTTAATGAAGCTGTTGTAGTTAAAAAAGAAAACCTGATTGAGAAATATTATAATATTTTCTCCTATAAACTTATCCCATTACAAACATATCTTATCAAAATATTTATAGCCGAAAGACTTTAGCCATAAATATGTTTTTAATATATTAAAAGCCGACAAAGTTCTTAGAACGCTTAGAATTAACCGAACAAGTCTCATTTGGCATGAACTGCTTTAAAACTACTTTGAACTTCGAGTATTATGGACAAATCAGATTCTACCCTGATACGTATCTGCTATATAAGTACATATTACATAGCTATATTTGTAAGGGAATACGATTTGATAATTTAAAAGCTAATGATATGGATCAGCTAATGCTAATTCAGATTTTGACTGGTTTAAGTTGTTATTTTATTCAACCATAGTCGCTATTTTGCCTGTTATTTTTCTACATATCGTAGAAAAGAATTACATTTTGCAAATACAAGAGTTTCCTGGTTGTAACAGGAATAGACTCGCCTTTCAAAATATTGAAATAAGTCGTGACATTCCAGTTTTCATAATTCAATGGAACTACTATTAAATATGCCGAAACAGGGTAAACTAAGCTCGTTTTAGTACGAAAGCGAACCCCGCCTCTAAGAGGAAAGTTTTGGAGCCCGAATCCCAATCAGGACAACGCTAAGAAGATGATGGTGACCAGTTCCCATACTAACTCGTTTTAGTTCATCTTTGAGGGCGCTGTAATCCTAAATATTAACCAAACATTTTATTCTTCGTTTATTTTCCAGCAACGCTTGAGTAATACCCCTGACATTGCCGACGTTCATAAGGTACATTGCTTGACCTCAATCTCTCATTAAATACTAAAACATTTATTACATAAAAACCTTAAAATAATTAAAAGCAATATCCAAATGCTTTTAAACTATTCTAATTGTGAATTACCGAAATAGCTTTAGCTGTGTGTTAATGAATTGCCGAGGACCCTTATGTTCGTCGGGATACGATTTATACTGCTCGTTTTATACCCAAAGTTTGCTATTACACGAAGCTATGTACTAATGTATAAGCGTCTTAAGACTGTAATTAATCCGTCTTAACCTTGCAAATATTTTAGCAGACAGAAATGAAGGCATACTTAAAACGTGGCGGTTGTTAGATTAGACTTAATTGATTTGTCTGACTTGTTGCTAAAGCCAGTGTGATTTGACTACAGCGACTGTGTTTACTCGATAGGCTGGTATTGGACTAGGAAAGTGTTCTAAGTCTCGGTGTGCAGTATAAATCAATCTACTGGTGGACAATCCTGTACACTATAGCCTAAGCCATTAGCTTTACTACATACTTACATACATAGACTCATGCCTGTTTCCCCGAAGGGATAGGCAGAGGCATATTAAACGCCCACTTTTCGCCAGCTTTACTATTATTAACATAATTTGCACATTTGGAACGAATGGATGAAGGAAGATTTACGAAAGAAGTGTATCGAGGAAGAATGAATGCGGGGGGTCGGTAGAGGACGCCCAAGACGGACTAACGCCGACCAAATTGGTGACGTAGGTACTGTGGAAGGGCCAAATCAAAAGTACCCATAACCGACGAGCATGTATGACGAGGTTAATGAACGTCGAGGAAGCGAAAGAGGTATGATTGATTGGAGCATTTGGCGTTCCATAGTCTCTGCCTATCCCAATGGGAGACAGGCGTGACGTTTAGATAATATAGAATCGTCCTCCTATAGACGGACAGTGCTATTGTGAAGCAAGTTAGGAGATGCTTAAGTCCAGCAGTGAACTGCAAAAGGCTGTAGAGGTTCGTGTCGTTCGGAGTATATGGTATGGGTAATTCTTATGAGGTTCTATTAGCACAAAGTCAAGATTGCCACCAAGCGAAACGCTGACGTCTTCTTGACCGCAAATGTTTATCAAATGCTACAAGAAAGTGACTAATATCATTTAACTGGTGTTACTAATTTCGAAGCTCGTACATTAAAAATCAATAGTCCTGTATTGATTTTACCAAAGGTGTTTGAAGGCCAGTTAACTTAATGTGATTAATATTTTTATTAGATTGCCTATCCTCTTCCCATGGTCTATAATAGGTGAAAGTCATTCAGGTGAAGGAGAAAAGCTTTTCGAGGCTATGAGGCTGTTTTTTTTACAGAATCTTGGAGGTAACAGCTGAGCGTGGCGAACCCAAACTCAAGTTTTGATTATGGTTCATGGATAATGACATACATTCTTACCTGTTTGTCTCTGAACAAGTAGACATAGGTGTATGCCATAATGCCACCCATATTCTAAGTGCTACCTTTAAGATCTTTCTTAAATTCATAATACTGCAGTATACTGAGTGTAATCTCAGATTTCGGAACAGGAAAATTCGATGACACAGTTCAATTCAAGAATTGTGCCCGAAGCCAAGTATGATCGATCGCACACGTAAATTGAAAATTATGCTTCGCAATCATTCTTAACATAATTAATTTGCTGTTCCCCCCGGGTTCAAACGCGAATTTTATTTCGCTATAACATCGTTACCTTCTGAGTACACACAAAATTATTTTTATTCTAATACAAGTAAAGCCCGTCGCAAAAAATCGTTCTTATTGCCAAATTTCAGCAAATGCCATCTCGAGTTTAGCTAGTGAGCGAATGTTTGACTGAATGCACTACCCTCTACTCCTCTTTTCGCTGCAATTCAAATAGATATGTAAGGGATAAAAACGTATTCTTATGACTAGGTACGATGTTCCTTTACCTAATCCATATTAAGCATAATTGGCACTTTACCAATAAATGCTCGCACAAGGTAGGTACCTACTTATTAATTTTACGATATAGGTATACCCTTTGTAATTATATGCGTATGAATAATTGTATCGGCATAAATAGTGAGGCCGTGGCCGATATTACTATTTGTAAGCCGGCTAGACTTAATTAATTAATGTAAACGGAATTAATTTATGTACCTAGTGGAACAAACAAATTATTCTTTGAAATTTCCATTTTGAATACTCTAAATTAAATTTTACAAAACACTTTAAAACACCGATGTAATAACTTTGTCTCAATAATAAATATACTCACTCCTTGCCTATATTTATAAGACGATCATAATATTTTCCCCTAACCCGTAGTATCAAAAGAGTAGGTCCTTAGTCCATAAAGTTGACCTGACGTGGGTAGGCACACATTTTCCAGAACATTGCGGTAGATTCTTAAGATCCCCACAGTGTTTTCCTACACTCTTAAAGGAAAGGATAATTAACTAGACACACACATAACTTTGATATGTCAGAGGTACGCGCCGTTCGAGCGAGACCCTTAGGTACGTGGCATTCCAGTGGTTTCCTCATTAGTCTAAGATTTCCATGTTAAATAAGTAGGTACAAAGAAAGCTTACGGTTCTTTTTATAGTCCTTCATCAAAGAATGGTACTAAAAGTGGCCACATTTTACGACACCTTTGGGAATTAAAACAAACTGGCGAACATCGCGGTGAAAAGTTGAAATTACTGACACACGGTATTATAAAAAGCCTCAAGTAACATTTCAGTGGCTCAGTGACCCACTGACCACTGCCATTGAAGTTTTCTTGACTCCAAAAATGTATAATTAAAATTTTCTTACTAGCCGTGTTTAAAGTGGATCTTTTTGTGTACGCTTGCAAGTGTAGTGTAATTAATGAATCTAAAATGTAAAAAAATAAACCATATTTCGGTTACAAGTCTATCGTCTGCCTCTGCTCTTTAATATACCTTTATTATTTATCTATGTTCTTGTTGGCCTCATATTTTTGTTCGCAACAATTTTATCGATAGGATTTTAGATGATAAACATTCCCCTGGCACGTGTCAACCTTAAACGTTGCCTCATTAGGCGTATATCATTTACTTAACGCCCAATTGCAGCGAAACCCCCTGAGCAAAATACTCGGTTAGATAGAGCGGGGTGGCGCAACTGTGGTACCACACAGTTTATAATTTATTCCACGAGCACACTGCCGGAATGAGGGCTAATTGCCGACAAACTTTCATTAAATGGCTTACGCATAGCAACCCCTCATTTTAAATGTTGAAAAAGCTATAATTGCCCCCTTGTCTTGATCCCGGAACGTTCCGGAAAATATCTCAATAGAACACTGATTGGTCGTTTTAATATCAGAACAACTCAGATTAACTTACAGCAGATAATTACGTCGATGTCATTCCTACCGACCCTTGACTTACTAGGTTATATCTCTGTAACGTGTTCATAAATCAAATAAATAAGGTCGGTTTATTCATTAAATTGTTCGGCCGAAAGTTGCAAATGACACTGCCAGGCAGTTTGATTTCTCAGATGGGAGGATACGATAACTTTGCGACACACAAAAGAAAATTTTACTTTCAATTATAAAGCCGATAGGTTGAGATTTCAAATAATAGAGAAGTTTCTTGCAAGTGAAATAAATTATACAAGTATTTTTATCTAGTGAAATAAGTCAAAATAATGGATGTTTCATTCATCAATTAATGTTAAAACTTTGTTTAACATTTTTATCGACAATTTATTGATAATAATTAATAAGTATTCTATTTGACAGCAAAGAACTATGACGTCACTAGATCTTATTTCATACAAACGCCGTAGCAAAGGTCGTTTTTGACATTTCATTAAAAGTGCTTGATTTGACTAGTTGGAAACAACCCTATTATTGGCATGTTGTCTTCAAGACCACATCAATGTGTTTTTGATGTTCGGCTTAGCAACTTGCTTCGTACCAAAACAATTTTTCCTTTGTCTTGTACACTTTGCTTAAAAATTGCTTACGACTTTTTGTTGATAAAATATATTTGTTTTTTTTAATTACCCTGTATTGTCCCACTGCTGAGCAAAGGCCGCTCCCTAAAAAATAAAAAAATAAAAATTATTTATATAAAAATACAGTGTATACTAACTAAACTTTACCTCATATTTCCTAAGCTCAGGCAATCAGGCTGAATGCCTCTAAGTTGAAGGTCTCGTCACTGTACTAAAGAATATTATTCGGGGTCACGTCATAAGTCAGATAAATCCGAAGTGTAATGTGAGATCGCAACCTGCCTCACATTTCCAATTGAAAAGGTATAAATGCGAAAAAGATGTGTCATCTATATCATCTTGTGACGAGGGTCACGCCGCGTCGTAAACTTTAATACAAGTGGAGATGACAGTACACAGCTTGGGATTGCAACTCTACGGCTATACTAACGGATGACGACACAGAAAATATTATACTTACGCCTCATAAAATATCTAGTTTGAGATATTGGAATGGAGTAATCATATGGAGTAGTTATCGGTAGTAATGTTATAAGGAAGAAGAAGATGAAGAGTTTGTTTGGTTGAGCGCTTTAATCCCAGGAACGAAAGGTTCGATTTGAATAATTATTTTAGTTTTGCATAGCCCATTTATCGAGAAAGGCCAACATTGTTAACTTCTTATGAATAATCTAGTGTATTCAATGGAAAGGTTGTAAGATAGATCGCAAATGGTATCAAATTAAAGTAATCAATATTCGTAGACCCACGTAGTCAGGTTGTAATATAATTACGTCAAACTAGGAAACCCTCAGATCCTCCATTTACCTTTGTACCTAAATGTACCTATATAGGCAATGTTCGGTAAAATTTAATATACTTGCCCCTATAGGCGAGTATATTCAATTTTACCGAACATTGCCTATATAGGTACATTTAGGTACAAAGGTAAATGGAGTATATTAAATTTTACCGAACATTACTTAAAGCTCCGTACTTCTAGTGAATCATTCAAAAATCCTTGGATTTCATTATTTTCTTACTAGCTGACCCGGCGAACTTGGTACCGCCTGTCAGTCTATTCTTTAATTTTGTATTTTTTTCTTGGATTTTTAAAAATTTTCTCTCAAAAAAGAACCAGAGAAAAGGAACCATCCTCGTACTTCAAGGAATATTATAAAAAAAGAATTAGCGAAATAGATTCAGCTGCTCTCGAGATTTGCGCTTAGCAACACATTCAGCGATTCATTTTTATATTATAGTTATTATAGATCAGATAACGGTGTCTTAAGGCCAAGCTTTCGCTTTTCCTCCCTATGAACTTCGAAGCACCGATGCTACCAGTTTCTTTGTTAATTTTATTCCCTAGTTTTCATAGTTTCTTTACTACCTCAATGTTGTGAAAAATTAAAATAACGAAAATCAAATATTTTGTTTGGTTTACTTATTAAACTGTTTTTGCGATAAATTATTCTATCATATTGAAAACATTATTATTGGTTTTTACTCTTAATTTTAAAACTGCACGTCCAAAGTCAATTATTTCCTGGTGGGGAAAACGTCGAATCTCATTGTCTATAACGTTCGCGAAGTTGGCCTGAAGTCGCAAAACTTGTCGACCTGCAAATTGCTAGCGAAGTCTAAACGCTTCAATTCCAACCTGAAGGTTTCCGTGCTCTACAATTACATCAAGATGTTCTTGAAAGACACTTATTTTCATACCTACCTGGTGTAAATACTATTGAGCTCTTTAAACTGAGATGTAAGTAGTAGTCAATTGACAAGATAGCGATATCCTAGTGAAGATACCATAAGGCTACGTCCGCACAGGCAGGTGGCTTGCTTAGCGCCTAGATCCTGCATTCTGTGGCTTGCATTCTGGCTACTTGCTAGGATACACGGTGGCCGCACTGAGAGGTGGTTTGCGTGGTGGGTTGCTAGGTGCCTTGTTCATTTGCTTGTCGGCCCGTTGTCGAGATGTCACTTTACTATACATTCACAGCGTTAACTTATTATTGTAAAAAAATTATCACGTCATGAATTAATTAATCACTTTTTAGTACATACCGTCTTTTACTACTTCGACTGCTACTTCTTCCCATAGTTTCTTTTACAAAACTGCATTTTTATGGATTCCACAGAGGTTCTCTTTTAAAAACTGATGCAATTAAAATTTCATCCAGCAAGCAGTCGGTATCATAAGCAGTTGGTACCGACTGCCCTGAAGATCTCTGACAGTCGTTATGGGGTGTACTGATACCCTACAATGAACTGACTCTGGTCTAAACTGATTAAATTAGAAAGCGAATATCGGGCTCCAAGGCAAAAGTTTTAGATGAAACTGGGATAATACTAGAATGATAATGATGATGATGAATAGACAAGTAGCAATCGGGCTTAGATAAACTTTGCGTAATAAAAGATTACTGTATTTTTAAATGATGATGTAGATCAAATAATTATTATGAGTTCCTTTCCACCTATTGCTATTTCGCATGTCTTTATTTTATTTGTTTTAGAGGGATAACCCCTGCACTATGCATAAATTCAATGTCACGTGGGATTTTACAAACATACACAGAGTACACCCAGACTCCAAACAACAACTGATTGAATCGCACAATGTGCTGTTTTGTTTGAAGTCGAAACAACAACACGCGTAGTGTCAAGCGGCGAGGCGTCCGCTTTGACCATTGCGCCTACCGTGCAGTTAATATGAATACAGGCCGAATTGTAGTAATGTTGTGTTTCACGTTATTTCCAGAAGGGCAGTTGCAGCGAGGCCCTTATTACGTACAACAAGAGAAGGACGCCGCTCGGCTGCCGCGCGACAGACCTTCGCCACCTAGAGGAGACCCAAGTAAGTATAGTCTGATATAAACCTTTTTAAGAAATAGCAAGCACAATGCGAAATTATTTTATACTAGCCGTTTCCCGCGGTTTCACCTGCGTCCTAACGGACCCCTATTTTTTCTAAAATAAAATATAGCCTATGTTACTCGCAGATAATGTAGCTTTCTAATGGTGAAAGAATTTTTTAAATCGGTCCAGTAGTTTTTTAGTTTATCCATTACAAACAAAAATACAAATTTTTCCTCTTTATAATATTAGTGTAGATGATAACGCCGCGCCGTTATTATTTTAAATACCAATCTAATATACAGCTTATTAATTAAGGTTTTATAAGAGTAAATAGAATTTGAATAACAGAATATTTAGGTTGACTTCCTAAGTCTCTCGTAGCAAATGAAATGAAAATATTTTTACTACATTTTATTTTCATTTGCCGCGATGGACTTGATCAACAAGACAGACAAAGAACATCCAGACTCAACAAAATAAATGTAGAGTATACAAAGTGCGTGTTAGCAGTGGCAATTTGACTATTAAAACTGCTACAATCTTTGTGTGTTCTAAGCGCGAATCTTACTACTTTAAATTGTAGTTTAAAGCGAAAGTTTCTATAGATGTTTGTTACTATTTCACGGCAGACTACTGCACGGATATTCATTCATCTCAACAGTAATATACCTGGACCCTGTCACGGGCGGAGTCCAGCACACTATAATACAATTAGACCAACAACTGATGGTACACATTTACAATTTCAGTACATGCGCTAAGAAAGGAGTACGCGAGCGAAGGCGAGGCGGACAGAAGCGATTACGAGCGCGGCGGTCCCCGTAAGATGGCGGATGCGCAGAGGAAAGTCG
Source organism: Euclidia mi (assembly GCA_944739405.2). Classification (NCBI taxonomy): domain Eukaryota; kingdom Metazoa; phylum Arthropoda; class Insecta; order Lepidoptera; family Erebidae; genus Euclidia; species Euclidia mi. The sequence continues at coordinate 68,009,160 of OX123184.2, forward strand.
AAGGAATTGGACCCATCACCAAAGACGGAATGCCTGTCGCACTTAGATCTGTACGTATATTTCATTATTTTTAAATTATGGTTGGGCCCATGTTGGGCGCCAATGTCACGTTTTACTGTTTACGGCCGGTTTCAATATTCGATGTATCTGTAGGTGGATCGAATATTATGGAGTTGTTAGAGGATTAATATACAATAATACAGAATACAGAAAAATAGAAACAAGGTACCACTTACGGGCGACAAATAAAAAGCACACAATCCACTTATAATTTCACTTTGTTATGGTCATGGGTCAGTAGGCGATACGAGCAATGTCTTAGATCTTGTATTGAGGCGAGAAACTTGACCAGCTCGTGTCAGCCGGGCGTCATATAGGGTACGTGGTCACGTCTCCAGATTATATAGCCCGTTCCCTCAAAAGGCTTCGTAGCGCGGGTGTGCCTGTGCGTGCGTGTGTATATGAGAGAGAAAATGGACACCCCACACTGACAAGCTTACGGCCCGGTCACGACCTACAGCGGCGGGCGGCAGCGGCGAGCGTTTTCGATGTACTTACATGGCGCGTTTACTGTGACGCCGCGCGCGGCCGCCTCAGAGTAAACGCGCCATGTACATCGCCCCTGCCGCGTCGCTTGCCGCTTAGATCAATCTCGTGACCAGGCTCTTAAGGCGGGTTTCAATAAATAAAATAAAAAAAAATAAAATAAAAATTGTTTATTTCGATCACATAGTGCATTTACAACATTTAAATCGGAGACCGCCTTTTAAGCAAAGCATTGCTTGTGTTAGGTGGCTCCGCTCTTCCACTTAATCATTAAAACTTACATTATGCAATTGAATGAAACAAGAATTACAATTCTGGAATATAGCAAAATTAAAAATAAAATAACAATAATAGAAATTACAAAAAAATTAAATTTGATGAAAATTTGGGTAGTTATATTTTAGGGTCGTGCTTTTGTGTGTTGTGTAGTGTATGTGTTAATGAGCGTGTTTGGGTGTGTTTGTTGCTGGTGCTGGTGCGAATTTTATGCAGTTTGTTTGTTTTATTATAAGCGTGAATATAATGTGTTAGCCCTACGACGTTGTCTTGGGTTCGGAAGAGAGAAAGTACTACTGCATCCACTAACTATCATAATATGCACTGAATAATAAAAGCTACGAAATCAATTTAATTTATGACAATGTTGATATTAGAGACTCAATTTCATCGTAGCCTTTAGTCTGAAGCCATTCAGTCAAAACGTTTTTGCAGTCTCGGAGATTCAAAGAGTATATGTCTAGTTCCTTATTTACTAAGTTATATAGGTAAGCAGATTGTCTCGCGTACTGTCTTTTAGCAAAAGATGATCTTACTGTAACTGTTGGTGCGACTGTGTATTTCCTTCTGTTGCTAGTCTTGTTGGGATCATATGGGAGGGCTTTGTGCATTCTAAGGATTATTTGTAGGAGATAAAGTTTCCTTACAGATAGGAGATTACATTGTTGATAGAGAATTTGTGTCGAGAATCTATAGGGCTTAAAGTGCATAACCTTAAGTAGCGATCTCTGTGATCTTTCAAGTTCTAGAAACTTTATTTTTGTTGTCCCGCCCCAGCACGGTAAACAATATGTAAGTATAGATTGGACCAGACTGACATAGATTTGTTGTAATAGACTGTTTGAAGCGATATGTCGAAGTGTTTTGAATACCCAGATCATTTTCCTAACTCTTTTCATTATCAATTCGGTTTGCATGTGCCATGAGAGTCGCTGATCTATCATGACTCCCAAGTATTTAGTGTATTGTAACCTGTCAATCATAACACATGAACAGTCAGAATTTGCCGGGTTGGTACAATTATGGATCTTTATTTGAAAGTCAAGCGATGGTTGTGTGTTATTGTACTTGGTAAAGCAAATGTAGTTACTTTTAGTGGCGTTAAGAGTCAGGAGATTTTGATTGAGCCACTCGGTATATCCATAGATGTGAAGATTTGAGATACATATTTGACATAAGCTCCATACAAAATATGGCAAACATGGATATCAAATCTCCAAATTCATAGATACATCGAATATTGAAACACTAACGTATATGGTAAGCTCATTATGTACAGATCCCATACGCAGCCTGATTGGCACCAACTTATTCTTATTTTGAAGGTCACATTATTTTACTTGTGATCAGTGTTTTGTGAAGGCTCCAAGTAATCTGATTTAATAGGTACTTGCTTTATAAGGGTTTTCAGAAACATTTTTTTTAAAACCCTGTAATAGTTTTTAGGTGCACTTTTTAAGTAGCATATTTGGAGTTCTAAGAACACTGAATACATGAGTTGCCTAAAATGAGAGAAACTCATTACTCTACTCATGCAACTCTGTCTAATAATAAGAATTTTAGTTCTTATTTTTTTAATTTTGTTTATTTTCTGTTACAGGAAGTGAAAGACCCTTCGAGGTGGTACAAAAAGATGTACGACACTATTCACAAAAACAAATACGATGGTAAGCCAAAATTTCACTTCAGCATTCGTAGTATGAACGCGTCAAACTGTATGCTCAACTGTATGTTAGTAATTTATTTACTTGACGATAGATGCAATTTTGTCATCATCGTCATCTTAGCGCCATTACGTTTGCGATACAAGGTTCCGCATTAGAGGGGCCCGTAATTTTGTCATATTGTGACCGAGCATAAAGTTTGACGCGAATTCTATTTCTTTTTAATTTTATTCTATTTTAGTTTTATTCTCTATCCAAACTATACATTTTCTTTTTCAGACGATTATGTGACTATTCGATACAAAAGTCGGCGAGGTGATTATTTGCGTATTTTTCCAAATTATTATTTTATTTACTTTTACATCGGTGGCTGTGTTAATACCATCGCATACATTGCCACAACCGTAAACGCTTGACTTCATTTTGTATCTACTGTCCGCCTTTTGTAAATATAACCACTGTCGCTTTGTTTAGATTTCATCCAGACTTGATTTGACACTTTTTGTTACCATTAAGCGAGATTTCCTGACTTTACAGCTCACTCACCTAATGTAAGTTCTGTGAGCAGTAAAGTCGGAATTAACTGGCTAATAGGATAACTTTGCTAGACAGAAGAAGTTGGACTTTTGTAGCGTTTCACCGAATTTGTAGAATATCCAGTATTTCCAATGCCTGCGCAGAGGGAAAATATTGTTCTTAGCAGGCAAGACCTCTGCTTACAAAAATGTATACAGTAAAAGTTCCTTAACGATGGCCTACATACCTTACATACATGTCGTTCACAGAATTGCGCGATTTGGTAACGATAGTAGTTTAGTCTGTTTGAACTGTTAGACATAATATCTCCAGTTCCTTGAAAGCTGATCAAAGAGTACAATTGTTATATAATATAAATTCTTTTAGGAACATAATAAAGACACTTATCTTCCTAAATTCTATAAGTACAGAAGTGTAACGATTGTGGAATACCAAAAATAAATATAATGAAGTCGATTTCAGCGACATATCTATGTATATTTAAGGATTTATGGAAATCCAGGCCCTTGCCCTACAGAGGGACACTAAAGGCTAAAAAAACTCATTTCCCTACGTATTTGAATTCATCATTTACCTAACTATGAGTTAATTTGGAGTGATATTTCTTCAGCAGGAATGCTAAAACTACCGCGGTATAAGCCTCCTGAGTGTTGTTGGCAAATTGTATGCAAAGATACTGATCGAAAGAATTATTTCTGAAACGGATAGTAAGATTTGGGATGTACAAGCGGGATTTAGAAAGGGCTTGGGATGTACGGATCAAGTCTTTTCCTTAAGGTGCATTTCAGAGAAAATCTTAATGAAACACCAGAAGGTTTTCTGCTCCTTTATTGACTTGGAAAAGGCTTACAATCGAGTGATGAGGGATGAACTTTGGTCAACACTTTACGTGTTTGGAGTGAGCAGCAGTCTGATACGTGCACTTACATCCTTATATAGGGATTCAAGTGCCTGTGTCAGAATAAACGGGACCTACACGGACTGGTTTAACATTGATCGTGGTGTTCGACAGGGATGTGTAGCGTCTCCTTGGCTGTTCAATCTATTCATGGACAGTTGTTTGACCGATTTGAAAGAGTCTGAATGTGGTTTAAGAATGGGTGAAACTGTGTTTGAGACCCTGCTATACGCTGATGATCAGGTTCTTTTTGCGTCGTCAGCGTCTGATTTACAGCAAATGGTCACCGTAATGAATGAGGCGTATAAGAAGAAGGGCATGAAAGTGAATGTAAGCAAGACTAAGGTCATGGTCATGGAGAGGGAAGATAGTATAACTGAATGTGACATAATGATAGGAGATGAAAAAGTGGACCAAGTGAATGAGTTTGTCTATTTAGGGTCATTGTTTACAAGAGATGGAAAATGTGAGGGAGATATTGAAAGGAGAGTGAAAGCAAGAAATTGTGTGAATGGCGCCTTACAGACCATTTTTAGCAGTTAAATTATACCAAGTAAGGCTCGCCTTGCTATACTGCAGTGAGTTTTGGCGCCAACACTGATATATGGAAGTGAATCGTGGGTATGGCCGAAGAAACATTAAAGTAGAATTAATGCTGTGGAGATGAGAGCTTTGAGGAGTATGTGCGGAGTAAGAATGACAGATAAAGTGAGAAATAGTTTTATTCGAGTAAGGTGTGGTTTGAAAGAAGATGTAGTGTCAGAGATTGAGAAAGGTATGTTGCGATGGTTTGGACATTTGGAACGGATGTATGCAAGGAGATTTACGAAAGATGTGTATCGAGTAAGAATGAATGGAGTTGTCAGTAGAGGACGCCCAAGACGGACTTACGCCAACCAAATTGGTGACGTACTGCGAAAGGGCCAAATCAAAAGTACCCATAACCGACAAGCATGCATGACGAGGTTAATGAATGTCGTGGAAACGAAAGAGGTATGTTTGAACCGGAGCATTTGGCGTTCCGTAGTCTCTGCCTCCCAAATGGGAGATAGGCGTGACGTTTAGATAGAGATAGATAGATTTCTTCTTGATTCGCAACTCAAACGAATATATTTAGTTTGATCAGCTTTTGAGAAACTGGCAGACTGTACCCAACTTTTGACGTCATAAAGTTGGTACCCAATGCCCAACTTGTACAAATTCCATTGAAATAAATCACATACAAAAAAAAAAACAATCAATGCATACTTAGTTTATAAATAATTTCCTAACAAAACCATAATAAAGCATCAGCTTTGAGCTTAATTAATTAACTAATTAAAACTTATGTAAATAATTAATATTGATGCCATTATTAAAATAAATTAACGCCTGCCTTAACGGCACTGCTACTCGTCTATGCGTTGCCTTATAAACGTTTCAGGCTTCCATTTTACCCAACTAAGCAAAGTTGGATTGTGTTTGAATATGAGAAGGACAACGTCTATGCAACTACTGTTCAAATGCAGTTTCTTAAATAGCATATTTTTTCATTTACAATGTTTGCTCATCGGCGTTGCCTCTACAGACGCTATAAGAACATTACGTTATGTCTTTAGCTCTGTTTTAACTATATTAAAACATCATTCAAGGTTTGTCTCTATCCACTGCAGAAACGACTGAACAGAATTTAACCCAGATTCGACCAATGGTCGTTATAATTTCATCCGCCTATTTTGCTACGGTAGCTGTCACTGCTCGTTCTAGTCTATGGCTAGCCCTCCTAGATAGATCCAATATCTATCTTATGGTATTTCAGTTTCATTCTTCAGGGTGTACTGGTACCATTTAAATGTTGTCATTGTGAAGCGTCCTGTGGGCTTTTTTACGTACCAATGTTTGCAGTTATATGGTTGCCTCATCGTCATCCCAAAGATATGGAGGAACATACCTTGTCGATGTTGAATGCTTATGAGAAAAGCCCTTTCCCTTTTGGCTCAACTCGCCACCGCTTCTATGGAGTTTCTTAACAACTGAATATGTATGTTCTGTTATTATCTGTTATGTGAATACCAAGCAAAATCAAATCTAAATCTTCTGCCAAAATAAATACATGGTTCAAAACTGCATTTGTCCAACACAACATGATGCGCTGATTATTGTGAACATACCAACAACTCCATAATTTTTCTATAGGTCAACCTCCAGAAAGGGTTTCAAGCAACAAATCCCAGTACGCCTACTTTGACCCCCGCTCCGGTTACCTGAGCGAGCCAGAGGGAGGTCTAAGTAGACTGGGCTCCAGCACGTGGAGCGATGCGTACGACAGTGACGTCACTACGGGCCCGAGGCGACGGACCGCGTCGGTGCAGGAAGATAGGCGGTACCATGAAGTCTCGTCGCCGTATACGCCTAGTAATAATAAGTAAGTTGTGCCTTTGGTTTTAATCAATAATATAGCAAAGAGGTAGATAGGCAATATCCTTCGAATTTCTACAATATTCTCCTAAATAAATTCGTTGCCTACTCCGGGACAGATTAACTTTTCCAAGACCCACACTTTGGCGAAACCAGAATTTTGTATCACGAGTCCTCTCCTGAAGACTTTCTGGTCTTATTTTGATTTGAGGGGGACGGGCTACAACCTACTGGAGGAAGATTTTATCAAGGAAAGCATTATAAAGTAATTTATCTTTGTAGGAAAACATATAATTTTGAGGGAGCTCGGGACTCCTATCTCCTCCCCAGGCTGCGCTACTGAACCCTAACCCATGTCATCAACGGGCAAGGTTGCTTTTTTTTTTTTTAATGGCACCCGTCATCACAGGGTGTTGAGCCCAGTTCCTTCGATTTTTGTCGAAGACCTTTTTCAGCAACATTCATTCAGGGCAAGGTTGCTGAACCTGATTATGATTCAGTAGTGGCAATGAGAATGTCTCAAGTCTCAAAAACCCAATAGATTATCATTTTACTTACTAAGGGAAATGAAATTAAATCCATAATGTTACTTAAGGTACCTCTCCAGTGCTATGCATGACTCTATGTATAAGCAAACTGGGAATGTCATTTTTGTCATTTTGCCTACTATTGTAGAATCTTAAAAAATATTGTTAGAATATTGTTTTATTTTACATTTCTAGATACAGCACGTTAGCATCAGCGCGAGCTAGTCAAGAAGTTTACAAGAGCCAGCCAGGCAGAATAGAAGACTACGTACCCGGCAAATCATCAGTTATTGACAAAGAATCCAAGCAGGTTAACACTCATTCATTCAAATAACACGCATTTATGTCATGGGTCATTCAGAGTCATCATTATCATCATAATTATAACGCTATCAATATTATAATGCTTATGGAATTCCATTCATCATCCCATTAATCGACCAACTCATTTAAAATCATTCAAATTTGGAATTAATAGCCTGATTTCACAATACACGTACCAAAGACAAGATTTTGTTTTCTTTTCTAGTGGTGGGACGAGGTCATGGACATTTTTGATGGGGTACGAACCTTTTTTACTATTTTAATATGTGTATTTGTTATATATTCTATAGTATAATTAAAATTTTCTTCCAAATTCACATAATTTATTAAACAGTATAGTTATGCCTTCACGACGTAAATAATACAATTGATTAATTTTTTAAACAGGTGAAAAGTACAGTACCCTTAAATAAATGTACCTTCATTATGCTTTCCTAACATTTCAAGTGTTAATCCAGCACATCTCTTTTGTAAATATACGTATATATTATATCTAAATAACTGCTATGCATTGGCTAGCTTCGGGTAATGATGGTGTGGGTATAAAATAATATGGGATAACGTATGGAATAAAAGTGAGTCAAACGATAGATTAATAAAGTAACCGAACTGAAACGTAGAAAACTGAAAATAAAGTAGTATTAGATATTTTATTTAAATAATGTGTCCAATTTTTATTTAAATAGGGTGATAAGGATACCATGCTTGGCCAAAATGGCCATTTTGTCCACAGAAGTAACTGTTAACTAAAGATTAAATATAGACTCATCTTAATAACTAGTAATATATGATTCTTGAATATGACGACACCTATCTGTGATATGCAATTTAAGCTAATTTACGTATAGGTCGCTCAAACTTTATGCTTTATCTGACGGTTGCGAAAGTGATTCAGAAAATAAACTGACATTATGGAATAAAATGAGGTCCTATCGAAATTTTCCGTACCGTAGCAATTTACGCTTTTTAAATTCAGATAGAGCATACGATTTGTCGTGACGTGACGGCATCAAGAATTGTACTTAACTACTTGTCAAATATTTTATCAGTTTTATAAGCAAGAGCTTTCCAGTGCGTAACATTCATTATATTATGGATCATACAAGTTTATTTTACGACTCTTAAACTTTTTTTTTTTCTTATTTTCTGCAACGTTTCGACCGACTTACAACAGTCATGGTTGCGCAGGTAAAATGAAATGAACTTTTCTCATGGTCCCATCAACCTTGCGGTTGTAACGAACCGAAGGTTCATTCAATGCACAATTTCTTGCTTTCATGTTCATTGAATCCACTTTTTGTATGTTTATAAAGTACCCCGCTACACAGAATGTATTTTGGAAGATGTCTTTACTCTTTTTAAACAAAAATAAAAACAAAATGTTTGAAGTAAGTAAACATAAACTTGTATGACCGGGTTATTTACAAATGTTTCATTCGCATATGGGGTTGTGTGTGTTGAACTAACATGTGTTTGTTGCCGGTGGCGGCGCACTAACAGTGGCTAGACGACAACTCCCCCCTCCCCCCGTACACCACGTTGCTAGCTCGCGCGATACAAAAGAGTGTAAGGTCCCTTAACTGTCTATCTGTCCGCCTGTGTATCTGTGTATGTGTGCCTTATATGTGTCTGTGTTTGCTTGCACCATGTATATTGTTTTTTTTTATTATCGACTTTTGAAATACTTCTTGCACGTGATTAAATTTATCGTAATATATTTTTACTAAGTTATATTTTTATCTAGTATGTTTTCATGTTAGGTTTAAAGATAATATAGTTATTCCATATAAATCTCTATCTAAAGAGTTTATTGTTTATTCCCTGAAGTGGAAAATGAAAATAAATTTCTCTCATTTTATTCAAAAGACGTATTAAAATTCAATAAAGAAAGTATTCGGGGAGAGACTATCATTTTATTTTATATTAATATTTTATTGCATTATATTCAACGAATATGAGCAATCATAAGTACAAAAATAATTTATTTATAAAACTACTTCGTAATATGTTTTGTAGCGCCGAAGTGCGTTCATCTATACAAAGATGTTTACCTTCTGACAAGCCAATTCGCTTTTTACCTAACTTTAGCACCTCATAACGAAAAATTGGTCCACGATCCAAGCTAGCAAGTATGTGTACACTCATAGCAGATACTAACACTACATTATTCTATACATTTCGTTCCTGAGAAAATAAGTAGGGTCTGGTGGCCCTGGGATCTTACTCTATATGTTTTCATTCACCGTTTTACAGATAATTAACGAACTTACGGATATAAACATATAACTTTTAAGAGTCAGCGGGGCGCTCCGTGGGTTTTAACCCTGTTTATCTCTCCACTAAGCTATCGCTGCTACTGGTGGTTATAAATTTGTAAACCAAGTAAAAATTTCAGTAACAATAGGTATATTTTATTTCCTTATATTTCTATTGATGTGTGTATTCGATGGTAGAGCTGTGTCTGTAATTTGGTAGCATGTTTATATTCCATGATATATTAGGTACCTTATGATAATGGATATCTTGTATGTTAAGTTTAAGATATTTTGTATTATTCTTTATACTTTTCATACTTAGTATTTTGTTATGCTTTGTAGCATGATACCAATCTCACTGGACAACGTGAGGTCTATGTTTTATTTATTTAAATTTAAATATGTGAGTGAAAGGAGTAATGAAATGATGTTTTCTTGCAGCAAAACATTTCGAGTACAACGTCTTTACCGCAAGCTTCGCCCAAAGATAAGAAGGACCTTACGGCTACTATTCTGTCAAAATCGAATATGGCAAGGTAAATATATTTCTACCGTCAGTATTGTCACTACTATGCTAACCATGTCATCATGAAAGTCTCTTAAAAATGTCTTACTAGTTGCATTTTGAACGAATAATACGAGGGTTGATTGAATTATGAATTATACCGCAATGAGATTGTTTCCTGTTTTGCGATTGATGTACTATGTTCTGCGTATGTTAAGTGGACGTTGAAATTGTATTTCAAGAGAGCTTAATTCTCAAATATATGTCAAACGCCAGCTTGTGTTTCCTTATAAACAAGTACCTGAATTTTGATGAATAACTTTCAACTCCTAAGCCTGCAAATGAAAAAACTGTGCGATCCACAATTTCTGTCAGTTATGCAAGTGACTAGATGAGCCCGCGGTTACACCCACGTTATTTTAGTCTACTGCTCCCGTGGTTCATAGCGTGATGTTATATAGCCTTCCTCGATAAATGGGCTATCTAACACTGAAAGAATTATTCAAATCGGACCAGTAGTTCCTTAGATTGACGCGCTCAAGCAAACAAACAAACAAACTCTTCAGCTTTATATATTATATAGTACCTATTAGATTGTGAGTTGTGAGGTCCTCGGCGATATGGGTGCGGCAGTTACCCCTTAATATTTGTATGTATTCTAACCTTTGTGAAATTAGCAAATGCAACATCTTACCTACTAAGAACCTAAGAAACCTTCACACTTTCCAATCAATCGTTGTTCCCATAGAGCGCTGAAAGAGTCCGGCTACGAATCAGACTCAACGCTAGTGTTCCGACGCCGCGAAGAGACCGACGGGCCATTATCGCCGGCCGAGCGACGTGCCGCATACCGCGACTTGCAAGCAGGCGGCGAACCGCCATTGAGAGGGTTCCGATCGCCCGCACCTCCCAGACAAGGTCAGGATACTAACTAATATTATTTTTAAGGCTAAATTGAGTTAATAATTGGATTTGATTGTCTTTCGGGATATATACCACGAACCTTTGTTTTGAGTATCCATAATTTCGGCACTGCTGCACTGTTGCTAGCGCCATGATCGCGAATGTACTGAAGTCAGCGGGTGGATGAATGTTAAGAGCTAGATAACTATATACTTATCTCGAACGACAATCTAATGCTAAAGACCTGGAAAGTTTAAATTCATATACTGGTTGGATTTTCAAATAAATAAATACGGATTTGATATGAGTTTGTTTCATCATCTTTTTGTTGGACATCTAAACTGCTTAGCTTGTCAAAAATGGGCCAAAATGTCTCTTAATGTATTTCTGCCTAGTGACAATCTGTTTCACACATCAATATGCTATTGTGATTTGACTAAATGTACCAGATTTTGAATACAAGAGATGTCAAAACGCTAAATGTATTTCGTACATAAATAGTACTACATACGGTTATCGAAAAACTGTCCAAAACTGTTTTAAGCCGTGTGACTATAATTATGGTGAAACAAATTATTCATATCATGTTCATAAACTAAAAGGTAAAATATCTTTGCTAAATATTAAAGTTTAAGTGAAGCATTTATTACAATATAATGCTTAAGTATTTAGATTTAATTACCTACTAATCTTATTTAGGATAAAATACTAAACATTATTATAATATGTAGCTGAAATATACTTAATTATTAAACCATCTAAACGTATGACAACTAATAAAGCATGGTTTTAAATTTTGAGTTATCTGATTTATCGGTGTTGGCAACTTTCAAACTGATTAGTACATACTTACTCAATAATACATTTACGTATATAACCGCTTTCTTAAATTCCTATAAGGCACTTTCGCCTGGGTCTATGAAGGTAGGATAACAACAATTAATAAGCTGGAGTTTTACTGACTTAACCATAATAAAATCAATCAAATATAGTACTAGAAAAACCACATTTCAATATAACTTGGCCAAGGCCAATGCACATCCCATGTGTGTATGTCACACATGTAAAACTGTCGGCGTAACAAGTCAAGGCCACGTATAATGACAATGATGCTTTCAATCGCGCACACATTAGTTTATACAGATATACACGTGAGGTAAGTCGAGAGGTTTGCCTATGCATGTCCTTATCTCACTCTTCATAACGAGGTGCCGGGTCTTCGGGCTGCTGAATAATCAGGTAAAACTATTTGCATGAGCACAAATTTACTCCAAAATTAAACAATCACCGTAAATAGATTTGACCACAATGCAACGTTTTTTTATACTTACTAGCGGCACTTTGTAGAATCACGTTTAGCAATCATCGCTTACAAGGATGACACGTTAGAACAGAAGCACGAATATCACGGTTTTTATCACATTAACCAGAGCAAGTCAGAACAGCAACACTGAAACGTGATTACGTTCCACAGACGAATCGGAAATCGAATATATTCCGATTTCATCCACATTGACGAAGATAAGAGTTCACAAGAAAACGCCCAAAGTTCACGAAGTCATCTGCTACCCAATAACCAGTATAGAAACTGGAAATCAAGCTAAATTCAAGAGACAAACTCCATCGTTCCTAAATATAGATGTCCCCACTAGTGTGTGTGACTATCCACCTGCTCCTCCACGAAGAATTTCATCAAAGAATAGCCGAACGTTAAAATTAGTGACTTCTACAAGACCAGTGTCGAGCTCGCCAAAAAGAGTTTCATCATCACCTTCACAATCTAATGTTGATTATCTAAAAGACAAAATAAATTTTAAACTATCTCGTCAAAATACTCAAATCTTAAGTAAGCCGAGTTCTACAGCAGAAAAACGCGGTGTGGTGGATCAAAAAGTGAAACCGCGAATTATGTCGTCATCGGCTCCTCCGGCCATCAATAAGAAATATAGTCAAACTACTACTTCAAAAACACTGTCTAAAAATACTACCGTAGACACTAAATCTGTAGGTACTAGTAGCTTTGGTTCTTCACGGAGAACTATTTTACCCATTGAATATACTAATTCGCTTCACAGTAAATATTGCGAACCCCATTCATCTGTTGTCATAGAAGGAGGCGCTGGACGAAAAACGCCTATATCGAATATACTTGACAAAGTAACGTCTTTAGATAAGCTGTGGAGTGCAGAAAAACGAAATGAGCGTATTGATCTCACAAAAGTAAGAGCTAAATCTTTAAGTAAAGACAACGTCACAAGTAAAAGTACAACTACGAAACCAATGGCTGCTGCAAACGTAAAATCTTTATCTCCGACATCGACTCATAAAAGCAGAGATATGATCCGTACTGCAGAAAAATTGCAAAAGCTTAAGATATCAAAACAACATACAAAATCCAATCCTTGTCTATCAACTAAAACCGAACCGAAAACCGCAAAACCGTCACTTCAATCGTCGTCCAATATATCAAAGTCATCATTAAATATTTCGTCAACGATAAAGAAACAAGGGCAAGTTAAAACAGCAGTTGTAACAAACTTAAAGAAGAAAAAGTCGCTAGAAAGCGTTGTACTTAGACCTCGAAGTGTCCCTTGTCATGAATCGTGCAACAAAAAGGCCAAAGAAAATGGCAAGAATACTAAAAAAGTTGCAAAGCCAAAAACAAGCAAAAGATCTGCGCCTAAACCTAGCGATGAGTCTGAATCAGGTAGCCAGTTTGGCGATACCTTATATGATGCATCCAATTTTGGGTCTTATGAAAATTTAGGTGGTCAAAGAATAAGCTCTAAAGAAATAAAACAATCCCATGATGCTGTTGTATCGGATACATTTTTTCAACATCTTTTTCTTGGGAGGGCTGCACCACCAACTTATTCATATTCAATGCTAGAGCCTAATACAACAGTACTTCAAAAAGCTAAATTGTTTCAAACTCTACCTCAGGATAATATTTCGCCGAAATCTTTAAATTCTTACCTAATTCACCGAAAACCCGTGTCTTTGTCTCGTTTTAAAATGTGGGATAGATATGCTAGTCCTACCCGAGCACAAAGTCCTCGATCTATATCTTGGCCGGGTAGAATCCACAGTGAAATCCGCAAGTTTGATAGTTTATCTAAATGTGATGAATTTGGATCAACATCCTCCCTAGCAACCGTAAGAAGTCGAAGTGAACCACCGTGCAATAAAATGTATTTTTCGCAAACTTCTCGACCGAAATCTCCAACTGTTATATTTTACAAAAAAGAGAAGCCCAAGGAAGTGCTCGAAAGGCCATCTGTTTCACCATCTAGACTGATATTTACTCAAACAAGGCGACCGATATCTCCTAAAGTTACACATAGAACTGAATTTTTGCCATCACAAGTAAAACAAAAATCGCTGTCGCCTTCAAAAATTGTATTTACTGAAACAGTCCGCCCAATTTCTCCAATCGTATCAAGACGTTCGCCGCGTTTGGAAGTAATGGAATTTAAACCAGATACCGAAAAATATCCCTCTACAATGTTTTTTTCTCAAACTTCAAGGCCAGTATCCCCAAAAGTAATAAGAAAAAGTACATCAGTTAGTGTCAGCCGAAGTCATTCTACTTCACCAGTTTCAATAAGATCACCCTCTTATCGACGTATACATAACGCACGGTTACAAAGCAATAAACATTATGCAGATACCATTCCAAAAAGCGTGTTTCGCACACGAAGCGCTGGTGATGCCGAAAGAAGGATGTTTCAAGATAGTTTGCATATGAAAACCAAAAGTGATTCTAATCTGCACGCCGGTGATCCTGACTATGATGAATATGTACGCGATATGCAAAATACAAAAACAAGATCAGAAAGATTTAGAGAACTAAACAGATACTATACATATTTAGAGAGAGTAGCGGAATTAGAAAGAGCGACATCTACAAGTGATTTACGCCATAGAAGAAAAGATGAAGAAATTATTGATTTTGATCGCTGGAAGAAGATAAGAGCAATAGAAAGAGCAGAAGAAGAACTAAATAATTTATATAGTAAGTTAAAGTTAGCTCAAACTGAAAAAGATGTTTTATTTTACCCTCGAGATCTCAAGGATTTTCGATGGAATCATGATACAGATAGAGGTCTTCGTATAAAGGAAAGATCTGTCGAAGATCTCAAAGATCATTTTCAACAAATAACACATTATGACTCGCTAGAATTTGATCAAACATCTTCTAAAGATACTTATAAACCTTTATGGCGTGGTACAAGTGTTGCAGAAACAGCTTTTTATATTAACAAAAAGAACGATAACGAAAAACCAGAAAAAAGAACAACTGTTAAACCGACAGTTACACTGCATCAAGATTCTTCTCTTAATGATCTTCGAAAAAAAATTGGTCTTGGAAGCCGTTTGTGGAGTAGCTTATCTATGGAACAAGTAAATGCACTTAAAAATCAGTTAAATGCTATTTATAGCAAAGAACTGGAATCAAAATCGAATAAAGAAGCAGATAAATATACAATTGACGTGAAAAGTCATAAGTCCGGGGCGAATCCTACGTTACATGTAAGATGTAATTCTTTAATTACATCGGATTATTCTACAGAAAAGGAGAAACCAGTCAAACTGACCAAATCTGATTCCATAGCTGCTATTTCTTGTCCAATTACATCCGTAAAGGAATTAAAAAACAATGTAAATAAAATACAAATGACACTCAGTGAAAACGAGAAGCGAAAAATTTCTCAGACATTAAGTAAAGAGATTTTAGATAGAATAAATAAATTTGATACTCAGTCGCCAATGTCACTTAAAGAAGAAATCGAAAACACTGAAATTAAAGAACAGTTCCTGGACGACAACAAAGAAATGTCAAACCCATCAAATGAGTCAATTGTGAACGAAAAAGTAGACAACTCTTCCGATGATAAGCAAAGACACGTCATTTATACAAATGAAAAGACTGAAACTCCATGCCAATCATCAGCTAGTGAAACCGAAACTGCTAGCTCAGATATATCCAATAAAACAGTAATTTATCGTGGCCCTAGTAAAGAAGTTCAAAAAAAGGTTCAATATTTTGAATCTGTGAAGCAATCGTCCGGACAAGCAAAAACTATTTACCACGCTAGAGAGAACTCTGATGAAAAAGATAATCAATCCAGTTCGGGTGCAATGTTACCGCTAAGTGAAACATTACCCACTTTTCAGGATGCTAAGCCAATCGAACCACCAAAATCTTCGATAGTGCAATCTCAGTCATGTACAAATTTTAAGGAATTATTTGGCGAAAGCGAAAAAAATAAATTTCTGTCGCTCCCTTCGAAGCCTGATCTACATTCTAGGTCAGCTTCACCCCATTCGGAGGTATACGTTGCCGATAGACGGACGCCCGACACGCTACGTTGTTCAAGCGACGAGACAATCTGGCGCAGTCGGAGCCCGTCACCCGACCCGGAGAGATATTGGCGTGCATACCTTAACCTGGCGCGGGCGGGTGAAGTGCGACGCTTAGCTCGGCGTTTTGATTCCTCTTCGGTGGCTGGCGTATTACGTAGATATCGTAGCGATCCAGAAATTGCAAGAAATGCGTTCTCAACATTTGAGAAACATACATCACGTCGGGATAAATGTAGAGTCGCTTTACCAGTGGCACGAGTTCCACTGCGGCCTACAAACCGATTTATGCCCCATATTGACATTATATCAAAGTTAGCAGCTCTTCGAAGGAGGACCACTCCTCGATCTAGGTCTGCAGAAGAAGCGCTAGAATGCCGACCTGGAGAAGTGGATCGTATCCGACGCAGGTTCGAAGCAATGTCACTCCTCGGGCAAATATACGCTTCTGCCCCTGACGTAAGCGAACTACATGAGATCGCCCCATATTTAGCTGGCTCGTGGATAGCACATAGATACCCAAAAAGTAGTGATAATAATAGATCCCTAGAAGATCCGAATCATTTAGTTCGGGGGCAAACATTACCCGTGAAAAAAGAAATAAAACGACCTACACCTAAGGAATCCGTCAAGTTAAGTTCTATTTTAAAAAGTGACTCATTAGCAAAGCGAGAGTTCAATCCGGAGGCGCATCGGCCAGCCAGTCGCTACGAGCCGCCGCGAGCTCCTCCAAGACCTCCGCCTGCTTCATGGCCCTATCGCCTTTCACCCTTCGTTGCGCCATCACGACACACGGTCACATTCCAAGGTTAATTTCTTTATTTCCTGAACTTTTATTATACCTCATATGACTACAGTTAAGTAATATTTAATTTTGGAGTGAATTTGAATTTTGTGACAGTTGCTTCCCTTTTATAAAAGATTTATTGATCGTCGTTATAGCTTCCATTGTGACTCGTTTTACTATGCGTGTTTGCCTTGCGTGATAATTGTACGCAATGCTTGTTGTTTATTTGTTGCTGTTTTTATAACTGAACAAACTTTATCAAGATTATGAATTATTTTATACCTTATTTTTTTGATTTAGTATTTAGATAGAAGCATAACGATGACAAATATCTCTTGACGTAGTATAGTGTATTGTACAGTTTTCTCTATTTTTTGCTGTTTGGTCCCTCATCATATTCTGTTATACACTGTTAGAGACCGACTCAGCACCGGTGCCGCCTCGCAGAACTACGCATGGGAGCTATTCAGATACAGGCAAGTACATTATCATACTTTGTATCTAGTTTTTATATCTTCATCTATGTTCTAATAACCAAAAACCTGACTTAAAACTCTAACATACTTTTACGCATTAGATAACATTTCTGCAAAACAGTTTACTTCCCAAAACTATTTTGTTTAAGAATCATGAGAGTCAGCAAGCTTTGTGAATGTACCTATACTCTATATTATTATGTGAATGTGTGAAAAAAGAAACAATAGCCTTTGTTCAAAACAATCGACGTCTTAACTTATTCTACTGACCACCGCCGTCGACACACGTAGCCTGAGCCGAATTTAATATTAGTGATGTAAATTTTTTAAATAGTTATTGACTATGTCATCAAATAACAATTTACTATATTTGTATTTGTGCTATAAAAATCGAATATTTCATTCATATCGCGCGAAAATAATTATCAGTGTACCTCTCGCGGTTTACGTCATTCCATTCGATTGGGCTCCCAAAACCTGTCGGTTGAGTTTTTTCGATTGTAAATAGTTCGCCTAACCGCTTGATCACATGCGGTGTGCTGTTGCTCTTAAAATAATAAATAAAATTCTTGTGACGCCGCTGTCAAGATAACTTACAGTGTATATATCGGCAAGTGTTATCTAGTATTATACACTGATATAATGAAATTATCAGTGCCATCGTATTTAGTTTAACATGAACCTCCTAATATAAATGAAGTGTATTTATCATGAAGTGCTAAAGTGTATAGTGCCAAAATGAATACAAACTCTGCTACTGAATTAAGTGGAACTCGTAAGAGTCAGGGTCGTTTACATGAAGATATTATTTACGAAGATGATGGATTTTTCAGTGATGTGCCAGGATCGGGATCATTATCCAGATCACTTGTTGCCCTGAACAAATATGTAAAGAAAAATATGTTGTACGATGAATCAGAAGAATACGAAACGGACAGTGCTTTTTTTTCTAAAGAAAGCAGTCCCAACGAATCTCGAAATAAATATGATTCGGACAGTATTAAAAGTAACGAATCCACTGATGGAAATAAAACGCCGACAAAAACGTCCACTGCTACAATTACGTACGGTACAAGCGTCATACAGTTAACAGATGATTACAAGTCTATGCAGTTACACGAAAAATCTATAAACAATTCAGAAACATTTTTGCCAATTTCAAACAAACCTGACATACAGAGCGTAGAAATACCTAAAAGAGTTTCAGAAAGCGTTCATAGTTACAATCAATCCAATGACAGGCCAGAATACAATTCGGCATCGTTAACAAATCTGACAAAGATTAACAAATCGGAACTAGAAAACAACATTAAAGACCAAGTCGCTTTACGTAACAAACAAAATGACAACAAGAACGAAGAATATCGTCACACTCTGCATGAATTTTCGGAGTGGGGTAATAGGACAAATGTATATCCGGATGTTTATGCTCCATTGCCGTACAGTGAGTACATAATATCCATAATTATTCATATTTCGCAAGGTCATATTGACTTTTATATAGATATTTTCTATTATGCTTCCATAAGCGACATAATATACATAGTAAATAATGTAGTTTCTAGATCATTCGGCTTAAATGTAATCTCAGTAAAACTAATACATCGCGATAAAATCAGCTGTAATTTCAATGTG
The DNA here is from genome assembly GCA_944739405.2 of Euclidia mi. Lineage (NCBI taxonomy): Eukaryota > Metazoa > Arthropoda > Insecta > Lepidoptera > Erebidae > Euclidia > Euclidia mi. The sequence goes on from OX123184.2 coordinate 68,028,254, forward strand.
TAACATTCGCGAAAACCCAAGAAGATACCATGATTCCATAGTTTATGTTCAACAACAACGCTTACATGCAGCTAGAATTCATACAAAAACATGAGTGACAAGTTAAAACATTACTGCAGAATGAGTCTGCTCGGTACTTCTTATCAATGTGGATAATCTTATCAGCATTATTCATCGGTGGACGAAGTAAAGTATTTTCATCGTTAACGATACTACGTTTGACTTTTAATATAGATTTAAAAGTAGCCTGGCCTCTTTTATAAGATATTTGACCTTCGATAAAGTTTAAAAATATAGAGTACCTTACACTGAACCAATTATTTATCGAAACGAAAAAATATATGCCAAATTATTATGTACGCAAATAGGTGTGGTGATTTTAAGATCTTATAATGTATGGTTATTGAAAATTTGGTTATCCTATAATTAGTCCGGCAACGACCACTAGGAATTCAAATAATTATACCGTGCCCTGCAGGCTACAGTATACAATATTGTTCTCTATTATAGCGTTTTCAAAAGAGGAGCTCTTTAAATTCTTGGTAGCAATAGAAAAACAGCTAAGGAAAGACCCATATGTATAATAATAACTATGCCAAAATAAAAGAACCTAGTACGTAACCCGCTTCACTTGACATTTATTCTTAACATGATTCGGCAATTTAATATAAGGACACATAAAGCTAAACAAAATGAAGCATATAAAAATGATCATACAGAAATAATGAAGATTTTTTCTGAAAAGAACGTTGTTAAATTTACCAGACTATTCGTCAGGTAAAGGTTGCAGTCCTTGAATATATCAACGCTATGCTTTCTTAATGAGTGCTGCATTATTCAACGAATCTCTTGTTTGCTATAATTCTTAGCATTCTTTTTCAATCAGTCACTTGCACAACAACAACAGTTATGACTAACAGTGATAAACTAGGAGCCATAAATTCTAAAAACCAGGCGATACTACCAAAACAAATGTTACCGAATATTAAATAACCGGTAGTGCGAGATGGTCTGTCATTTTCGTTGGATGTTTACGTCGTTAACAGGCCGCGCGTGGCTAGCGAAAGTACGACTCAGGTTTTTTGGCGGGAGATGAGGTTAAGGCGTCGAGGCAAGTCGAAAGTGCATCTGATCTATCGTAACCGACAGCCGGCGACAGACGTCGTGTCTCACCGCCGTCGCTGTCGCGTGCGTTTGTCGTGTTTTGTTTGTTTACTTGTGCGGTTACTGTGTTGTGAACTGCTATGGGCATACTCAAGCAAATCAAGAAAATGACCACCCACGGTTCGTCCTTTTTTTCTTTTGCGTTATAAGTTTTCACATGCCCTTCATTGTCATTGACTTGGGTCAAGTATATTACATTTAATTAATCTGCTATAAATATTGCTTCTCGATACTGCAGAGCTAATTATCGCAGTGTTTTCCTTCTTCACCCATTGCTCATTTGATCTCTTAGCATCTCATTTGTGATAACGTATAAGATAATTGAAATTGATTGAATTTCCTTGTCAATATTTTCCACACTCTTAGGAATTAATTAGGTGGAGTTTAACTTTAAAAGTAACCTTTTTAAATATTTTTTATTATTCATTAATTTAGAATTAATTTGGTATTAGCCAGATATATTTGAAATAGTGTTAAAAATATAATTCGTTACCTTTGATAGCAAGGACAAACATTAATTTGGGGTCAGAATTATATTTTGATTGGTCACGATAATGAATTGCCACCGTTATGCCTCAACGATGAATTATGAAACGATCTGTGAGGTCGCCAGTCGTGCTGTAGTATGAACATACCAACGTACCGATCTAACTGTGTTGTAAAATATTTTAAACTATCGTTACTTCCTGTTTATAACACGTGGTTTGTCCGTATTTTATGTATAGCCCAAATATTGTCAATATAGCTGCTATTAAAAATTTTCGATGTACCTACGTGTGCATACATTTTTATGCAGTTTGTACAAGCAATGATTTTTAAACTTAGGTCTATACCTAAGGAATATTTAGGTAAAGCTATAAGCCTAATAAGTATCAGTCTTTCACCGTATCTGTTATTATGTTTATATTATTGTTAGATATTGCCTACTGTTCTAAACAATATATAATGAGTAATCAGATCATATTTGTATCACGGATAAGATATAATAAAACAATTCACAAATTACAAAATCTATTAGCGGATATTCACGACATCAATATCTATGAATCACACATATTTATTTCTATATATTTAGTTTCTTCTACAATCAAGTCATTAGAATTTGGTCATTAGACCACGATAGTGGCGCACCTGTTCCTCAGTTTACCATAAAGCCACATGCAATAATCGTTTATAAAGTAACAGCGGATTCAAAGATTGCCAACTTTCCAATCAGTATCGTGCGAAAAGTTTCTATAATTACCGCCTACTACGAAAATTGCTTTCCGAGAATCAACCTGTCGCTAATCTTAGTTGAGTTTGTAATAACTAGGTACTAGTGGAACGAGCCAGATCGATATTAACTAGTAGACATACCTACATTATTATCGTCATAATTATAAGCAAAACTAGACCTAGCCCGCGGCTCTACCAGCGTGGAGTCTTTATTAGGAGACAAAATCTCTCTTAGTGCTCCCCTACACCCCATTTCGGCTTCTTGCGCCCAGTAGTTTCGAGTGTAGGTTGTTTGTCAGTCAGTCAGTCAGCAACAGTAGAGTTTTAGTTATGTAGGACTGTAGGTATATACAGGTCCTGAGGCTAGCAACATGAAATTTGGACAATAGCATCCTTATATGACGTAGCGACTGTCTGACAAGATTTTTAATATTTTACTCCTAGTGGTGGTAAAATAGAAGTTGAAAGTTTGTTCTAATTCCCGTGCCCATATAAACTAGCAGGTCGGGCATGAACGACAAGTAAGTAGTATAAAGATATGCTATAAGTAAGTAAAAAACTAACGCGTAACGTTGTGCAAATGAAATTCCTTAGCCGATAAAACAAAACATCGGTCTGTTGTCTTAAGTGAACAGTACTGGAGGTATTTGGTTTTCGCCATGGCATAAGGTACGAAATCCCACGGATACATATTTGTCAATTGTAATCTTATCTTTGTAACTCTGGGCGTGTCGTAAGTACGTGCTTCGAATGATTATCTCTAGAAAGTTGACGACAATTGTAAATTCTATAGCGTATCCGATACGAAATATTTGAAGCGAATTCGCTGTATTTTATTTACATGTAAAGACCATTTGAGTATCGGTGTAAAAGAAATCAGCAGAATTTACAAAGCGCGCGGAGAAAACTGCAAGTGCACTTTTACTATTTCTGTTCTAAGTAAAAACTGGCCTAGATCAAAGCAGCTATACGCTATTTAAAGATCCATTGAAATGATAGTAATTCTATTCAATAAAGTTTTTATTCGTTTGTCATTCGAATAACAAACAATGTTAAAGCATGTACCTACCTATTTAGATATTCAAAAATATCATCAAAGTATTGCCGGATGAAACACACGCTATTTTCTAGAATGAATATCGCGCATTACCAATATTGTTTTATCATTTATGGTGACTACTGCGCTACTTCAAGTGAGTATAGATACATCGTTATCCACAAGTATCAGCTATCATTTAGTTACATGTGTTAAGTAAATAAGTAACAAGTGTCAGAGCAAACATTCGTCTGAAAAACGTGCGACTGGTATATACTGGGTTGTACATGCATCATGGCTGCCTCCGTGGTCCAGTGGATAGCGTATGCGACTGCTGATCGGAGGTCCCGGGTTCGATTCCCGGGTCGGGCAAAAGTGTTACTGAGGTTTACCGAATTCTCAGTAGCAGCACGGAGTCTGGTGATGTGCCCGGTAACGGCAATAGGCTCGCCCCCCATTACCTACGTGCGACTTTAAAATTCATGGCGAAGTGTGGGTGTAATATTACACATCTGCCTACCCCTTCGGAGATACAGGCGTGAATCTATAAAAAAAATAAAAAATAATACATGCATCATACATACACTCTGCGACTGATAATATATTAGCTGTGTCCCATGACTTTACCCAAAAATCCAGTTTGTTTAGCGTGCCTGACCTCACCTTCTTTAATCTCTGACCTTTCTTGAATCTGCAAATGTTTTTTTAAATCTTATTGGTAGTTCCTAAGAATAGCAGCCTTAAAAAAACTTATTCATCCTCCAAATCATTGATACGGATAAAATTAAATATACATACCTATATAAAATACCTACGCATCTCTACCTACAATACATATTAATAAAGGTAGGTACGAAGGTAGTAGATACCTAGGTACTTACGCACTAGTTACGGATACAGACAAAGTTATCATTACGTTAGCAATGCTTCGAAAATTCCCAAGAACGCTATCGATCATTGCAACATCCAATGCTAATTATTTATCTATATTTATAATTTGATCTGTCAATTCACCTTTTACTTCCGCTAATATCGAATGTTTCTAGGGGACCGGTTGTTAGTTACGTGTCATCACATAATACACTTAAAGAAAATCACCAATCACTGTATTACAACACCAATGGCAACGCCATCAAACCTACTTTCACTTTTGACGGAGAAAAATACTTTATTATATATTTTATACAAAGGCCTAACACGCTTCACAAACTTCGCGTATTAATTGTATTGTGTTCTTTACGTGAATGCTGCATTCTTTTAACTCTGTACATTGTATTGTACCTAATTATTATGTTTTATGTAACATACGATATGATTGCGTAAGCTTTTGTATGTTGCTACAAGTATGAAATTACGTTTAAATACTCGTATCGCTAAATATGATGTACTTTGAAACATTTATATACCACTTATGCCTATAGAAGACTACTTATTTCACTTTTCTTGGTACTACACGACTCGTGTGACACGAGTGTCAAAACTCGGTGTATTCTATGGTCATTCCTGCTAAACCTGGCTACACAGGTCATACAGCTAGGGGAATGATGGTGAGATTAGGCCATTTTCGGCCGATTTAGACCTATTTGCTAGGTATAATAACGTATAGTAGAGGATAACTAGGTCTGATGAAAATCAGCGTCAGGCATCTGCCTGACAAATGCTGAACTGTGCCCTGTTCTAACACGTCACACTTTTGTTTGTTATTGTATTTTTATTTTTTTTCTTCTTATAGGTAACTAGAGGATTTCTTAACAAAACTGTAACACTGATAGTATGACTAGGCACTCTCGATATGCATTTTCTTGTTCTTCGATTTTGAAGTTTACGTACGTTTACGTACATTTACTTCAAACAAGCAACTTTCTCACGTGGAACCATAAAATAGAAAACACAAACAGAAAGGGCGTATTATATTTACTTAGCGTTTTTTAAATTACAACGACAATATCTGCAATTAGGAACTTTTAAGCGAAAGTTTGAAGTGTTTAATTGCATTTAAAAATGTTACGTGATGGTCGAGAATTTAACAAACAGGGAAACACGCTCTTTGTTCACTACATTAATTAAGAATTTTATAATCACATCCGGCGACATCGCCACGAAAGAGGATTCCACCAACAACTTCGAAATGCACGATCGCAGACAGCCTCGTTGATTTCGTGGCCTCAGTTTGCGGCGAGTTTTAGGGACACGATACATTGATCAACAGCGTTCCACGATATTTGTACAAAAAGAGCATCTGCCTGACATTCAGGCAAAGTAACTTACCCGCTTATTTCTTTAAATAATAATTATGCTGAAACAAAGTTGCTCGCTGCGACAAAATACAATTTGTCTATTAAAGTCTAATGAACGGATTTTCATGCGGTTTTAACCAGTGGAGTGATTCATTATATCATGGCATACCATACGTGCGGCAAAGCCGCCGGCCGCAGCTGGAACTCTATCAAAATTACAATTTTAAATTATGTATTTTACATACTACCAAAAGTTACATGGCAAAATGCCTGTTTGTATAAGCTCAACATATTATATGTAACCTATGTTCCAAGAAATCTAAAACAATGTGATTTCCCTGTAGAATCCCCGAGGAGATACGTGGAGAGTGACGTCAACATCCACTACAGATGTCCGGTGCGCCATGACCCGCTGCCTCTGGTCCCGGAGAGGGAGCTCGCGCGCCAGCAGGCGGAACACATGAAGAGGCTCTACAGGGAACAGAAACGGAACAAATATTTACAGGTAAAATCTACTTTTGAATATTAGAAGTAGATCAACAGACTTTGGCCGTCTGCTTATTTATGTATAGTCCCATACATAAATACGCGGACGCCCTCAGGTATGGGATTGCCCGGAGCAATAGGCAGGTTGGAACTCATTGCCTTCGTTTCTTTGGACTATACTTACTGAAGTGTTCTCTTGTGGGTGTACGTCAATTTTGCAGGGAGATCGACATAAATACTTTTATGCAGACTACAAATCTTTTGTTGGGAAAGCAATCCAAAGTAACTGCAAACTATCAGAATTTCACAAACTTGGTTAAACCGAATCTTCCGAGGTCTTCGAATTACGAATTTTTCTGATACCGTGAACTTTGCCAATTTTTTTTTAATTACTAGCACTCCAACGTATCTACAAGTGAAAACATGTTTGTTCAATAGGATAAACGGTTCTATTCTCACTTGTGCACCGTGTCTATTATTAATGTTTTGTAAAAAAAAACAGAAAAATATTCAACTTACTTACTCATAATTACTTAGTAAACTAGTAGACTAATAAGTAGGTAATAAAATCAATCTCAATTAGGTATCGGACGGCAAACTAGTGTTAGTGTCGGCTCAAGCTCTATCATTATTCATTGGTGAATTACGAGACTCGCCATCTGCCAGTTATATTGAGAAGTTATAACCATAGACCACAAACATTCGTTCGTTGGTAGTCTAATAGCGATGGAACTAAATTCAAACATTTTATTGCATCTGAACTTATTACGAAAATACCATACGAAAGCTAACTCTTAAGTTATTTAAACCTGTCAAATTAAAATACTTTCCTGATTTTTAGGAATTAAATCTCTCGATCTGTATTGGATTTATAAGCGGTTAGATATTTCAGAGAGCGAATGGATATTCTGTTGCAGTTTACCCATTAGTAGGTCAGTTTGAAACTAAAAAGATAATAATTATTATATAAGGATTCATAATTGAATCCACTAAATTTACATGAAAAAAGTCATAGAAGTCGTTGTTGATACATATTTGATACATCTTGCAATTCAATACATTAGGTACACTGACTGTAAACGATCTGAACAATCCCATGCACTCGCGAATTAGGTAACCCATGAAGTATCGTTGCGCACAAAAACTAAACGGCTTATCGAAATACGATTATCGTGTCAGTCAGCGTTCTGTGTACGATGCGATTAATCTAGTTAAACTGGGCGTCCGCACGCAACTGCAGTTTGATCGATACCTACGCAGACATCCGCGATTGAACTTGAAACTATAAAACGTTAAATTGTTCTCATGAAGTTCACCGAAAGGGTAAGAAACAAACTTATTTAATTGTTGTTTTGATTTTGTTTTCGTATTTATTTCGTAACATTTATGAATGTAACACGCATTTCATTCATAGCCAAACGCGATGTAATCGTATTACTACGTATGGTTAGATACGTAATTTCCTTCAATGTAAAGCCTCGTAATTGACAAGTCGTTTGAGTAATCGATGTACTACTTGCGTTTGGACTTTAATAACGACTTATAGCAGGATATCTGATATCTAAATATCTCGATGTATGAAATAGAGCTACTTTCAATGTCCTACTTGCAAGTTATTCCGTCAATTGGAAGGTTTGCGTGACTGTGCGGTACTTTATAAAGATTTAGTTAAGCACCGATGCAAAAATGTTTTGAATATTTTTTTTAATAAGTAGTATCTTCGTTCTATATTCTTGAACTGAACTGGGTACAAATCGATAACTGCAAGTATAGTCCTATATATGAAGTTTTGTCTCTAGTTAAAACTGAACGAATTCCTTATAAAATATTATAAAAAATTGATTTGCGGTTGACAGTTTAGTTTTATATGAGGAAGTAGGTACACGAAGAGACAGACGGTACACATATTAGAATATGTATTATAATGGCGTATAGTTCAGTGCTTTTAACGAGCTGATTTCGGTAGTTCGACCATAAATCTATATTTGGATTATACAGCTTGTTTACTAACACACTCGCTACACACACACGCTATCAAACATCAAGCTATGACCGATGAATATCTATAGGTAATAAGTTACATAACCATAAACACAGTTTTGTAGAGAAACCGCGGTACCCATATTAATACACTAGAGGATGTCCGCGATTACACCCGCGTTATTTGAGGCTACTGCTCCGCTCCCGTCGCTCATAGCTTGATGTTATAAAGCCTATAGCCTTCCTCAATAAATGGGCTATCTAACAGTGAAAGAATTCAAACCGGGCCAGTAGTTCCTTAGATTAGCGCGTTCAACCAAACAAACAAACAAACTCTTCAGATTTATATATTAGTATAAGATACGTAAATAATTATGCCAGTATTAATGAGAGCGGTGGTAGTATTACGTATGTATTTTTAAACAACAATAACGTCAGAAACAAGGCACTAGTCCAATACACTAGAAAAAGAAAAGACACTATTTCTTCCCATGTAGGTATTTTGTACTTGGAGGATGGCCGCAGATACTATTTTCAACCATTTCTTCCCGATCCCATGAAAATGTACCCCTATAATCCCCAATGAACAAACATACCGAATTGCAGCTTCTTGCGCCGAATATTTTTGGCTTTGCCTTGTCTGTCAGTCAGTTAGTAACATAAGAATGTTACATAATATACAAGCAGATAATCTACTTTTACATCTCTCATGTTCGGTAAGTAGGTTCTTATTACCTCCAAATGGGGCTTGTAGGTGACTCATTATCGCTCTAGGGTAATAATGTAGCTATAAAAGCCCTAGGGCGGTAAGTAAATAAAAAAAAAAACATTTCTTTCTTTCAAAAAGTTCGCGTACATCTAACCATCATACTGGCTATAGACATCATGCATTCAGACCAGTGACCAAAGAGGTCGCTTTGCTATTCAGCCTTGTCTTCGTGTGAGTATTCAATTTCGTTCTTGAAAAAAAAAATATTTACTTGATTCATTTTTATGAAAAAAGGCGGGAATAGAAAACTTTTACTTTAAATATTGTTTGTTTTTGGGATTTTTTATAATTACGTGCTAATTAGGAAAAAACATGAGTTCTTCAAGTGATGAATACATAAGCTGCACTCCCGATTCAATGAAAATGGAAGCTGAAGCAGCAATTAACAATTAAAATGTTTTATTCTTGTAATGCCAGTTTTTTTCTACTTACCTCACAATCGAGATGTAAAGCAGAATAGTTAGCTCGGGTGTAAGCACCAATTGCACCCTCGAACTATAGGCGCCCTCGCTGCGCTCGGGCGCCTAAATATCTCGGGCTGCAATTGGTGCCTTACAGCCCTTGGCTACTAATCTACTATTATTTATAATCTAAAAATATCTTCAGATTATATTATGTGTTTACATATGTAAATATCCATCCCATTTCCCACTCAATCTAGCATTATGCGGGCGAATATTAATTTATTTGTTCCACTTTCGCTGATGATCTAACTGATCATCAAGAATTTGCATATCTACCTCTGATGATCCTAGATCAGAGATCCTAGCTAACATTAAGTTTGTTCGTTACGCTTTCTCGGGTAAACCACCGAACCGATTTTGATCAAATTCGATACCTTCGTAGTAACTTCGAAACCTATGGAAGGACAGTCATGCATTGCAGCCTTTCACTCCCTACTCACGTCCACTGCTGGACATAGGCCTCTCGTAATTTGCGTCACAGTCGTATTGTGAGCAAATTAGGAGGGCTTTGGCCTACTATACCACGCTGGCCTGACGGGTTGGTATAGGGTTTGATGTCGAGATTTCCGTCTCTACCTGCAAAGACGGTATTTGCATCGTATTATCTCTTTGTCGCCTCTTACGACACCCACGGGAAGATAGGGGGTGGCGACACTTGTATTCTATGCCGTCAACCACAAGGCGAATGGAAGGACAGTAATTTCTTTTTAATCCTCAAAAGGGGTTATGCAAACTGTGACAACAACACTAATAACTATGCAAGTTAATGCAAATGCTGGCGTTGGAGCATATACAAGTACCTATACATTATAGTATTAGAGATGCATCTCGAGTCGTTTGTAAGTGCAGCCGTGCGTGATCTTGCGGTTTCTCTATTTGTTTTCATTCAACACTACACACGTATGTATTTTTATACACGAATGCAAATGCTTCCTAGTATTTATATCACATGTATCACGTATTTATGGGTATATCCGTGCATATTTTGTGGACTGGCAGTGATTAGTATTTTAATATATATAACAGCAAGAATGGCAGATACCCATGGCTTTATTTTCGATTTTATGAATATGGTGCTCATATTTTACGTTATCATAACTGTATGTTCGCTGCAGTTTCCGACATTTTTAATCACCATTACGGTTTGAGTCGCTTGTTAATGTTGCTGTATTTATCACCATTTTAGAATATACAGACAACTTAATACAAAAAAAGCATTAGTCATCACAGCAAAACCGCGTTTAACCAGCCAAAAATATACGCGAAGCGTTTCTATTTTGAATCACAGCAATCTCGCTTGCACCTGTTTCTCTCGCTAGACATAAGTACGTAATAAGTAGTGCCAGAATGCAATTAATTCACGCGTCCCATACAAGTACAATCTCCCGGCGGATGTGCGTGTGCAATGCGCAATGTTTGCATACGGCCCACTTCAATCACACAGATAGAACACATAGACATTTCACTGATTTCACTGAGCGCTGCGCACGCGGTCCGCGGTGAAATTATCCGCGAAATGTCTACAAGCTGTTTACCCATACCACCATGCCGTACGCATTGAGCCCTTTAAGAGAAATCTTTGACTGTCGCGTAACAGCCGTTTTACGAGTTTTTAGCGGATAAGTTACTTGTTTCGTAAAGCGCACGTAATAATTTTAACTATGGGCCTAGAGTGTGTAAGTAGATATTATTTAAAATTATAAAGTGAAAAACTTTGTTTGTAAATAAAACATTAAAGAAATACTTAATCATCAACTAAGAATAAGTATTTATTTATTTGTAACTAAATATGGATTCTGAAATAAAAAAATATAAGTTTCATTGATTATTTATTTGCTTGTGCTTGCGTTACACAGAAATCAGTTAGTGAGGTCCATGAATAATTATTATTGTGACTAGGTACTAGCAAACTGGTACAAGTTTTAAAAGAGTCGGACAGGTGGAAGTTTAGATCTATACCTACCTACAGCTTCGTCTCGCGTCAAACGGATATATAAGACATAAGAGAGCTCTACCAAATGCTTATCCCCGATATAATTAAGTATGAAGTAATAGCGCACACTGCTTGGTATGCCTATGTTATTTGAAATCTTGTTATCAGTAACGAGGTATCCTCTAAGAATGTGCTTTCCCAAATTTGATCTCGAAGGGGACAAGATAAAATAAATTAAAGAGTTCAAAGTTTGTATGAAGAAAACAATCCACGCGGGCGAAATCGCTGGCAAAAACTAATCCGTTATATAAAACATATTATTTAAGATTTGTTTTGACTAAAGGATTGTTTTCAATGATATTTTAATATTCTCACAGAGCTGTTATGATAATACCGACCAGTTTTATTAAATAATCAAAAAATCCGAACGACCTTGTCTCCGCATTCCGAACAAAAATCCGTTGACCAATTGACCACACATATTTTGAGTACTCTCATTGTGTATAGAATTGAACCTTAATGACTGTTAATAAGGCTGTGATTCGTGAATAAGCATAAATGCTAATGTTTTTGTTATATAGTGGTAGTAATGTATTGTTGTAGCGAGCGTGGTCCGGTGACCGCTCCAGTGCGAACGCAACGTGCGCTAGAGTCGATCATGATATGCGTGCAAATGATTTTCCAACTCGATTACGTTCTATGAGTGTGTAATTACGTAAATAACCTCTGTGAAAATGATTGTAATTCTATAAGCGTGATATCTCTGTATTACCATAATAGTTATTTTCGATAGACAATCATCTATAAAAACGACAAAAAATATAATTACATGTATTCGTCGGCTATTGTGCTTGAAAATGAGTTTCATCGAGGTAATATTTTCTGTTAAATAATATTGAAATTTGCAGGAAAACGAAATACTGCCCGCGGACATAGAAGCTTTTGACGCCTCAATGAAGGTGATGTGTGAGAGAGTGTGTGATGAAGTGCTAACTGACTACTTTGGTTTATTCTGGACTTCATATTTACAAACAAATTCGCGCTGTTTTAACCAATCTCTGGCCTAACCCATTCAAAATTTGAAATCCGTTGCACAGCTATGATTAAAATTGGAACATCGTGCAACGGACAAAATATTATTTTCCAAATTCAAAATTAACCGAAAACGATTCAGCTTTGTATCATACAGCAGACGGCGGGAATAAAACCCAGTCTTATATGAATATTGAACATTACAGGAGCTTCAAGATATGCAAAACCGTCGTCATCAGGACAACTTCACACCTTCACAGAAGAATATACTGCCGCTGAACAGATACGATGAGGCTGATAAAGTGATAGCGAAGGCTTTGTACACGTTCAATGGACAGACGTCAAGAGAATTAAGCTTTAGGAAAGGAGAATTCATTCATGTGAGAAGACAGATCGACGCGAATTGGTACGAGGGAGAATTGCACGGCAGGATAGGACTGTTCCCTTACAATTATGTAGAGGTAATTCGATTGCATTATTACACCGATAAGAGTTACAAGAATTGTTATCACGTATCAGTTTTTGATTTGATAAAGTACTTTTTTCATTTGGAATCGATAGGCATTGGTGCTAATTCAATTATGCGCTTTGCTGACCTTATTACCTAAAATTTGAAATAGTGTCGAGGACAATAATGTCTGGACGTATGGAATACTATTAAACCTTCACAGTTTTTTGCTCTCTTCTTTATTTATATATTTACTATCTTTCATTTATTGGTGACGTTGCTCTCAGGCATTCAGAAAATACTTTCATCCTACCTAGCTCATACCTAGCTCGTATTGGATTTTGTTTCAGGGATAGTTTCTGTAGTCAGAAGCTCTATTTTTCAGACTTGCTCAAAATTGCACAAGAGCCCACTGACTACGTTAATTCATCCATAAACATTGCCGCGAACTGATGCTAAAAGTGCTTATTGTAAAGTATTTGAGTTCTCACTGAGAATCAAATTCCATTATAATTCGAAAAAACATACTCTATACCCTTCATTAATTAAAGAGTATCAAATAATTCCAATATCAAAAAACCATTCCAGATTCAGAAAGGCGACACAGTTCAAACTCCGAAGAAGCCAGCAGTAATGGAAGGGCGCGCGCGCGCGAAGTTCGACTTCACCGCCCAGACGAACTTGGAGCTGCCTCTGAAGAAAGGCGAAGTGGTCGTGTTGACGAGGCGCATCGACCAGAACTGGTGGGAAGGCAGGAACGGCAATAAGACCGGCATCTTCCCGGACTCCTATGTTACTATACTGCAGGAGCCCAGTCCTAGTAAACCTGGTAAGTGAAAAAAAAAATGTTGGGCAATTTCTGAGACTTATCAATATTGCCTGTATTGATGAGTCTACTTCAGAAGACCCTTGTAACGGTTAAGAACTTTAGTTGAAAGAAAGTTTAATTGCTATGCTGTCTTATAAAAAGCTTTGGGTATAGGTTAGGTCTTTATATGTTTTTAATAGATAATAATTATCTATAGGTTTCAATTTAAAATTACCCATTAATTGGGATAGATTATAGGAACTTGTGTGTAGGGTAAACATCTTTGTAAATCGCAGATTCTACCTAGATATGCTATTACTTTAAAATAAATAAGAAAATCACGAGTTCAAATAATACATTATTTCTCTAAAACAGTATTTATAGCACACACATTAAGGCTTACTTACATCTAAAATATCTTAGATATCCGTTATTCAATTACCACAATGAAATTATAATAACAATAAAAGTGTAATGAATGAATAGATATTATAATATGAACAAATGATATTGTAATGTCAGCTACCTACCACACATTTTCTATTAATGACCCTCGTTAGCACAATAGCGGACCACGCAAATACATCAACTTACGCGAGAAGACAAACAAAAAAAATGTTTTTAACAATCATTATCGCCATGTCGTTACAATGATAGTCAATTATAGTGATTCACAATAATTGTCTTACAAAATACATTGTGTAAAGCAAAGAAAAGAAACACTAATTGATTTTGAAAGTTATGGGCAATAATTTGCATGAGGACTAAAAAATATTTTTTAAATGTTTTCGAAATTGCTGCTAACTATTGGTTAAGACATCATATCGGCAATCAAAAGGCTATTGCTGCGTGTGCCACAACCTATAAGCAGTAAGAAGGCCATATCTTATTGGTTTTTATGGTAGACTGCTAGGTTGGCCGCTATATATTTTATATACGGTAGTTTGAAAATGGGCGTGACAATTGAGAGCAACAATAAACTTACATAAATGTGAAACTTGAGAGGGTCAGTCTCGTTTCATTCTACCCCTAATTTTTTCTGAGTCCTCCCATACAAATGTCCTGATAAAACCTACCATCACCTTCAACAGGGCAAGTGTGCTGGCCGAAGCACAGATTATATTTTTAAAAACTCTCACTGCACTCGGCGCTCGCCTTCAGCACTCTCTCTCCCTCTGACCCTCGGCGTCTAAATCTGCTGCGTGGTTTGTCATATCGACGGGTCGCCCCTTGCCAAAGGTCAACCAATATTATGGTTGTCATGTGCAACCTGCTCTGACAATATTCCTAAATCCGGCACTGTGTTCTACTAGTAGATTTAATAGTATCTGTTCGTTTCCAGAACCGCAACCAGTATTGAGCTCCGATAAACCAGTAGCTTCGCCGGCGGCGCACGGCTTATTGAACGGCTCGGCTAAGAGAAGTATGGGCTCCCACAGCTACACGCCGCAACAGAACAGCCCCGCACTCTCCAATGCACCGCCCGCCACGCAACCACTACCAGGTTTGTTCAAATTCAAATTAATTTATTCGCATAGGTTTCAAGGCAACACTTATGAACGTCAATTATTTTTTTTACGATCACTACCGCCACCGCTCTACCAACCACTACATTGTTTAAGATAATCCCACCCTCATTCCGCTACTTTATTTAAATAGCTGACGTCTTGTTTGTCGCAAGCCATCTCAAGGCAGCTCTTGTGGTAGGCGTATAGATCATCTCACCACGTCTTTTGGTCCCGGCATTCCTCCTACTGAATGATCTCAAATAATCCCTAGTCTCACTCTTATGTCCAGTTACTGTAATTTTAACTTATGGGTTCAGCAGCAGTACCCATTCAAGACAGCGCAGTCTTCTTTCTCTTTCGTGTGAGTGCCAGAGTCTGACTAGTCCTGAGGGATGAATTGGGTCCTGCTTTACGTGCCACCTGAAGCACAGCAGCACTCTGATGTAAATGCCACATGGTCACCCATCCAAGTGCCGACCTGTGTAAGCGTTACTTTATTTTTCCGACCCTATTACGAACGACAAACCAAGTCACGCTATAATTTAATGTACACTACGGCCGACGAATCATGGCGGGTCTGAAGCTAGCCTTTGCGAATTACCGCGCATGTATACTCGTGTCGAAAACTGTTATTGCCGGACTTTATATAATTTATAATATACAAGTAGTATTTTATAATGAATGCCCGTCACTTGACAACAGTGGCAGATATTTTAACCGGAACATAAACAATATTAAAGTAAGATCTACACAAACAGTACTGGATACGATGGTGCACCAACAAGGATACTGAAAACCGTATCTAATAAAATATCAAATCCAATGAGCCACATAATTTTCGGTATTATGCAGGGAGTAGTTGCCACGGAATTAAAAAGGACCATAATAAAACGGCTCTTTAAGAAACATGATAAACATAGTATGACTCGTTACAGACCTATAGCATTGATTCTAGTCATATCAAAAATATTTTAGAAGGTTATCCATAAGCCTGTTGAACAATCGCAAAAAAAAATAAACATACCTGAATGTTTCTGTATTTTTTTTTGCAAACTGCATTGACAAACATAGATCGAACGGATTTTTCTTTAGGTAGACACATCTTTTAAGCCGCAATTCAGAATGCGCTCGTGTTGTATTCCAAATAAGTAGGTATTTGGAACGTGGCACGCATGGTATGCACCCATGAATAAGTATCCATGGGTGCATAGGACCTCTATAGATCATTATCTAAAGATATATGTTTTATACATTATTTGCATTATGATAAAAGTTTTATGTCTAAAGTTGTACAGAATTTAATTTGCAACAAAAATCTCAATCCATATTCTTTGTGCGGCCAATAGTTTACCAGATAATCAAGAAAAACTATCTGCATCTGCACTCTTTCCAAGATGGTGGCCGAGGGATAAGAGGTACGGCCCCATAAATTTGAATCAAGCTTTACAATAGCCCTTCCCACACATCTGTAAACTAAATTGCATCGTCTGATAAATGCAACCCCAAATGTAACTTTTCTATGGACTATAAATACTTTTGTCATCGTCAGTACTCAAGACAGAGAAAGTAAAACGAATACTAAGGTGTGACAGAGACACATTATATCGTACCGAAAACTTCAAAAGTAAAAAAGAGATGTCCAATGTACGTGTTTGAGGCTCAATTTAGTCGATTTTTATTGATATCGATTAAAATTAATTAGAAGAAATATACGTGTATTCAATTACATAATTATAAAGATTGAAAATGTGTTTCAACTCTTTTCATTTATGTCATCGTTAATAGATAACTGATATAAGTAAATCTGGTCTTTAAACCGAGAAAATTTTTTTATTAGATTTGTATTTTTACTAAAAACAAAATCTCACCATATTGCTTGATTTAATAAATCTATTTCATTTTGTATCTTATAGTACTTTTAGTATTATAACAATAATAAATGAATTAGAAATGAATTATAAAACTAATCGATTTAATTTTTTGATTAAATAAACTATTAATTTGTATTTACATAACGTGCAACACTGGCCTAGACTACCGCCCCGCTCCCCCGCTTCTTGCCACCGCGTTGTTCCTAAAAAGGATTACTGCGCCGCCTTCTGCGCGAACTTCAGACTCGCCATCGTTAAACGGCCGTACTGTACCTATGTTAAATGTACCAAGGTTACAGTAAAATTTGGTAAAAAAGTAATTAAGTATTTAGATTATTATTACTTAGGATTTACTAGCAACCATAGGCTACGGGGATTGTATCTAAAATGCGTTAATTAATCCTTACGTCCCATTTTCATTTAACATCATTTTCTTTTCTTCTCGTACCATATTCGCTTTCTGGACATAAGCAATGTGCATGAAAGATAACATGCATATTAAAATTAATTGTCTGCAGAGTCATAAACCGTTAAACAGACTCTTTAGAACGTGTCTCAAGTTACAACGATAACTGAACAGAAGACGCTCACCTATTATTATTAAGTAGGCACATTATGACCAGTATTATCTGATCTGTCTGTGTACTGTTAAGTTTCGAAATAGTACGTGTGGTTATACTGGCTTTTTATAGGTTGTTGTGAAGATCAGTTTTGTATACGGAGTAGTGCAAAGTTTCAGAAATAATTCTTATTATAGTTTGTGTCGTTTTGGGCAATGTTGAAATAAAATTAAAAATATTTTTTATATATAAGGATAAGACTACCTACGTCAACAACTGTAGGTATATAAGAATAGGCATAAAGAATATGTAATTCTTTTTGAACAAACAAATGATTACTTTTTTGGATTGATATAAAATTTTTGGATAATCCAGACATCATTTTTTGGACAAATTATATCCTTTTTTTCGAACAAAAAAGACAGTATTTTTTTTATCAAAAGCTACTGAAAGACCTAGAAATCATATATGGCAGAACAACGTTGGCCCGGTCACCTAATGCATGAAAATCTCACTGAACCTCAACCCCATGTTCCAATTACGGAACATAAAGTTGTAACCCGACCTTCTTATTGTGCAGGCTACGTGACAAAGGGCTCAGGTGCGCTGAGCGCGTCGGAGCGCGGCTACGGGCCGCCGGCGGGCGCGGGCGTCGACCTCAACAACACCGAGCCGCTGTACGTCGACACCAATGCGGAAGCTGTGCCGTTAGTATACTTTATTTGTATTATGATTTTTGGTAACAGGACTATGTGTAATTGTGTATGCATTGTGTGTGCAGAACTTGTATTGTGGATGGCGCCATCTTATATCGTAGACTTGAAACTTTTTGCTTTTGTTTGCATTAGTTTGGTCGATCTCATTCAGCGTACTTATAACCAAGGGCGTCGCCAGCCGATGGCCTGCCAAGATTGATATGGAAAATGTGAAAAGTATAAATTGTAAGGATTTTTGATTCTCTAGGGGGGGGGGGGGCAGCTGCTTTCCCCTGCCCCCTTCTTGGCGACGCCCATGCTTATACCTTGTCCACTAAACTCGAACGTTTACCAATTGCAACACAAAAGTAATCGGATAAATCGGAGGAATTTGTAACCCGCGCTGTAACTCTAGCCAGTTCTCATAATAATTTATAGGTAAGTCAAAATAAACAACCGTGATCATGGAATTTCTTTACGTGACATTAATGCACGAACTTGCTTCTGAGTGTTTAGTAAATTATCTATAGATCTGTCAATATAGATTAAGGAGTTTATATTTGACGATATTTATGGTTGTTTTACACTTGCAGATACCGCGCGATGTACAAGTACCGGCCGCAGAACCCGGACGAGCTGGAGCTGAACGAGGGCGACACGGTGTACGTGCTCGAGAAGTGCGACGACGGCTGGTACGTCGGCTCCAGCCAGCGCACCGGGCGCTTCGGCACCTTCCCAGGTATGTGCTACACTAATGTTCATCCTTACGGTGTACAAGTACCGGCCGCAGAACCCGGACGAGCTGGAGCTGAACGAGGGCGACACGGTGTACGTGCTCGAGAAGTGCGACGACGGCTGGTACGTCGGCTCCAGCCAGCGCACCGGGCGCTTCGGCACCTTCCCAGGTATGTGCTACACTAATGTTCATCCTTACGGTGTACAAGTACCGGCCGCAGAACCCGGACGAGCTGGAGCTGAACGAGGGCGACACGGTGTACGTGCTCGAGAAGTGCGACGACGGCTGGTACGTCGGCTCCAGCCAGCGCACCGGGCGCTTCGGCACCTTCCCAGGTATGTGCTACACTAATGTTCATCCTTACGGTGTACAAGTACCGGCCGCAGAACCCGGACGAGCTGGAGCTGAACGAGGGCGACACGGTGTACGTGCTCGAGAAGTGCGACGACGGCTGGTACGTCGGCTCCAGCCAGCGCACCGGGCGCTTCGGCACCTTCCCAGGTATGTGCTACACTAATGTTCATCCTTACGGTGTACAAGTACCGGCCGCAGAACCCGGACGAGCTGGAGCTGAACGAGGGCGACACGGTGTACGTGCTCGAGAAGTGCGACGACGGCTGGTACGTCGGCTCCAGCCAGCGCACCGGGCGCTTCGGCACCTTCCCAGGTATGTGCTACACTAATGTTCATCCTTACGGTGTACAAGTACCGGCCGCAGAACCCGGACGAGCTGGAGCTGAACGAGGGCGACACGGTGTACGTGCTCGAGAAGTGCGACGACGGCTGGTACGTCGGCTCCAGCCAGCGCACCGGGCGCTTCGGCACCTTCCCAGGTATGTGCTACAATAACATTCAGCCTTACGGTGTCTTGGTTGCGATGGCACTTTGTTCACTTCGAAATCCGTGTCTCTTTACAATGCAAGAGCTCAAAGGCCCAGGTCCCAGAAACTGTATCGTTGTCTCCCATCATTCTTTTACCTTTATTGCGTAATCATTTATTTTACCTCTGGGGGTTTAATCGAATTACCTATATATTCTGTCATACAGGCTATTTCTTTCTGGGTTTCGGGCTTACTGCATACCAAAATTTTGCCATAAATCGATTTGCTCTTTAAGTAGCAAACACAGACGGACTACAATAACATTTGCAATATTATATCGTATTCTTCATTGTTCAGGTAACTACGTGGAGCGCATCTGATAGCGCGAGAGCTCACTGCTGCGGCGCCTGCGACGTGCCACGCTCTGCGCGCGCCGACAGCACTGACACACACACACACACACACAGCCTAACCGTGCACACCGCGCTATATTTTAAGATGACGTCACCACATCACTCGGAAACGTCGACACTAAAAATGACATGAATGAGGGCTCCATCTATTGGATGAAATTCGGCAACTTCGGGTGTTCAAAATCTAGCGTGGTGTACACCTTAAAATCCAGCAAATATCATGTACTACAGTACCCCCCATTTCTATGTATCGCCTAACGATATATTAGTGAGTATATCAATAAGTACATACGTGAGATAGGTGAAGGACTAGCGTAAGCCCCGCCCCGAGTCGCGAACTGTACCGACCGTCTGCCTTGGCGCCCGCCGTCGAACGATACCAAACTATGCCATGACTTTTTATAACGTTTTGTACAAATATAAGCTAAGCTGAGCTCGTTCGTGCCCGGGGCCCGTAGTGACCGACGGAACGAAGTCGCCGACCAAAGTATATCAAGTGTTTATGATATTCGTTGCTCGACATACAAAGCTAACGTACTAACTGTCAAGTAGAAGTAATCATTGAATTATCGGTGTACCTATTTTCGCTTCTGTCGACATCAGTGGAATAGAATACTTATCTAACCGCATCACGTCAGTGTAATCTATCCAAAGTTATTTTATGCGTCCCAAAGAGTATGTTTATCTGATAATTATGATGTTGTATAATTGTAAAAAAATAATAAAAATACTTATATACTTGTAAAATTGTTTAGTGTAGTATTTATTTATAACGTAGGCGTGAGTTGTTTGAGCTCGTCTTTTAAAAGTGATATTTTAAAAGCGCGAAGCTGGGTTACTAATTCTGAATACTAACCGACTTATATACATCAATACATTACAATATACGTGCAAAAGTCAAACTTTGGATTAATATATTTAGCATTTCGGCGGTAACAAAGTTTAGATATTTTGTGAGCATTGGCCGTTCCGTACAGTGATGCTTTGTACCTACTACATACTACGTAACGTACAATATATTGACTATGGGTCTTAGTTACCACATTAATCGTATCAATACTATATAATAATACTCAGAACTATGCAATGGTTAGTATATATAGGGCGAGTAATTATTTGGCAACGGTTGACAATACATTACTGTATGCTTAATTTTAAATTAGGTGTATCGTTAAGGAATATGAGTGCTATTATAAATCTGATGTCAAACGTTCAGACGTCTGTTGATTCATTTTTATGACTTACCATCAAAAAGTATTACGGTTTAAATATAATATCTAGTCATGGATCAGATTTTTGTAAACTATATTTTTACAATGTTTAAAATTATTGTTTAATTTCATTATATTTTCTACCTGATATCTGTCGTTTACACAGTCTTATATACATTTACATATAGTGGTAGTATAACTGGAAGTTTTATAATACCTAAATGTTTGTACTGTTAAGAATTTACCAAAGTAAAGTAACCCTCGCCCTATGTAAATGCTTCGTTTGTGTAGAAATGCAAAGCTTTCATTATTTTTAACCTATTGTATTGTTGTATTTACTTTTGTTAATTTATTTTTAAAGCACAAATGTTTTATTTTGTTGTTGACACTCGACATGCAATATAACATTAACTGCTATTGTTCGAAATCATCACACCTAATAAAATAATCTTTCTATTTAAAATGTGTTTTATTTATGGTTTTTCTCACCTTTTTGTATATGGAGTCAGCTGATAGTAGCTCGACTTTAAGATATAGCTGCGAAGCCTTGGCAACGGAATCATCGACAAACCGGCGAACAGCTAAGTTCAAGAGCGATCCCCAGCAGTTACGGCCCGGTCACGGCCTACAGCGGCGGGCGGCAGCGGCGAGCGTTTTTGATGTACATGGCGCGTTTACTGTGACGCGGCGCGCGGCAGCTTCATAGTAAACATGCCATGTACATTGCCCCTGCAGCGCCGCTCGCCGCTTAGAACGATCTTGTTACCAGGGCCTTATGGTCAGTTCTTTGTGTAGGTACGTTTCGCATAGTCTGAGTGCTAGGACCATTCGGAACTTAGAGTAAAAGTATAGTTGCAGTTGTAATGAAACATGCTTATATTTTATTAATTATATCTGGATTCTAATGGTATGGATAGCTGACTTCGATGAACATAATACAAACAAGAACACTTTCTTTGCACATCTTTATAGGTACCTTGCTAGTAATTTTGCCAATTTTATGATATAGGTAGGTACTTACAAAAAAATAGTAGAATCTATAGGTACTAAAAATAGGTTTGGAAATATATGTCAATGGGTTTGGAACATTAAAAAGTCCATTACAATTTAAAGTATCTACATTTTTAATTATAGCAACAAGTTTGTATTATTATAGTATACTATGTGATCTGTTATTATAACTAAAAGTACCTATGTATTTAAATATAGCGATTACTGCACACTTTCAATATCTTACTATATACTAGAAACAAGCAGTTTTTAGTTTAGGACACAATATTTGTGTCCTAAACTAAAAACTGCTTATTTCTTAGCAATCTCCAGAGAGGTTGGACGTTTAGACTAAGGTTATATTTCTTTGGCAATCTCCAATATCAAAGACAACAATAATAAATACATTTTGCTCTTCTACCACCGTTCGCGTCAAAAGAAGCCATGGCCAATGGCCAAGCCGTTAACGTTAAGCCTGCAATACATGTTGGACGAGCGTCGCCGAGTGAACGCCAACACCAACGTATAGACAGTATATTTGCATTGTCTTGCCATCGCTCGGTGTCGCCGAGTAAAGTCAAGCGCCAACGTGTATAGAACTCATTTGACGTAGCTTGTCACAACTTGCGATCGCTTGCGAGCACTTGCCGCACTTCGGAGCGCTGTCAGTTTTTCTGCACAAATCAAAGGCGCTCACCCGCACCCGGCCAATAGTGTCCACATGTTTGTCAGCGCGCCATTACGCCCTTGTTCTATTTTTGTAAATACTCAACATCCACCACCTTATTTGTCATATTTTATTTTTCTCAACTTTAGTGCGGTATACACTGACATAAAAAGTATAAGCGCTCGTTAAATAAAAAGCAGCAGCTGCAATAACTGCTACGTCGTCGTAATCCATCTTGTTTCAATTCACAATACAAACTGACGGAGCCCAACGTGTGGGCATATCTTCAAAATTCCTCTGTATTGGCCATTTGCATTGGTTTTCGATATACTTGCCAAACGTGTAGGCAGTAACACTTGACTTGTATTCATTTGCCTACGCTCGCGTTGGCCTAAGCTCGACCAACATGTATTGCAGGCTTTACAAAAGTAATGCCAAGCAATCACGTCTAAATGCCTGATTAAAGGATGGTGAAGAAATAGGATAGTGACTGAAAAGGCGACAGGACCATCGACGCTCTTGTACATGAAGCCTACTTGTCATTTGTCAAGCTAGTCACTTCAACCTCTATACCCTTATAACCTAGCTTATAACCCAGGATATAAGTATCAAAATCGTACTACAACTGTTAAGCTTGACTTGGCGCTGCATCAATGAATAAGTACAGATTTACATAGAAGCGCAATTCTTAAGGATTCCGTGTGCCGATTCCAAGTGGGGACTGTGTCCAGGTGAGTTCGTAGTTGGCGCCGTGGGGGCGCTGGCGTCGTTCTCCGTCTCTCTTGCTCTCGTAGTTTAGATACATAGGAGGATCGTTCATCTCTCTTGCTCTCGTAGAGACAGCTGTCACAGCGCGACTGCAACACCGCCAAGCGGCAATTTGGGTCACAGAAAGTTTGTCTTCAGAGCGCCCATAGGAAATGCGCCTCTATGTTAATATCTGAGCTCTTTGGCTGTATATACCTACTGTGGTGGACGTAGATACATTAATCATATGTTGCGGAACATGCATGATAGATTGAAAACAAAATAAATGCCATATCGTCTTATTCGCAGGTTTTTTACCTTCCCATTGGGTAGGTATCTACTGATTGATTTTTTAATATCAACCACAGTAAGCTAACAGTACACTATCATATCTTCCTACTGTATAGCTTTACTAATATGAATGTGATAGGTATATATATAGACTAGAGGATGCCCGCGGTTACACCCGCGTTATTTAAGGCTATTGCTCTGCTCCCGTCGCTTATAGCGTGATGTAGTATAGCCTTATAGCCTTCCTCGATAAATGGGCTATCTAACACTGAAAGATTTTTGAAATCGTACCAGCTGTAGTTCCTGAGATTTAGCGTGTTCAGCCAAACAAACAAACCCTTCAGCTTTATACAGGGTGTAAAAAGACCCTTAACGAAAACTGAAACCCCATAATGTACCAACGAACATTTACGAACATTTTTTACCCCTGTACCATACCTGGGAAATTACTGGTTCCGGAGGTATTGAGGCCCAAAGTTACTATAAAATTTTTGTAATTAGGTTCAATATGGATGCATTTACCCTACCAACCTGTTCTAATAGATGTCCTATGCACCCATGGATAAGTAGGGATTTCGGAAGTTGCACGCTCGTACTTTTAATTGCGGATTAAAAATGTGTTTCCTTAAAAAAAATATCGTTTCCCAGGTTTTATTTTCACCTAGTAAGTATGACTTGCCATGATGTCCAAAACGAGTATACTTCGGCTTGGTGATGGGTCTTGTAACACGCCCTGTATATTTTGCGCCCATATATACCCAGTGAGGTTGGACGTTTAGACTAGAGAGAACATGCTCGCCATTTTCCCTTATACCGAACGTGCAACATGTAATGTCAGTTGGTCTTAGTTGGTTAATCATAACGTCAAATTACGCGTCTCATTTAAAGAGGCATAGACTCCTTACAGACTCATATCTTTGACTGCATTCTCTAAATAGCCGTGCTGTCAAATCCCATCATTAAGGAGTGATGGGATTTGACAGTGAAAGGAGATATCGATGTTTTTTTAATGAGGGATAAATACGGAAACAAACTATCGGACATGAATGTAAAACTGAATCGTACCTACCCGCAAGCTTCGGCGTGGCAGTCGGTTGCACTCACGCCAACTGGGTTGTCAAAGTAGTTCACTGCTGTACTAATATTTACATAAAGGCGAATCATTTGTGCTGGCGGATCACAAATCGGATTACCTACAACTCTAAAAAAATCAAGCAGTGTCCAACATAAGCGATAGCAAGCAACGTGATATGATGCGACGCACACAAATTGCCAAAGCCTGCCGCATTAGCCAATCTGGTATAATTCGTACAATACATAATCTAAGTGACAGTTTCTTAGCATCTCATCGTAACGCATCGCTCATTAGTTTATGAATACTTTTTGTCAATAGATTTTATGGCTAACACGAACAATTAAACACGTGAATTTTTTTAGTACTGTCTGTCTGGCAAGTCTTTGCAAAGTCTACTGTCCGGCGTCAACAGCAAAAACTACAATATTTTAGTTGTTTACTTCTACGGCTTAAATATATCGACACATACTAAAGTTAGACATTTGAACAAAAATATTTATCGATAAATCATCACAGTTACGAACAACACTCGGTTTCCTAACTCTATGTTTTGTCTACTGTTTGCCTACCACGAGGCTGCTATAAGAGCGTGCTGCTAAACCTATCGACAGCTCTTTCTATCATACTGCATGTGCCATTAGAAAGAAGATATCAATCATAGCAACCGCTGTTGTTATTTAGTGTTACTTCTATGCCTTAAGGTTATATCTCTTTGTATATACCTACTACCACTACGAGTTTCTACCAAACCCGTATTACATGCAAATATTTTACGCTGGCAGCACAATGGTTACCTAGCAACCGCGCGACATTCAAACATTACAGTCTTTGTAAACGACATCGGTGAATGCTTCCATTCCTCGAGATTACTCTGCTTTGCAGACGACATGAAAATATTTAATTCCATTTGTTGTGATGCAGACGTCAAAGCACTTCAGGCCGACTTGTCCAGGCTTGACGAATACTGTGCTAGAAATAAACTGGACTTAAATCCGTCAAAGTGTTCGGTTGTCACTTTCACCAGGAAAAAACACATTGTTTCCTCCGATTATTATCTTAGAGGGCATAAACTTTGTAAATCTAATACAATACGTGATCTAGGCGTTATCTACGATTCCAAGCTACTGTTCGAGGAACATGTGGACAGCATCATCAAAAAGGCCTCTCAAGCACTTGGTTTTGTGTTTCGTACCTCGACCTGTTTTCAAGATGCTAAAACGTTCAACATTTTATATTGCACTTTCGTTCGGAGCATACTCGAATATGGCTCTCAGGTATGGAACCCCAGATATGAAAAATATATAAGTAGAATAGAAAGCATTCAAATAAGGTTTATTAGGTATTTGTGCTACCGTACAGGATACAATTATCAGTCTGACAATTATTTAAATATATGCGCTAAATTTCACCTTCTTCCTCTTCACATGCGGCGTGTAATTGCAGACGTAACATACCTACTAAAAATTCTTTCGAGTTCCATCGACTGCACTGAATTACTCACTAAAGTTAATATTAACGTCCCTTCAAAATCTAACCGGCACTACACTCCCATTCACTTACCTCATGTGCCATCAAACTATCGGCAGAATAGCTTCATGTGGCGAGCTAGCAAGACACTAAACTTAAAGAGCAAGTTACATAATATCGATGTATTTATTGCAAGTCTAGTTTCAGTGAGACGTTTGCTGAGCCGAGATTTTTTTCTGAGCTATCGAGAGGCTATGTAATATTACAATAATAACAATATTGTATTGTATAAAATCACGTAAAATTGATAATAATTATGTTGCATAAATTATGATTAAGTTGTGCTATGGTCTTGTACCCATGGTTGTATGTCACCTTACGCTGTATCATATCTGTGAGGACCTGTAATTGGCTTTGTGTTGCAAATTTTGTTTTATTTTATTAAAATTGTATGTGCTGTTGGTCTTCCTTAGAATAAATAAATAAAATAAATAAATAAAATATTGTAAAGTAGTGAAGTTTTTAGGTCTGTGTTCACAAATAGTTATTTAAATATCAATCTTAAATATTATTAACATTTTCGTAACAATATAATCATTATATATTAATTTGCGCCCATATATAGGTACCTACTACCACTACGAGTTTCTACCAAACCCGTATTACATGCAAATATTTTACGCTGGCAGCACAATGGTTACCTAGCAACCGCGCGACATTCAAACATTACACTGCGGCAGTGACTCACGCGTAAAATTTATTAAACTCGAAAATACTTTACATTTTTCTTATATTTGTGAACATTAGTGAAAATGGTGGATACAGATTGGAAAGAAATATTGAGTTTCTCTCAGCGGGAACTCACGCTGGGCGATAAAGAGAAGCTCTGTGAAAGTTTGTGTTGGATGGAAGCAGATGATATCGAACTTAATTTTACTGATTTAAAAACATTGTTCAGACTGGCTCAAGATATATTGAAACTGAAAAGCGAACAGGTAGGTACTTAAGATTTATTTAACCCGAATTGTATCTTATAGCTTTTTCGGCTTAAAAGACCAACGCCTCACAATGAATGTCGATCAATTGCCGGGACAGACACGACTTTACAATACATAAAGCAATACAAACTGATATATTTATTTATTTTTATATCGCAACTGCAACAATAGGAATATTAAATCCATGACCGTTATTTGAAGCTTACTATTTGAGATAGGCCCTATCCGTTTTCCGGTTATTTATGTCTTTCTCCTTCGCTCCTATATATCTGTCTCGCTCGCACACTCCCCACCAGGCAGGCCCGAGTGCAGTCGGGAGGCTCGTAGGCATTCTTAAACCATTGGCGTCTTGTTTTCCGGCGAGTACTATTTGTATACTCTTTGGCGAGTACGGTTGTCTTCACCTTCACTACACCGTAAAATAGAAGTACTGAAGTATCACCTGCGCGTGAGTTAATTTCATATATAAACGGTGTTACCGTTCGTATTTCAAGTCAATTTGATATTAACGCTCATAATTCAAATTGATTACGCAGGTATGTAACGTATTTTAAGCGTTATTTTTCTTGGTTTCTTTTTGCTTTTAGAAACATTTACCTATTGTCCTTTCTCCTAATCTCAGTATAAAGTGTCATAATTATACTGTGTCCTAGTTGTGAATTATTGTGTTTTACAGATACCTACCTTTTATAATAAAATAAATAAAATAAAAAAAGTGTTCTACTTTTAGGATGGATGATTTAGATAAGAATAGTACATGTGTGAACGTGAGTGTTGAGGAGTCGCGACATGATTTATCGCGGGATCGTGTGCCAAAGCCGGCTCAGTCCGGTTCTCGGAAACGTGCGCGTTCATCGTCTAGCAGCAGCCCTTCTTCGTCAAGTGATTCCACGGATTCCGTGAGCTCTTCCGGCCGAAAGAGGAAACGTGGCCGTGACCACAAAAGTAGACGGGGCAAATATAGTCGCAAATCACGTAAAGACAAGCGGCAGGTGCACAAGTTATTCCGAGAGGTGAGTGCATTACGTAATCAAATTGCTTTATCATCATCAGTGCCATGTGGCGGTGCGGGGCCCGCGTCAGTTATAGACAACAACTTGTTGATTGATGACAGTGTTAGTGGTATCTTGTACAATGAGGGTAGTAACGAGTGCGCGAGTGAGCCTACTCAGGTTCATGTGCCGTTTAATTTCGATATTGAAACAAAATTGAAAGAACCTGCGGTTCCTAAAGCACCCGATAATTTATTGAAAGCCTTTCAGGATATACAATATTTTAATAAAAGTGAATGGAGTGAGGTCAGGTACTCTGAGGTACAAAAATTATATTGCCATACGCCTGGTTTTATTGACCTAGAAGCCAATGAGGAGATTCGTGCGTATGATCAGTTGCGCCATTTGGCTTATGCTGACAAGGCTTACGCCCCTCTTACATTTTGTGCGCTGAAACAAAGGCAGGCATTATCATCTACTTTGACAGAACTACTATCCTGGGCTCATGCAGAACAGGGTTTAAATTTTAATAGCTTGCAGGATAAGATCACGGAGGTTTTTTGGTGAGGTGAGGTCTTCAGATTTGTTGCAGCTTATCTGTGGACACAGGGCTGAAGTAATACAAATGCGCCGAGATGGAATAACTAATCACGTTCGTGATCCTTTAATAAAGGCAACGCTACGCAAGATCCCACCATCCGACCGCCACTTATTCGAAAGCGAATCGTTTACCGCTGTCCTCGAAAAAATGGGTG
Source organism: Euclidia mi (assembly GCA_944739405.2). NCBI lineage: Eukaryota > Metazoa > Arthropoda > Insecta > Lepidoptera > Erebidae > Euclidia > Euclidia mi. Next base: position 68,057,623 of record OX123184.2, read on the forward strand.
GGGTTAAGAAGACATTTGTGCCCTTAGTTAAACCTACAAGTGGCTCTGCTTCGCAAGCAGGAACAAGCAAGGCTGCACGCCACTCCCCGCAGGGGTCGGCTCACTATCATGGGCCCTCGCAAGGTACCAGGCATGGATGCTGCGCCTCTGTGCCTTATCCACATTATCAATACCGGCAGTCCACGCAGGACTGCTATCATGAACGTCCTCAGCGTCAGAGCAACCAGAGTGACCGTCGCACGGCACCTACAAGCAACAACAGAGGTTCATTTCGCTCACTGGGTGGCCGCCAAAGCTACAAGCCTCAGAGTCAGGGCAAAGGAAATCGTAAACGCCCCGGACTCTCCTCAGACTACAACTCTGGGAACAAAAACTGTAAGTACTGACTCGGAAGAATTCAGGGCGGGTCAACTAGCACAATTTTACAATCGATGGAAGGAAATGGGAGCTCCAAACTTTCTGTTGCGCATAATAACAGGGTATCGCATACCCTTTCTTCTAAAACCACCTCTAATATTGCCACATTTGAAGATAGGGCCCTTCATCACACAGGAGTCCGAATCGATGTCGGCACTCATCAGTCAGATGAAACACCAAGGTGTATTAAAAGCAGTGCGACGTTCCCCGAGCTTCCTGTCAACAATGTTTCTTGTGCCAAAGAGCGATGGCTCCGCCCGCCCAGTATTCAACTTAAGAGCTTTAAACGACTATGTAATCAAGGAGCCCTTCAGCCTGATAAATGTATTTCGTGTACCGGAGTTCCTTCAGCCAGGCGACTGGCTTTGCAAAGTAGACCTTTCGCAAGCCTACTTTCGTTTACCAATAACACCGGCACATAGAAGATTTTTGCGCCTCATTTACCAAGGAGAGCTATTAGAAATGACTTGCTTACCTTTCGGTCTCAGTACAGCACCGAAGGTGTTTGCTTCTCTGAGCAACTGGGTCGCTCAAACATTGCGAGAATAGAACCTGCGCATAATTGTCTACCTAGACGACTTTCTGGTAGTTCACCAGGAAAAGGTCACTCTGCAGTCTCATGTGCGTACTCTCCTGAACCGTCTAGAATATCTAGGGTGGCAAGTAAACCTAAAGAAATCCGTTGTATCCCCACAAAAGAGTCTTGTGTATCTGGGAGTTCAGTGGGATCCTTGGACCAACAAAAAATCTCTGCCGCAAGACAAGGTCAGAAATCTTACCCACAAGGTCTCTGCAATGTTGAACTTGGGCAAGGCTTGCCCGCAAGAATTGCAAAGCCTAGTGGGCCTTCTAAACTTTGCAAGTTTTGTGGTGCCACAGGGCAGATTACATTACCGGTCTCTGCTCAGTTTCCTAAATGCATCTCTAAATATGCCAGCCAGGAAGGAGATCCACTTACCAGACGAAGCCCTAGAAGATCTTCAGTGGTGGCTTCACAAGTGCCACCAATCATCTGCAATCCATCTACCACCACCAAATCACTTTGTGACCACAGACGCCTCCGATCTGGCTTGGGGAGCTCAGGTGGATGGTTAAGCAGCGTCAGGCGTGTGGACTGCTCAAGAACAAAATCTGCATTGCAACGTAAAAGAGATGCTGGCAATATTAAAAGTGCTCGAAACCAACGGTCCTCTACTGTGCAAGTCCACTGCTCTGTTCCAGTGCGACAATCGAACAGTTGTGGCCCACTTGCGGAACGAGGGCGGCACGAGATCACCACCTCTGATGGAAGTAACGTACAGAGTGTTCCGCTTACTAGATTGTCATCAAATAAATCTGACAATCAATTATATACCCGGCATTTACAACGGACATGCGGATCACCTCTCCAGACACAAGCTAGTACCAGAATGGCATCTTCTGCCACCTTGCACGGAGAAGGTATTTCACAAGTTTGGCACTCCGGTGATAGATCTGTTTGCGTCCAGCCGAGCAAAAGTGGTAGCCAACTACGTGTCTCTAGATTTGACAGATACCCAAGCGTTATTCCACAATGCCTTTTCCCGGTAGTGGAACTACCACCTTGCGTGGGTGTTCCCACCATCATACCTGATACCCAAGGTGCTGGCCCACCTCAACTCGGCAACCGGGCTGTACCTTTTAATTGTCCCCCGATGGAGTCGGGTATTCTGGCGAGCCGATCTCAAAGCTCGAGCAGTAGCTGCTCCGTGGTCGATCACCAATCTCAGGGAGAATCTTATAGACACCACGACCGGTCTGCCACCCCCCAAGGTTAAAGAGATGGCGCTCGAAGTCTGGAAGTGTGGGGTTGGTCGAAGAGTTTGACGGGTTGGAATGAAGACAATTACAAGTACTTAAATCCTCATGGCGTACTTCAACTCTTAAAACCTATAAGGTCGCATGGGATCGATGGGTATCTTGGTCTAAAAAACATAATTTGGACCCTTTTCACCCAACAGGACCCATCGTTGCTAGATATCTAGCCGACCTACATCTAGTCGACAAGTTTTCTTATAGCACAATTTTGCTTCACAAATCGGTGGTGGCTACTCTATGCAATGCCGAAGATGCTGGACGAATAAGTTCGCATACGTTAGTAAAACACGTCCTAAAGTCTATTGCTTTAAAGAAGCCTGTCGCCCGTAAGCCTCCTGTATGGAATATAGATGTCCTGACCTCCTTTTTAAGTTCATACATTATAGATGAAAATAACTCTTTTGCCACTTCTCGTCATACAGCGACACTTCTCCTCCTGTGCTCCGGCAGACGAGTTCACGATCTGACATTGCTACTAGTGGACTCAGAGCATTGCATCGATGACGGCAGTAACATTATTTTAAAGCCAGTACCTATTTGGCTCTAAAACAGATAGTGACACTCATAGGCAATCGGGATGGAAGTTACTGCCTAATACGAGCAATAAAAATCTAGATCCTGTGTTTTGGGTCAGAAAATTAATTGATCTTATTAAAGATAGAAGAGATTCGGGTAATTGTCCAAATTTATTTATAAATATCAGAGGACAAGCAAAGGCGGCCTCTTTTAAAAAATTGGTCTGATAACTTACCTCTGGATGAAATTTTGTCCAGAGGAAATTGGAAGTCCAAAGAGACTTTTACACGCTTCTACAGACGAGAGATACTGCCAGCCTCTGCTAGCAACAGCATTACTAGAATGTTCAACCCAGCTGATTAAACTTTCATTTCTGTATTAATCTTCGGAACACAGATTATACTAATATAGTGACTGTTGTGATTACAGAATTGTTAATGATTGGTTTTTGTTGTACCTATTTATTTCTTGCACACTCCAAAGCTGTTTTAATATAATAATATATTATCTTCCAAGTAATGGGTATCTATCGCTTAATCGATAGGTATAATATAGATTATTTTCCTGAAATCAATCAAACTTACTTCACATTGGCGTCCCACCACCAGGCGATAACAAACACGTCTCAAATAGTAAGCTTCAAATAACGGTCATGGATTTAATAGAAGCGTTTTTCCTGAAATAAAACGCATATTAAATACTTACCTTATTTGAAGCTTACAAATTAATTTCTGCCTGGTTATTTTCGACTCAATGGTTTAAGAATGCCTACGAGCCTCCCGACTGCACTCGGGCCTGCCTGGTGGGGAGTGTGCGAGCGAGACAGATATATAGGAGCGAAGGAGAAAGACATAAATAACCGGAAAACGGATAGGGCCTATCTCAAATAGTAAGCTGCGTTTTATTTCAGGAAAAACGCTTCTATTATATCCTGTATCGCAGAGGACTATACAAACGAACTTACAGCCAAAGGACACAATTTAAACTGTTTGTTGTTCCATATCGTGTGGGAATCAAACCCCAGCCTAAAGCCAAGCACCGAGGCGGCCGCTTAAGCCACCACGACCTCTCTCTGCAGTCATTTAAACACTGCACATCATGCAGAATTACAAGAATAATTTGTCTGGGCTGATATCGATTTCACAATATCTACTCAGGCGCATCTAATGATGTGGGAGCCATAAACGAAACGAATTAAACTTATAAGTTGTATATCTTATTTAACTCTTAATATGGATTGTTGTCTGAATAAGATCGCCTTTGTAGGTAGGTCCTGAATTCACAAAACTGTTATTTTTTGTAATAAATCTAAATGTATACTACTTACTAGGTAAACAACTTAGTTGGCCAGTTGAAAACAACACAAAGGAAAGGCAGTAAAACGAAAATCGATAGCCCCTATGCAGGTAAGCGTTGTTTTTCTATAATTATAGACAATCCGGCAAACGATTATTAAATATCATGCAAAAAACTTGTCATGCAATTTCTTGCTTTACCTTTCTCATGTACGAGTAATCGTAATTTGAAGTACAGGTAGGTACACTTAACCAGTAATATAAATGATTACATAACATAACATAACATAACTTCACGCCTTTATCCCCGAAGGGGTAGGCAGAGGTGTATTACACACCCACACTTCGCCAGTTATGTTTCGGTCCCAATGTAATAGGGGGCGGGCCTATTGCCATCTACCGGGCACATTGTTAAGCGAGCGATAATTAATATTTTTAATACACACATAACTTCGAAAAGTCAGAGGTGTGTGCCCGGGGTAACTGGGGATCGAACCCGAGACCATCGTCTCGGCACTCCGTTACGTACCACAGGGCTATCGCCGCTTTTATTTTTTATAAATGATTACAATTTCTAGAAAATTCAATTCTAAACCTGCTACATCATCTCTGAACCACCTGAAGGTTGGCTGGCAGAAAATGCCTCAGGCATTAAGTCCGCCTTATACAAATTGTTGGCAGGAAAGTTTAAATAAATAAATAAAAATTCATCATGATATATGTGTAGTATTTTAGTTTTATCTTGTTTGTGATACAAGGCCCTCTTTGAACCATGAGTTCTCTGCAACCCAAAGGAACATATTATGGAAATATTACGTGCATAGACTAGTATCAATTTTCAAATGTAAGTATTTATGACGGGCGGGACCATCTGCTAAACGTGTTTATTTAAACACGGCTTATGTGGCAATATAGATTTTGTAAAGTCTTTGCTTAATAAATCATGGTAATCACTAGATCATTTTTTCATAGCTACTGAGTGTAAGCAAAAGGGACCTTAAACATCTTATAATATTGTGCAATTCAAGTAGGGGAGACCGAGGGGAGTTGAAACAATTTTAACAGTTTGTTTTATACTTACACCAAATACTAAGTATACGCAGAAATCGAGCTGTACCTATTCGATCTATTAATATTAGAAACAATCGATAATTCCTTCTTTATACTAACTTGCGAATAACTATCATATAGAATTTGTAAACCTTGAATACTGTGGTGGAAAATCGCAACAAGTCAACTTGTTTCAACTCTCCTCATAGCGAGGTAAGATGAAACAGGGGTCGAGGAGAGTTGATATATATGACTTTTTGATAATTAATAAAGGCTAAAAAATATAAAAAGACGATAGAATGTAAAATTATTTATAAAAATAAAACTTTGCAACTACTAAAAAACATTTTTATTAGTATTTTGTACTTATATCTGTTAAATAGGTAACTACAAGTCTCATACAAATGTCATATATTTCGCGGCTCGCCATACTTCTAAGTCTTTCCTTTATAATCAGTAGGCATGCTGAAACAAAATAAACATGAAATGAATAAAAACGAATCATATTTCTTTAAGCCCGTTAATTATTGCCTGCTGTCTCAAACAAATTTGAAAAACGAGGATAGTTGAAACAGCCTGTTTCAAATCTCCTCGGGCAGAAAAACCCTCTATTTTTATTTAATCCACAATCAACAAGAAAATACACAGAAATCAATTGTATATTGTGTATATATAAACTAAATCTGTAGTTAATGAGCTGTCGAAACATGTATAACTTCGACCAAAATACAAAACCTTTATCAGAATATAGGCATCGTAAAAATACGTTAAATACTTAAATTTTTACGATTTTTTCACATGGCAGCCAGAAGTCCATAACCGCGTGACTTGGGGCACTGATGCGAACTGACACGTCAGCAGACGCAGGAAAATGCTTGAAAAGCCATCTAGCTAACGGTTAAAAGTTTTGAGAAATCGGCACTGTTTCAAATCACCTATGTTTCAAATCCGCTCGGTATACCCCTACTGAATTAGCCGCTTAGTGTAGCATAATTAATAGCTGATTAACAGTGTCGGCCTCAGGCCTAGATGATGGTTAGATTTCGATTAAATATGCTCTTAAATTAACATTCTCTTAGCGTCACCGACACAAAGTAACGACAGCGCCTTAGACACTATAACGCATCAAGAAGAAATAATCAGAGCAAACAAAGAAATACTAGAACAACTATATGCCGATATAGCTGACCTAGAATCAAGAAAAAGCAAACTTGAAGAAAGCAGAAGTAACATAGATATAGACAGTGAATCTAGTCGCGATGTTTTATCTGAGATGAATGCTGTTGCTGAACTCGAACAAGAAATTTCTATGAAAAATAAACATATAAGGAAATTGCTCAGTGATGTTAAGGTGATATAAATAAATCATTGCTGTTATAAGTATAATATTCCAGATATTATAATGTCCTCGATATTGACGATTAAATGTTATTAGATTTTAGAGGAGGAAAATACAAAATTAAAAGAAAAGGTCTCAGTTCTTAAGGATAAATTAACCGAAGCCACGCAATTAATAAACAATTTGACCGAACAAATGGTTGTTCTAAATAAGGAGAGCAGTCACCTAAAAGGTAAAATCTATTTTTAATTTGGTGTCTTGGCAAGGTTCTTTTAACAAATTATGTTTGTGATTTCGTAAATCTGTGCATTTAAAGAAACAATTGAAAAACGTTACCTTTTAATATAAGATTCGGAACATTGTGTCTCTATTTGGTTCTTGCCATATCAAACAAAATTTGAATAATTTATTACAACAATGACTATGCCAAATTAGTTTGTGGAATATATACATTTAAGCAAACCTTCATTTACAATAATAATTGTACCTACATCGTTTTCTAATTGTCATATTGATTTTAAACAGAAATCTTAGGTAAAACAGAACAACAGAAGGCTCAACTGGCGGTTGAAATTGAGGATTTGAGAAAAGATCTATTTGAAAAAGATTCTAACAGAGAAAACATATACGAAGAGATTAAATCCAAGGTTCAACACTGGAAGGTCAGTTGTTTAAACAACCTGGTTAATGTTATAAATAGGTAACTATTTAAGTTTATTAATTGCGTAATGTGACCATCAGAATATAGCTAGAACGAAAAAGTCTGAAGTAGAAGCATTGTCTAATGAAAATCAACGACTTAAGGAAGAGCTTTTGCGAGTATCAAAACCAGAAAAATCATCTCCTTTACCCACTAAAGTAAGTATTTCTATTTGTATTTTATTATTTTATTGGATATATCACCAATTATTCCAATTTTACTTTAGAAAAGTGATGCAGAGACATTAAAAATAAAAGAGCTACAAGAAAAATTAATAGAAGCTTCAAATGAAATAGAGCAAACTGCCAATTTAATAGATAACCTGAGAGCCGAAAATAGACAGTTAAAAGCTATTATAGATGAAGTTCCTGATTGCTCAACATCTGAGCCTAAGAATGAGAGTGATGATAGCAAAGAACGGATTATAATCAACAAATTGAAAAAGAAAGTTAAAACATTAACTGTTAATCTAGAAGCTGCTGAGGAAATGATCGCAGCTAGGGAAAAAGAGGTATTTATAACAAGCCAAAAATCATTTTATATATTGTCGGTCGTAAAAATATTAAGTAAGTAGTCAAGTAGCTTTTTGTTCTCTTCTGTTACATGTATGTGCATATTTACAATAAAAAGCGCTTCTGTGTATTTTTTCTTACAAACTTTTTTCATTCGTGCGTGTTTCAGTTGACAGAAATAACATCCCAATTTCAACTATTACGATCAGACGAAGGTATAAACACGTTACTTGAAGGATTAAAAAATAAAAAGCGGCAGTTGAAATTTAAAGATGAAGGCATTAAAACACTGGTTCAAGAAACAAACTTATTAAATCATTTAATCAATAATTTACAACTCGAGAATGAAACACTGAGGTAGGTAACTAAACTGATTTGATTGAACCGATTTTATAAGGTGATAATTTCTTACACGATCTCAAAACAATATTTCAGACAAAAACTCGATTTACCAATGGAAGAGAAAATACCGACCAAAGGTATCATGAAAGATTACCGCAATTTAAGAAATATGAACACCGAATTGAGCAAAGAGTTAAAAAGATTGGAAAATAAACTCGTTGGCCTGGAAATAAATAACCGTAATTTAAAATCGCAGATATCAAACTTGACAAAGTTTTTAACCCACCAAGGACATTCAAAAGAGAGAATCAAAGAAATTGCCGAAGACGATGATAACGATGATATAAGTATAAATGATGGGGAAGGTGACACATCACGGTAATTTCTTGTATTAGGTACCTTTCTGCTTACATGTCTGCTGCATTTAAATTAACCATTTCAGAATTTATAATCCGATGTAACAATACATATGAATAATGGCGTTTTATATTTTATGAAGTGCAAAAAGAAAATCTATAGATATTCAATTAATCCGTGTTAAAAGTTTTAAATGAACATATTTATTTTTGAACTTATATTTGAACATTATTCTTTCTGCTTTTTAACTTTGTAGTCCCACCATTATATTTAGCAGTGCTCCACCGTACATTGCATAATTCCTAAAAGCGAAGCGGGTAAAAGCTCTCAGTTGTTGAATGGCAAACTTGTTTGTCTAAATGATATGCAATTGTTTATAGATTTATATGCAGTGATTGTTTGGCTAGCTTGTAAAAACTGTAATGTAGAGCGCCAGTGCTTTACGGCGCTGGACTCGGAGAGTACGATCCTCTCACAGAATATCCAGGTAAAGTAGCAGTATCTATACTGCTGCGTATAGTTCGGTGAGTGAGAGTGTCGGAGGCCCCATCCTTTTCTTTGTCTGTAATCCCGTTCCTCCTTTTATTTTTATTATATTTGTGACTCCCCTACTGTTGCTTGTGTCCATGGGCGGCGGTGATTACTTACCATCAGGCGATCCGTCTGCCGGCTATTACTTATGAATGTTTAAAATATTTGTTATTTTGTTTTATTCAATTGTTAAGGGTAAATAAAAAACAACCTGTGAATGAAAATATGACACTAGAAGATAAGAATGATCGTGAAAAGGAAATGATAGCTCTAATTGAAGAAAACAAAGGACTGCGTAACGGTCTTCAAGAAATATTGGATTTCTTAAAAGATAATAGTATGTATTCCTATTATTAAAATGTTTGCAATTTTATATGTACATATGTAGGTATAATATATCCATTGCAAAACATGTACAGATACTCATCAACCTTTCACTGACATACCTTCTTATTCACAATTATAATTTAAGGTAAATCTACTTCCGGTATATTAACATTGCAATGCCCAAGCCTGGAAGCAATTTTACTGTCAATGGAAGCTCGAAATTCAGCTGGTTGGTTTTCACCGCACATGTCAACTGTGATGGAATTGCGTGCAGCCATAGGAGGAAAAGATGCTCTTTTAACCGCATTACATGAAGCCAGGTACTTAAATCATTTTCGTAACTAATAACGATACGCATGATTTAGAATTTTAACCTCAAAGCATCGCTCTACTTGGATCTGGTGCTAAACAAAAGAAAATCAAATAGATGACTTTGCAATTTATAGGAGTTTCTTTAGAATGTTAGTTACACATAATATTTTTCTATATTGATAGAATCTCTATAAAGTGGTCTATCTGTCTGCAGTTATGGTAGTTATCACTGAGTGTATTGTATGGATTACATATAAGTAAATATGCGAATTACATTGTCATCATAATATTTTTATTTTAGAAAAGAAACGTTTGATGTTATGGCACAATTATCTGAAGCTACTAAAAAAAGTTCACAACTCGAACAAAAACTTCATGAAATAGAACTTATTAAGAAACGAAAAGAAGCAGATGAAAAAAGATTAGAGTTAAACGCTGACGTCTGTGAGTTTGGTTCATGGATATCAGATAAAGACCAAAGTTTTGTTGATTTCCATGATAAATCTCAAATAGAAAGCCTCATTGAAAAAGGTAATTCTCTATATGAATGTCAACTCAAGAAAGGTTTAGAATATTTCCATAAAAAATTTAAAGATTTATATGAAAAATTAACGGCAATGGCTATTCAGACTAGTGATGACCGCAACAAATGGTCGATACAAGAAGAAAGTTATAAGGCGGAAATAGAAAACCTAAAAAGTCAATTACAACAAGAAGAAGATGATTCCAGTGATGTTTCACCAGGAATGATTCCAATAATAAATATTAGCTCATTGCAAAGAAAATGTATCTACTTAGAAGAGGCGTACAGACACATAAGAAGTTTAAATGAAAATATGAAGAATGAGATTTTAGAGAGCAAACGAGATGCAATGGTAGCGGCGGCAGATTATGAAACACAAATTCAGAAATTAATACTTTCTGTTGCTAACTTGACTGATAAATTGCGCTATTCGATGTCTTCTGAATTATTTTGGAAACAAAATTCGGCACTTAACGAACTTACATCTAAGTACAGAAAACTTGTGGAGGATAATATAGCGATGCAAAATAAATCACAGAATCTGTTAAAACGCTTGGATGAAGATAAAGTTGATATAATTAACCATTTACGGAAGGAGTTTTATGTACAAAACGGTAAATAATTTTGTGATTTTGCAGCGCTGGCATTCAGGTTGTAAACATTGTTTCTGTAAGATTCGAATACGAATTGATTTGAATACGTTATTTTTGACTAGCTATAATCACATGGATATTTATTTATAAGACTACTAGCTGTGCCCGTGACTTCGTTCGCGTAAATGTTGGAATTTAATTAGCATGACATTTATGCCAAGAGTATATAATATTTATAACTTTTATATGTACCTAATTATATAACTTATATATATCTTTAGAGAATTTCTTCATACACAACACTAACTGTTTTACCACCTTCACATAGAACATACATACATACATAGACTCACGCCTGTTTCCCGCCGTAGGCAGAAACCATGGAACGCCATTTACAACGATCCTGACATACCTCTCTTGCTTCATTCACTCCCATCAAGTTTCTCATGCTGCTCTTCTGTTTAGGGTACTTCTGACCTGTCCTTTTTTTAGGATGTCTCCAATCTGATCAGAGAACGTCCGCCTAGGTCTTCCCCTTCGTCCTGTCCCATTCACACTTGCCTTATATCTCTTCTTTGTCAGTCTTTCGTCATCCATCCTCTCCATATGTCCAAACCATCTTAACATGCCTTTCTCGATGCTTGTCACTACATCTTCTTTTACCGCACACCACTCTCGTATCACACAATTCTTTACTCTGTCGGTCATAGACACACCACACATACGTCTCAGTGCTCTCATTTCTACAGCATTTATTCTACTTTCATGACTCTTCTGCCATACCCAACTTTCACTACCATACATAGAATATGTAAATTATTTTTACCGATCATGTGAAAAACAACATGTTCGGATGTCGATTCCAGCTGTTTCAAGGGACAGATCCCTGCGATTTATTTAGAAAATACACACAGGACTACGACTATCCAGGCCTGCCGAAAGTAAGATAGCCCCGTTGAGTAATTCAAGAGGTATCTGAATTCAGGGCTCAGTCTCCCGCTCAGAGATTTCCACGTACGTGACGTGAGGAGTGGACAATTGGGAATAATGAGACACCTGTATAAGAACAGAACACGAACCAACGAAAGAAATCAAAGAAACACGATAAAATTCAACAATCATAATCTCATAAGTAAGGTCAAATACCCAATCCGAGTAATTCCAACAACGACGAAAGCAAATTATCCGAGAACCTGATCAATCCGCGGAGAATCTTAAGGCCCATCCACACGGCACAATTTTACCACTGATCAAATTTTCAATCGAATTGGCTTTGCCCGTTTACACGACACAATCAAATCACTGATTTGCATTCCGTCCACCCGTTTGGTAAAATCTGGTGGTACCGCCCACCCGATGAACTTGAGTTGGACGACTGGCGTCTACACGTCACGATTTCATCAAGTGATTTAGTAAAGTTGGACGTAAAATCGTGTCGTGTGGATAGGCCTTTAAAGGCCCATCCACACGGCACAATTTTACCACTGATCAAATTTTCAATCTAATTGGCTTTGCCCGTCTACACGACACAATCAAATCACTGATTTTCATTCCGTCCACCCGCTTGGTTAAAATCTGGTGGTACCACCCACCCGATGAACTTGAGTTGGACGACTGGCGTATACACGTCATGATTTCATCAAGTGATTTAGTCAAGTTGGACGTAAAATCGTGTCGTGTTGATAGGCCTTAACACCGCCATTCGGAAAATGACGTCATTTGTCAACGTTTGTTCCAACCATCTAGGTTTACATATACAAACCGACCGAGATAGAAAATAAAAATTATGGACTAATCGACAATTTATTGAAAAAAGGATCTGTAGTCATTGTATTTATCATTTAAAATAAATAATAATGAAATGATTATATAACTATTATATAAACATAATAACTTGAAATACATGAGATTGACCGTTTAAATTAAGTGGACATTGTAATAAATTTTGAAACAGAGACTTTTTGTTTATGAAAGTGCCGAATATTATACTCTATTATTTTTTAATAACAGAGACACATAATTATTGTCTGTTTTGCAAGAAACATTTATTTTGCTAGAAAATTATTTGAAAATAGTGACATGTATCGGTCGGTAAGTAGCCATAAAACACTTTGAAGGTACCTTTTCAGACTAACTATACTCTTATTAACAAACTTATAATGATGATAGATGGCACCATATATATAACCAGTTTTGGATGATCCCTGTTTTGTTTGGGACTACGTACAAAGGAGAGGTCAAGCTGTACACCGAAAACCACTCAACCGATTGTGATGTAATATATACTATTTTATAGGTTTGAGTATCCTTTGTACATGAGTGTAAGTTTTATTGAAATCAATATCGAGATTTCAGAGATCTTTAGCAACATAGGGAAAGACGTCGGACAGACAGACAGACATAAATTCGAAAAATTATCAAGTATTGCTTTTTAGCATTTTCCCAGATTTTTTAGCTAATATTCGTCAAAATATCTTTAATGTGCAGACTTTTTCACCTCTACAGTTTTATTATAGTATAGATGAATAATAAATCCTTCACCACTGAAGACTGTGACGATTCTGACGTGACCACTCATGGTGTAGGTAACCTATGGCGGCAAATCGGGCATTGGAATAACCACATTTTAAAACAATTACGCAATTTTGACTAGCATTTAGTTTAGTTTCGGAAATATTCGTTTTTAGGGTTCCGTACCTCACAAGGTAAAAAAAGTCCGTCTGTCTGTGTGTCCGTGTGTCACCACCGATTTTCTCAGGAACGAGTGGACCTAGCAAATTGAAATTTATACCAGATACAGTGGTCTATGGTACCTATCAGGGTCAAAATCAGGGTCTTGGGTGAACCCGATAAAAAGATATGGTCAAAATTCGATTTTTGCGAAAACTTGTAAGTACCAAAATTAACCTTAATTTTCAACTATTTTTAATTTTCGGAATTTTTCCTTCACTTGTGCTGTAAGAACTTGGATTCAACAACAACATTCAACAAAATTGACAATTCTAGGTCAACCGTAGGTACCCTATAGGTTTTGGGTCGAAAACCTATATGGTAGTTCCCGTTGAACTAGAATCACGAAATTTGGCCAAAAACAGGGTCTTACAGCACAAATAAAGGAAAAATTACAAAAAATTAAAAAAGTGGAAAATTTAAGGGTGTTCCCATACATACATAGTAGACTCCATTTAAGATAGTCCTCTAAGTTGTCTGGGCGCTTATACAGATTTAGAGGACTAGCGTAATTAGCACCAACCTCAAATAAGGTAAAATGCGTACGGAACCCTCGGTGCGCGGGTCAGACTCCCACTTGCCCGAATTTTTTTTACCTAATGTTCTTAATATGACGTTTAAAAATATTCGTTGCATAAATTTACGTATTTTATGTATTTTCTACTGGAGATAGCTACAGCAGTACATGATGGGTAAAGCGTTTAGAATTTGTATAAGAATTTTGTACATGTTACACTGTCTAGTCAAATGCTTGTTTCGTTCACATTAATATCTCGAATCAAATTTTGTGTTTGGAATTAATAATAAAAAAATAAATGAAAATTATATGATGTAAAAAAATTACTTTTATGAGATACTCATGTAATTATATACTTATTTATAATGTTAGAAGATTTACATCATAAAATATACATTATTTAGGTCATACTTCAAATGTGGAGAAGATCGATAATAATATGGAAGCAACAATTTTACAAAAGCAATTACATCAATTAACAACTGAAATAGAGGACAAAGATAATAAAGTAGAAAAATTGGAAGCAAAAATATCAGAACTTCAAGAATTGCAAGGAAAAATTATGTAAGAAAGCATTTTATTTGAAAATTATTGAAATAATACATTAAAAAACTGTCAGGGTCATATAATGAATTCATTTATTTTCAGTGACCAAAACCTTGCTTCTCTGACAAAAGAAAATATAGATTTAATGAAAGATCAGTTACAAAAGCTGTCAGATGATAATAAAATTCTCAAAGAACAATGCCAACATGTTGGTAGCCAATTGGACATTGCCCTTATACAAGTAAGTGCAATTAAGAAAAAATTATCACATATCTATTAAATGGCATTAGCCAACATTTCGTAAAACTGGTAAATTCAAGAAGAGTAAAATCAATCGAACAAAATTAACAAACCAGGATAAATACATTTGCTCTTTTAATAATAGAAATAATACGATTAAAATTTTCAGCTACAAGACGCTCAGCAAAGACAGATGAGCAATGATATGGAAATAAATATGCTGCAGCATCAAATACTAGATCTACAATCTGTCAGTGACAACAAAGCAATCATAGCTAGGTATTTTAATTTATTAACTATCATATTCTTTTCTTTTTTATAAAAAAATAAAAACTATCATATTCTCATTATATTTTGCGTGCGTACGTGTATTGCTGATGTGGAATGAAACACTCCCAATCTGAAGTGGGACTGGGTTGGCTACTTAGTTCGGATTATTCCGATCGTCTGGCAATAGTTGCCGCACGATGGACGAAGCAATAGAGAAGGATAACCCGGCAAACGAGATGATCCAGATGATTTCAACAAAAACTGACCCGACCTGGCACAGGACAGACACGCTTGGAGGAGTGTGAAAGACAGCAGCTAGCAGGATTATATAAAAAAAACTATCTAAAAACGAACTGTATTTTGCGTGCGGGTGGCAATGGTCTTGTCACTCGAGCCACCCCAGCTCTTCGAGGAAGGCCAGCAGATTCTTGACGTGGCCCACTGTTTCTTCTGGGTGCCGGTGATAGGTATATTAACTAATAATTACTGTCAAAATTTCAGGTTAAGTGGAGAAATTCTAATAGCTCATTTACAGTCATCGGAGAGCCATAAAAGAATAGAGAGATTAAGTTTAGCTTTGAATAAAGAGAAAGAGGCTAGGGAGGAAACCGAAGAAATTCTACAAGCTCGCCAAAAAATATTTGAAGTGTATGCCCTCAGATATGAATCGAAATTCAGGTGAAATAACCATAGTCTTCCATTTTACTGTGTCTTAATGGAGTGTAAAGTATGTAAATACGTAACTCTTTTTTGAGACCAATGATAACAAAAATAAAAATTTTAACTGTAATTATTATCGTAACATTTGGACTTTTTATTACATTTTAGATACATGTACGAAGTAATGCAAGCATTACGGCAACAATACCAGGGAAGTATACCTCTTACCTCAGTAGAAAATTTCTTAAACAATATAGAAGAACTGTCACGAAAGAATCACGCTGTTGATGAGAAGATAAGTGAAATAGAAGATTTAAGATCCAGCTTGATAACGAAACATACTGTGTTTGATCAAATCTTAGACGTTTCTAAGGGAAAATGTTTAATAGAAGAAGATAGTTGTCCACATAAGTTAAAGTATATTATGATGGTGAGTGTTCTCATAAATATATAGATAATTTTATTCAGGGCTGTAATAACCTTATGGTGCTGATACACTTGAGCATTCTTGCGAATGGTTCATAACAGAAAAACAAACGAGAGTGTTGTTTTAGCGAGCGTTCTACCGAGCGTTCCGGCTAGCATTGTAGTGAATGGACAGTTTTGCTGATAAGAGCGTTCGCTAGAAAAATCGCAAAAATGTACGCCTCTGTTCTTTGCTCAGATCGGCAAAACATAAAATCGGTGAATGCTCGCTGTTCAGTTACAATTGAATGCTCAGGTGTATCCTGTCTTGCCCGATTTTAGTAAATCGGTCCAAAGGCATGCAAATTTAGCTTCTTGAAGGGCAGTGAATTGAATACTTACCAATCACACGCTTTGTAGTAATCTTGGTTGTATGAACATTTTCCAAATCTTTCTTGAATATCGGAAAAGCTGCTCATCACATTATAAGTGAGCTGACTTTTATGCAAATGGGCTAAATCATATAATTAATTATGCAAATGTTGTTTGCAGCAATCAATAAATGCGCGAGAAATGGAACATACAACTAATAAACTTAAGACCTTAGAACAGACACGAGAAAACCTAATCAAACATTGCAACTATCTCGAAAGAACCTTGATGTTGGTAAACCAAGGTTTTGAAAAAACTTCTGTTAAGGATAATCCTCGTAGTGAAGGGGATGATTTTGGTAATACTGGTGGCAATGGAGTTAACAATATTGAATTAGAAGATATTCCATCAGATGATGACTCAAGTTCTTCACACAGTAAGACATTTTATATTAACCGCCTCATAAATCGTAAATATTTTGTTAATATATATTTTTTATTTTAGGAAGTAAAACAATAACGTTAACCAAACCTCAAGTATTGAAACGACCAAAACCACTACCGATAGTTGAAAAGGAAATCGTTCCTCCTAAAAAAGGAGAATCTTCGGCAAATCTGTCTCCGGTAAAGATGAAACCACAAAGTCCAAAGCGCACCTTTTCTCATGTTTCGGTGCAGACCATATTTGAGGAAATAAAGAAAACGAACCAGTTAATTCAAACAGATGAATATAGAACTGTAGACGAATTAAAAAGTAAGATAGAAAGCCTTCAATTACACGTTGATAAAAAGAATAAAGAACTTTCAGAAGCGATGATGTTAATTCAATCAAGATCTGCTGAAAACGTTACATTAAATAAAGATAAAATTGGTTTAGAATATTCAATAAAGGGCCTCAGAGATACAAATAATCAAAAGGATGCCTTAAACGAGAGGCTGCGACAAACCATAGATGAATTAAGAAAAGAACTTGATCAGTTCAAGGTTTTACAAGTCACACAAGCCAATAAAGTAAAAGACAGTGTGAATGAAGAAAACAAGTCTTTACTGTTAGCGTTAAAGCAGCTGGAAAATGATAAAAATATGATTGCTTCTGAATACAAAGAGTTGTTGAATAACGAAAGAGAAGAGTATTCTAAATCTGTTAAAGAATTACACGTGCAGATCATGGAAATGCAATCAAAATTGGATAGGTAGTATATTTATAGTAGTGTACATAATTTTCTCAAAAGTGATTGATTATTTTAAGCAGGCACTAGATAATAAATTGCGTCTTGTTTATATAATAATATACGTTATGACGAAATGGTAACATACGACGTATTATCGTCTAATTTCTTATAGGCGTGGCAGTGAGTCCAGTGCCTCCAACGGAGAAGCATTAAAAGAAGTAGTTACAAAATATACGATGAAGATTGCTGAACTAGAAGACAAGTGTTTTAAACTGCAAAGTGAACTTGATGAATGCAAAACTGAGTTGTTGGTATTTGCCAAATATAATTTATTTATATAGCTTTGTTTGATCAAGTAACAAATTTACGTGTTTATCTTTTAGAACGATTTGTCATAGTGAAGCCGAACGATGGAAAGATTTGGCGTCGGAGAGATTAACAAAAATGGAACAACTTAATTCTCAAATCGAAGAGCGACATTACCATGAGGTACGAATACCTAACATAACATTTTAATTGACCGGGTTATAAATTGTTTACAACATATATTGTATGTGTCTATCTAGGTAAAGTCTTACAAAGATGAGAATCAGCATTGGCTCACACAACTAAGCGACATGCAACGGGAGCACATGGATCTGAGGACAAGACTAACTGATCAAAAGACAGCATATATCAAGCAGTTGGCAGATAAAGATACACAAATTGAGCAATTACGAGTAGCCGTTAATAATTTAAAGGTATCGTATCAAATCACAGTATCATTCTATCCATATTTGTATTATGAAATATTTGTGATTTGTATGTATATGAATCGAATCGTTTACAAGTGAAACAATCATAATGGGAATCTGTTTACTTGAAATCTACTTAGGCTACAACAGTGTGCGATTGTTTATTACTATAGGGATTTTCTTACAGACTCAAGTAATGAATATGCAGACATTGATATCAGTTAACGACCCAAGTTTTGATCTATCCGCTATAGTAGAAGTGGACGAAACTAGTGACGCGTTATCACAACACGGCTCTGATCGATTGGAACTGAAGTTTGATTCCACCATAGACTTGCACGATTCACAAGACGATATGGTCAGGATACCAGCGTCTTCTACAACCATTTGGTAAGTTGTAGAATTAGAACAATTTATTCTATCTGGATTGACTGCAAATGCTTTAGATGTGTATTTATGTGTTATCTCTCTTTATATTGCACAGAGTAACTTACACGCCTGATTATGTACATATTTACCACCAATGACGATGTAATCTCATACTCTTCTAGGCAAGAACCAGTGATAGAACGTCTTCGTCGAGAGAAGCAAATGGCTGGCAAACAAAACACAATTCTTCGAAGGCAAATCAAAGTGCTTGCTGCTAGGGAGCGAAGAGCTCGTCTTGATGCACAGAATCTCAAGAATCAAGTGTTTCGAATGTACGTCTACAAAATATTATCACTTTCATTATTATTAATTTTTTGCAAAAGTCTTACACTTCCATATTACAATCTTTCCTGACTACATCATCCATGGACTTACTAAAGATACATATTCCACATATTTTGTATGGAGCTTATGTCAAATATCTATCTCTCGCTGCTAAATTCATGGACATATCGAATATAGAAATCCGGGCGTAAAACCACTATTTTACATTTCATTTTACACATCTCCCTTATGTTGTTTTACTCGTAATGTTTGTTACTCCATACTTCAAGTGTATTGAATTTGTTTGCAGTAGCACAACTGGTCACAAAGTGACAACTGCTGAGACAGCGGCTCTGCATAACAAGATAGCTTCGCTTCAAGCACAGTTAACTAGTGCGCGAAGAGATACGCACTCTAGCATTGCACTCTGGGATAAGTGGAAGAGGTTATTTCTTTATACTTATTACTCACTAGTATCGTAAGTCATCGTACTATCGTTCAATAGTTTTGGTTGCCACACTTCGGCTTTATGGCGTTCGGCTCACTATGCATAATCTGTTCTCAATACCTATTTTGATATTATTTTATTTATTTGGTTCAGGTCACAGCAAGCAGCTGAACGCTGGCAGGCCCGATATGAAGACAAATGCCAAGAGGTCATAAAATTGGAAGCAAGCTTACACCTAGCAAAATCTTCTTTGACGAGACTCGAGAAAGAAAAACGAGTGCTTTTGTCAAGGCTTAATGAAGCAAAAAGTAAATCATTTATACTATAGAAAAATAGAAAGAAAATACTTTTTAAATTTTCGAGGCAATTATTAATTTGGCGCAATTCATTAATTAATCAATAATATATTTTTTTACTTTATAATATACTTGAAGTCGATCCTAATATCTTTCGGACTATCAACTTTTTAATCCATTTTTTTTTTGGAGAATATATGGCTTATCAAGAACACCATCACCCAAAAGGCGCTGTGGGTACAGTATGAAAGAATTAAAAAGTGTTGCTTGGTGTGAAAAAGCAAGGTTTTATTTTGAAATATTGCTACCTAGTTTGTGAATCTATAGTGTCATTAAACTCTGACCAGGTGAAAACCAACTATCTGCAATAGAGAAACAGGAAGCTGAATCACCCGAAAAGTCCCATCGTTCGCACAAGGAATGTTCTTGTGGCACAACCTCAATACCTGTGTCTTCACAAGCTCTACTTGATAGAGTGCAGGCGCAACAGAGAAGAATTGCTGCTTTAGAAGTGGCTGAAAAGGTGAGTCTTCACGTATTGTGTCTGTTTTAAATATGCTTTACAAATTACAGATGATTACATAACGAATGCCGAATTGATAGAGCGTTTATGTCATATACTTACTAACTAAATTCATAACTGAGCCATTTATGTGGGCCCATGAGCCAAGTTCTCAAATCTTGCGTAAGAATAAATTGTTTACGAATCGTTAAAATTGCTGTTTTAAAGATAGTGTAACGATTGCAGGCCTTCTTGGACTTGAATTACTTTTTTTATTTCTTCACCTTCGTATATATATTTTTTATCTCAATGCTGTCTTTAGTCTGAATTGTTCACCAATGTGTTAAAAATATGAATTTCTAGGGAAACGAGCTGTTAGTGTCCGAATACGAGAGGTCTTTAGCTGAGATCACTTCACTCAAAGGTCAAGTGCTCAAACTGGAATCCACACTGCTGGAGTCGCAGATACGAGCACCATTCAAATCCGCTAACGAGACGCAACCTGAACTTGATTATTGGAAAAGGTATTCTCAGTCTTATGTATAGTTTTGAACATTTTCATCAACCAAAATACAATGTTGAATTATTTAGTTGGAATCCACCTTATTATAGCATTTATTCTTCATGTACTTATTATTATGTATAATACCAATTAATTTTATCTAAGTACCTACTTTATCGTACCTACTTAAACAGTAAATTAAATTGCTTTGGGCAAGTTTATATTTGCGTAGTTGTTTTATTAGCCAATCCTTGATTTCCAACCATTGTTATAAAAACGGAATGTACTATAAATAAAATGTACTATGTATTCGTCGATTGGATGGTTAAGACGGTACTTCTCCTACAGTAGGCTGTTTTTGATCAAGTAAGGATTATTTAGCGGTTAGCTTCAGCTATTTAGTGTTTGGAACTTTATCCAATACAGCAATGTTAACACTAGAGGATTTTCCTACAAAAGACTTTTCAATTCATCTCACAGTTACTGCGAGATGTTGAAGGAAGAGAACGTTCAACTGACGCACAAGATAAACTCAATGGAGACGATGCCGACCACTGCGCATCACCACAGAGTCAACGATCTCGAACAAACTGTCCTCACTCTCAGAGGTTTGTTTATCTAAACGTACTAATGATGTTTTTAAATAAATATTGAAATCTGTTATTGGCAAGTTAGGTCAATGTATTTTATGAATAGGGCACATCGTTTAAACCTTGGCTTATATACAGCTATTGACAAATTGACGAGATAGCTAGGTGTTCTATGCATTCAAAACTTGTCGACATCGGTATACAATTTGCTCAAGTGCCGCCTTCAGGGCTCAAAGAGATGTCTGTGTTCAGATGGATAGAAAGAGATAGCAGGATGGTGTGACTAGGTAACGGAAGAAAGATGATTGCTGGGTTCGCGATCGTCTTGCTCGACCCATCCTTTTATATTTTTTTGTTCATACACAATGTATTTGGTAGTTTCTGTGTTAGCCTAAGTAAAATTGTTTTATATTATTTATTAATTAGATAATCATTTCAGGTGTGATAAGCAAGTTGCAAGCCGAACAGAAGTCAGGCACCGTTTACAAAAGAGTTGACTCAAGACCAAACAGTAGCAGGAGCGTTGTGGAAAAGGTAAAAGTTAATAAGCATCAAGTCTTTTGGCTATAAATTCTGTTGATATATGACCATTATAGTTAAGCCATAGCTCTAACTAATTCTCAGTTACGGATGTGCCTATCCATTTTAGTATAAAGAGGCGTAAAATAGTGAGTATTATTTTACGCCTCTTCTTAGTAGCGTGGAGCGACGGAAGTCGCTCTGTGGAAAGGTTGATATTATTTCATATCTGATTAGACCAGTTAAATTGTTAATTATCGCTTGCTAAA
Organism: Euclidia mi; assembly: GCA_944739405.2. Classification (NCBI taxonomy): domain Eukaryota; kingdom Metazoa; phylum Arthropoda; class Insecta; order Lepidoptera; family Erebidae; genus Euclidia; species Euclidia mi. The sequence continues at coordinate 68,079,737 of OX123184.2, forward strand.
CGGTGAAGGAAAACATCGTGAGGAAACCTGCATGTCTGAGAGTTCTCCATAATGTTCTCGAAAGACATGTGAAATCTGCTAACCCGCACTTGGCCAGCGTGGTGGACTATGGCCTTGTCCTTCTCATAGTGAGAAGAGGCCCGTGCCCAGCAGTGGGACAGTATAAAGGGCTAATGATGATGATGATTAGACCAGTAAGCGGACCCCAGACTCCAAAGCGTGTTAGTCTTGGATGCAACCGGGATAACGCTAGGGAAATGATTATAAGTAGCGTGGAGAGTATAGTAGATGCAAGTATCGGGAGATTGTCCATTAAAAACGATAAATTTAACTAATTTTTTGATAAATTTCATACGAATACGGTTCTAATTGTGGATTTATCTGAAAGATAATGCCTATCCAGGAGCTATGAAACCGGCCATCACTATCAAATCATTCTGATCTAAGTAACAGCAATGAAATCAATAAAAGTTTCACCTCATATCATTTGTGCATGGAGAATCAAACTCTTTATTATTTTAAGGGTCGCACGCAGTTGGAGTCTCATCGCATAGAAATAGTAAATCTGAAACGGAGCATACAGGACAAAGACTTGTTACTTGAGAAATCAAAGGAGATGCTTAAAATTGCAGCTGAGAGAGAAGATGAACTGCTAAGAGAGGTAAAGATTATTTATTCATGCTGTATTATAAATTACAGTATAAGTAATATTTTTTAGGTCAGCATCTGTTAAAAAATCTCCATCATTACGTGAGTGCTATTTTTTTAGACCTTTCAACAAGCGTAAAAATCGTCCTTGCGTATAATTTTCAAGTAGATTTAGGTCGAACGCAAGTTTTAAATTTTTAGTATTATTAGTAACTGATTGCAACAATTGTGTATCATTCATTATTTTTTTTGTTTTTCTCGCTTAACCAACATGCTTACCTATCCATAACTCATCCACAGCCCAAGCATTATACAAACACACAATTCTTTTACTAAATATTACGTCCGCGCGAAATCATCTCACGCATTTTCTCCACTAGTTCTATCTGTATCATTATTAATAATGAACTATGGCAGACATAATGTTATTAACAATAATAATATTATTTACAGAATGCGTACTTGAGGCGACAGTTGGAAGAATTAACAAGACCAAAGGGAGGCTTCCTGTCAGCGTAACAGATTTACTTAATCTCTTCCCAAACAATTTACTTAAGAAATACTTCAATGTATTTTTTTACTAATAGTTTCTATAAGATAAATGTGTTTGTGAACGTAAAATAAAACTAAGTCTAAGTCGTAATTATATCAGTTGTCTAATTTTCCTTATTTTCATACGAAATACCTGTTCTATGCATTTAAACAATTTACAAATATGTCACGTTTCTTATTGTAATTATTTCTTTTAATATGTCACTGAATCTCTTCCTAAACAGCTTGATCGGTTTTGGTAATTTTATCTTAATACATTCAGTATTGGAGCGAGTCTATTTGTTGGGTTCCTGGATTATATTTTTATTATGGCTAGCCGATATTGAAAATTCTACGTCGGTGAATCTACATGATCAGCTAGTTTATTTGTAAGGTCATAACACTCATAACATCATGTCAATAAAAAAGCCACAAATATATTCATATTTATTTAATATACAAGCTATAAATTAGTATTAAATATATGTATCTTAAATTAAAGGCAGCAAAATGACATAAAAGTTAGTAGTAGCTACATTATCATCAGAAGTGATACATTCAAACTGATCAAAATGTCCAACTAAAACTTTATTTCATATAATTTAATTCACAGAATTAAAATGTATTAAACATAATCACAAAAATTCTGGTATGAATACCGTGGATAAACATAATTACATAAAAATCACGTAGTTTCAGACGCGATCTGTTAAAGCGATTTGAGCTATAATATTTTAAATACTGTATCTGATGTAAATTTACAATAGACTAGTTTATCTATAACAATAACTGCATTAGGTACATATAGTTCATAGCAAATTCTTTATAACCTTATGATCCTTAAACTCTTGTTTTAAAAGCTATACTATATAATATAATTAATCAAAGTACCTACCATTATCACTCAACATCTGAACACTATTAGTAATAAAAATATCAAGTGCTTTGTCGGTAATAAGTTGCAGCACTTGATTTACTTAACTTTCGCACTGGTGTAGTCAATCGCAAAGTAAGTTTACTTATTTAAAATAACAATACAATATAAGTTATAATCTCACAATCTAATACCAGCAATTGCAGCTCTATCAATATCATTCCTATAATCTTCTTCATTAAACCTATGTCTGAACCTTTCTTGTGCTGCGTTCATTTCACCCAACTCTTTTATTTCGGTAGGTGTAAAATCTTTGTATCTTTTTCCTTTTAACTCTTTAGGGATGCCGTATGGGGCGTGATTTTCTTTTTGGTCGTTGATGACCTCATTATTTACGAAGCTGCCGATTTGAAAGTCTGATGGTCGATTTTGATCGTCGACGAAAGCTTTATTCGTAAACATTTGAAATATCGTCTTCTTCTTATTTGCCTGTAACCAAATATACATTGAATATTAGGTTTATAATGTGTACATATTTCAAACGACAAAATAATTGGGGTTGTCGCAATTTGTGAGACTTTATATGCCAAAGCGAAGAACGAGAATATGTTCTTATAATGAGCAGTAAGGTACTGTTTCGCTATGGATAGTAAACATTATTATTATATTATTACATATCCTATTTTTGACAGTGGACGTGGAATACGTACGTATTATAAATAAGTACTCGCCTCGTGCGGTGGATTGAAGCCGAGGCGGTGATTTACGCCAACTGAATTGATATTCTCCAAGCTACTCGGCTTTTCGGATGGACGTAAGTCTGACACGATACGTGTAGCACTCGCCTGTAATATAAAAAAAAAAAACATCTGTGAATTTTTCTGCGAACACTGGTACATGATTAATGTATCAGCTTAGGACTTCGATCAGCACAAAGCTTAAAAAATCAGTTGGATTTAATTATTTACAGACATAAACCTGTTATAAACTTTACCATGTTTTATACATACACCTGAAGTCATAATACGGCTATTGTTAGCCGTAGAAACGTCGCAAAAAGCGAAGCTAATTTTATCTTAAATATCTTAGTTAACACAATTAAGATCTGTAGAATTAATTTAAATTACTGTTCATCCGTTATGTAGTAATTTAGTTGGTAATAGATGTTACCTATATATTACATTCGTTATTCACTTTTGTAAGCCTATGCTTACCTGCCCATGCCTGATGCGGTGTTGCGAGAAATCTGCCCCAAGTAGCTCCGAGTAGGGATCCAAACGTATGGGAAGGATCTTGTCGATAGTCCACAGGAGCAACATGGTGACAACGAGGCCCCAAGCAAAGAGACAGAGGGCCATGAGGGACTGGACTCCAAGGAGATACCAGCCACCACCTATATATTAATGACAATATATTTAAACACTTCCTGCTATGAAAAGAAATATGCTGTATTAATCGAAACCAAAACAATTTAGAGTGTTTCCATGAAGAGTCTGTAAGATTTTTTAAGAATAATATTAAAATAAAGCTGACTACTTGTCGACGATTGTGGTGTTTGACTAAAACTAAACCTTTACTTTAGACTTACATACATCATACAATTTTAATAAACGCGTTTCATTCGGCATAATTACTTACATACCTACCTTTAAACAGTCCGGATCGACCGCCTGTCAATTCCAGAGGTATAGGATTATCAGCAAATAGTCCTACTGCTATTACTCCTGAAACATAAGAAAATATTTCAAACTGATCTCTCTCCTAAACAAAACCGCCGCATTGAGTCTTGTGAGTCCATCCATGTATCTACAACATGTGTTTCCACAAGCCGCAGAAAAGTTGCCGAATCTCCGTGTTTTATATTTGCTTCCCCATGGTTCGTATTTGCGAAGCACTCACCAAAATTGCAAGAATTGTAAAAGAACTTCTAAACTTTTGAAGATTTTCGCGTGTAGGTATGAAAAACTAGTTTTTTTATTTGTCAAAATGAAACAGTGTAAAATATTTCTAACGCACCCCAAATCCCACAAGCGCCGTGAACAGCGGAGGCTCCAACGGGGTCGTCTATCCTCATCTTGTCGATAAGGGGTGCACTGGCTGACGCTATGGCGCCTCCGATGAACCCAATGATTAGGGACTCCCAAGCACGGTACAGGAAACAACCAGCTGAAAAATAAAAGGCTTTTAATGTATAAGTGTATATCCTTATCCTTGTTCTGCCCGATTGTAGTAGGTTTTCTACCAATTAAAACTTTTTGTCCACTATCGGACCTTCGCAATCCAAAAGATATTCATTAGGTGTTCCAAGAAGACTTTATCGAACCGAACAATATGGATGTTATCAGTATCACTGAAGAGTGACTCCCTTATCAATAAATACCCATTTCTGAGACCAATGACATTTTTTTTCAACTGTAGGTATAATTATGCGCTCTTTATTAAAATTCAAAGACGATATCATATTTTTGAAATTAAGTATGCAAAAATATTGCAATTGTTGTTTTACCTGTGACTGAAACCAGTGATCCTAAGACGCTGTTAATTAATTCCATCACTTCTGCTTTTCCTTTGTTCTTTACTAGAGTGAAACTGTAATCAAGTGATAATTTAAATCAGATTTCCAATAGGTCTGTAAATGGTTTGTGAGGTAAATTACTTACAATTTATGAGAATCTAGCTGTAGATGAAAACAATATAGGGAATTACAAAATTAAGAGAAACTAAAAGCTATTCATAAAATAAAATACTCACAATATACCGAAGCATCCTCCTCCGAAGGATCCCATCATTGTCATGACTGCGGCGCGTGCTGCGTATTGCCATTTAGCACCACTCACCTGCTCACGAATAATATTTGGTTATTAATATTATGTTTATAAGCAAAACTTAAGAACTAAGAATGAAATAACGAAATGCCCATCGGCAACCAAGCCAGCTAAGCCCATACCGCATACGTTGTAAAACATAATTATAAACAAATCTTAATCAGGGATGTTACGGATATGGAATTTCGGATATGGATACGGATACGGATATTGAAATTTTTTTATATCGGTTTCGGTTTCGGATACGGATATGAAATTATTTCGGATTATCCGGTAGTTTCGGATAGTTTCGGTTACGGATATTAGATTTTTAAAGAATTTCAAAGGTAACATACAAATAGATAAATAATAAAATGGTTTTCACCTCAGCAGCTCAAACATGCCACTTTTGCTGCGAGACAACAATGAACAAAACGCGATTTTGATTCGAGCGTGGGTTAAAGTAGCTGTTTAATTTTCCAATCTTCAGTGCCACGAATTGACATTGTTCAGCCATAAATTTGAAACTTTCGAATTTTACTGTGCTCAGTCTCTTTGATGGCACGGGCTGTTTTTGCAATTCCACGTCTTGACGTGTATGTTGCGTGCGGGTGGAAATGGTGTCGTCATTCGAGCCACCCCGGCTCTTCGAGGAAGGCCAGCACTCTTGATGAGGCCCACTGCTTCCCTCAGGGTGCTGTATGAGCTGTATCTGGTGTGCTCTGTCTCTTTCACATGTACCGTAAAACCGGCCAACATTGCCCTTGGCGGATATCTTTGCCCGAACACGAAAAATAACTAAAATCTTGAATTTTAAATAAATCTAAATAGCTGACAACAATATTTAATCTTTAGGGTAAATTTGAATAGTTTTCTGACAGCACTAAATATTAGTTACTTTCATTCAGTTAAGTTCACTCAGTTGTCGGCGAGACATGTTAAAAGTAGGACTAGTGTGAGGTGGTGCCAAAATCTTGTTTTACGTTTTTACACACTGACAGCGTACGACATCTCTCAGGTAAGTTATTTCAATATTCGAGTAATAATAAGTACCAACCTTCATTTCTTTGCTAGTTTGAGACCTTTAGAACATAAAATCTTCTAGATAATGCAGTGGGCAATGATTCCCGAACTTGCGTGAACATAGGAGTGACAACAATGCCCACTGCAAAAATCGTGTTTTTGGCACCCATTATATCTAGTATTTTTTCATTTAAATTCTGTACCTAGGTATTGGCAATCCGTTGTCATGCTGTGGGTATGTGATGCAGAGGAATGAGAAACATGTTAGGTACGGGGAAGTTCTGAGTAGGCATGAGTATAAATGTGGACGGCTATAAGAGTAGGGAAAGACGAAAGAAATTTCTGTCCAAAGTACTCGAGGCCTGTGTTCATAAACAGTTCACCAATGATATTTACCGCAACTCCTTTATCAGCCCTTTTCAATCTGGCTTCAGGCCTGGGCACAGTACAGTGACAGCTCTCGTTAAAGTGACTGACGATATTAGGCGTGGGATGGAGACACTAAAGTTACCATTTTAGTGTTAATTGACTTCTCCAACGCGTTTAATACAGTCAGTTATGATGTCCTTTTGTCTATCCTTTCTTATCTTATGGTCTTTAATAAATAAATTAAAGCTTTTTAATTCAATATTTTAGCTTTAACAAATAAATAAATAAGCAGATTATTATTTATTACATTAGTGTGTGGCAACCCTAGCCCACCGTTTTAGTTTGTTTGAAAAAGCAGCTGGTGTGTAGTGTAACATTGCCCTCCTCAGTAAAATTAACAAAATAACGTTTTTGATATATTGATCACGAAGGATGGCAACTTTGCATAATTCACTAAAACATACCTTATTTTCAAAGCTTTAGAACTGATAGTTTTAGAGAAAATAAGGTTGAGCAATGTTGGACGGTGGTGCGTATAATTTTGCCCGGCTCTTTAATAGCCTTTTTCTAGGATTCTGTTAAAGCTAGAAGCTCCACATTTCGTGATTTAAAGCCTTTAATAGTAATTGTTACCATGGTATACTTGATTACGAGTTCTGGTGATTATTTTTTTCATAATCTCAAAAATAAGTAAAAATGCGGGCAATGATGGCCGGTTTTACGGTATATAAAAAGCGAGTGAAAAAAACAAACCTCTTCGAAATTCGATTTTGGAATTCGACCTCAAAGAAAACACGTTCAGAAAGTCAAGTCAATGCAACTATCACGATGCCGAGTAAGACTGTTACTTTCAAAAATTGTACCTTTAATAATAGTAACTTTTAAAATGTTTAGCATGATTTTGGTTTATATAAAATAATAAACGTTGTTTTAATCTTTTCCTGTTCATTCCTATGTCTCCTAAGTAATACATGTTCTCACTGCAGCTGAGGTGAAAAGTTACGTGTGCGAGAGAGCAAAGTTTTTTGCATCTCGTGCTGTTGAGTCCCTCACTACGCTCAGGATTCTAACTTTGAATCACTCGCTACGCTCGTGAATTAATCATAGAATCCTTTGCTTGCTCGGGTCTCAAAATCAGCACTCGAAACAAAAAACAACTTTGCTCTCTTGTTACACAAATAACTAGTATTTATATATATAGGTCATCATTTGGTAGATACTACAATCAGCCTATGAGTAATTATTATAGGTAGATATTTACTATTAATTAAATCTTGGGTGTTATCTAAGTACCTAATTAAAATAACAATTCTATAACAAAATGATTATAGGTATGTATTTAATTATTCATTTCGTATTAAAGAGAAAATATTTATATAATATAATAGAGGCAGCGATAGCCTAGTGGAGATACCAACAGACTGCCATGCAGAGGGTATCGAGTTCGAATCCACGGCGCGTACCAATGACTTTTCGGAGTTATGTGCGTATTGAATTATAAATTATCACTTGCCCCGTGCCTCGGAGAGCACGTTAAGCCGTCGGTCCAGGTTGTCATGAAGATCTTTGACAGTCGTTATAGGGCGTCAGTACCTTCTAAATAAACTGACACTAGTCTAAACCATGGAATATGGCTATCCCTTCGGGTTGCGGAGGTTAGACAGGCAGTCACTCTGTGGAAAAGCTAATATTCAGCCAAATCCGGTTAGACTAGAAAGCGGACCCCAGGTTGAAACTGGGATACCGCTAGGAGAAAGAAAGATTAAAGAGAAAATATTTGGAATGCACATGCACGTATTTATTTACTTACTATAATTTAAGTAAGTATCATATAACAATCTTATCTTTTTTGTATTATTTGTTATATTTGACTCCGCTTCTATCCGAAATTATTCGAAACATTTATTTCGGTTTCGGTTACGGATACGGATATTTTTTTATTTCGGATATCCGATAGTTTCGGTTACGGATATGGATATCCTTAACATCCCTGATCTTAATGCCTAAAAAAGTTAAGTGTTGTTAAAATATATTGCAGAATCGAACAATGACAGTGAGAATACATCAACTATTGTAATGCCCAAATAGCCCAGAACTATACAACATAATTCGCATTAACAACGAGCTAGTATTCTAATTGAAAATAATATGTACTCAGAATAAATGCATACAAAATGTACGTTTTAAGGAAATTAATAATGTTGATGAATGCCACAAATCAGTAGTCGTTTGGATGATTTAAATGAGAATGATATGTATAATCATTTTGGTAATAAATCTAATAGTCGGCGTTAACGTGAATAAGGTGACATACCAAAATTAACATGAACGTTTAGGTAGCAGGAAGACAAATTGTAGATTATGCAACGTCTTCCCATTATAGGTAGTTGATTGGAAAGAAAAAGTTGTCAAAAAACATCAATAGGAAAAGAAATCTCGGGTGAAGACTGAACCTTGGCGGTACGCATAAGGAAAGAGGAAGCGAAGCCTTCATGCGTATAGGCGGAATATTTGCCATAAAACGTTGACGCTGATTCGTAAGCCGAATCGTCGGGCGTCAAGAAACTATAGGTTCCATTTACGATAGGAAAGACACGCTCAGGTTATAAAAGTGTTCAAATTGACTTGATTAGCATCAGCACTGTCAGAAATCGACTTTAAAGATAAGCGCATAAAGCGCTTGATTAAGCCACTCCGAGGTGACGGTATTTGTACATAAATGGCCCGCGCAACTCGTCCAATCTTAGCATATCATTTATTTAGCCACTGAGTCTGTTTTAACCGGACCTATTTGATGCCGGTTGGTAGTCACAACCATAGAACATTTTGTCAGGTACTGCTTCTAACACAAGGTAGTTGATCAAAGTTTTCAAGTACGCCGACAGCATTTATGACCTTGTGTCATAAATGCTGTCGGTTGTCGCTTGTGACACAAATGTGTACAAACAGACATCGGTTCGCGGCATATTGTAGGCACTTAAGGAAACCCCGGGTATGAAGGATTCGTTATGCTACGTCCGAAAAGCGTGCTATCTGCTTTTCCGAGACGATAAACAGAAACGGTTTTTAATTTTCGAGGCCCACTACTTCTTATTCTGGGCCCTACTTTATCTTCGCCACTACTCGTATGTTGTGTATAATAATGAAATGATTAATCGTGGAATATATATATACCCAAGCAACGCTTACCCTTACTATATTTAGGGCATAAGTAACATTGTCAGGTGTACCTACTGTGAGGTCTTGCGGGATCAGCAACACGCTACTGCTGTGTATAATGACGATTGGAAGTAGTTTCCTGATTACCGCCTTACAAGACAACTTATCTATTTCAATGTTACTTTTCTAGACTTGCATAATTCCGCAGTTTAAAAATAACTGACAACTCATTTTCTTTACATTTGTTTTGAAATTAAGTCCATAATTAACACAAGGAAATTTCCTTCTACTATTCTAGCCAATATATTTGTTCTGTTTCAAGTTTTGAACGAAACCCATAATTTTCACATTAAAATAAATAGATGCCGTGACTGAACATGATTATTGTTAGCAACATTGATTCTAGATCATTCTTTGAGACAGGCACATTGTTGGTTTCAATGCTAGTTTAAAATCTTCAGTTGAGAAGCGATTAAACAGACACAATGTATGAAGCAACGACTGATGCCAACACTGTTATGCTGATACGCTTCATGTTCGATTACTTGAAAGTGGTGACGATCTACGAGTTTATCTTATATTGTACCTCTTTGATTGGTTTTCAGCGCAATATTCGTTACAAAATTTGAGGTGAGCCGATGAGTGCGCGGAAAGTGGGTTTGATTCAGGCGAATGAGACACCATGGCATTAATTAAGAGTAATAACAAATACGAATTTATTGTACTATACCCCTGATCTACTTGCATTAGACCTGTTACATCGAAACGCTTTAAGCGGTTCAGAATATTTCAGCCCTGGAATTCCTTAATAAATTTAATGATATATTTATAGTCATAACAGTACTTTAATTACAGTGTGTGGCAAAGCTAAGATTCCGTCAAATCTGGCTGGACCTGTAAGCGGACCACGGGCTCTGAGACGAAAACACTTGAATGCAACTTGGATAACGTTTTAATATTTGTTTGTGTTTCCGTATATACAAACAATGTTCGTAAAGTTTGTGATAGGTTATACAAAATATGAGGGTTAAGCGTAGTAATTCTAGAAAGTATTGCAGCTTCTGCACAGTGGTGGCAGTAGTTTTACGCACTTGGACACTAAAACAATGTTGACAGTATGTTTGGATATCTATGTACGAATGAGATTCATGTATATATTCTAATTACATGTCATGTATATACGAGGTGTAGATACATGTCTTTGAGGCGAACATAAAGCATTCAAACCCGACGTGAATAGATGGTGATGACTCGCGCGACGCGGTCTGAAAACATAATTGGAACCAAAAAACGCATAAAACGATATTCAAAAAGAGAATGGGCAAAATGGTACCCGGCTCCAATAGATATGATTGTAGTGCCGTTTAAAAGGTCTTAACCAAGAGGAACAATATTAACTTTAGCCGCCAGTCTCAAATCTGATTGCGTTTGGAGATAAACGACAGTTTTACAAACAAATAAAAACCCTGTTCCTTCGGTTTTCCTTTGCGTTCCAAGGCCAGTTTTACTAACAAATAAAAACCCTGTTCCTTCGGTTTTCCTTTGCGTTCCAAGGCCAGGGTTGTTTAGACAGTCCCGTGGCCCCGGCAAAAAAACATACATATACGAGTACATTAGGTACCACTTATCTATGTAAGAAAATGAGTACCAAGGTTATATTTTCTGCATTTCCATTCATGTTTTCTATTAATAACGCGTTTACGTAAGACTTTGCCATGCACCCCTCCTTCCCAGACGAATTCGTCAATATCATAAGGCAGAAAATAGATACCCCGAATCTTCTACAAATGTATATAGAGAGAAAACTGCTAAATCACAGAAGAGTAGATTTTCAGCGTATGGAAGTGAGCCAGAGAGAAAACTTCCCTTCAATAACGGAGGAGGATATAATTCTAATAGCACTAGGTACTTGCTAACTCAACCTGGCAAGATCTTACTGTGCCGAGCATTTATTAAATGGTCTGTAAATTATAATTGAAACGTACAGAGAAGGACCACTTGAAGACCTGCTTGACTATGGCATAAACGAAGATGCCTGGCTTTTGCGTGGACGAATCCAGTCGCGACATGTCCGTATAAAAACATATTTTTGTTACATATTGATCAAAAGTGCAAATAATATTGTCCAACAGTAGGTATTGCACATGTTTAACCGGGCGACGTACGGTGGGCACTTGTGCATAAATAGTGTCTCTGGCATCTTTCCTCAATGCTGTTATATTTGATACCGATATGTAATGTTTTAATTATATTCATTTATTGCTAAAATATACATACATACATAGACTCACGCCTGTTTCTCCGAAGGGGTAGGCAGAGGCATATTAAACACCCACTTTTCGCCAGTGTTTTGATCCCACGTAATAGATGGCGAGCCTATTGCCGCTTATCGGGATATTTCGTTTGCCAGAGCCTCGTCCGTTGATCGGCAGGTGAGGTTGGCTTGGGACCCTAAGTTCATAGTGGGATGATTTTTATTTGAAGAACACTTGTTTTCTTACTTCATTTAATAATAGAATGCTAAGTGTGTTATATCATCGTCTAATTCTATCTTATTCCAGCTTAATTTTACTAATATAAGTAGTTTATAGGGTGCATAGGGTTCCCACCAAGAACTTAGGGTCCCAAGCCAACCTCACCTGCAAGTGGTGCACCTGCCGATCAACGGACGAGGCTCTGGCAAACAAAATGTCCCAATAAGCGGCAATAGGCTCGCCACCTATTACGTGGGATCAAATCACTGGCGAAAAGTGGGCGTTTGGTATGCCTCTGCCTACCTCTTCGGGGAAACAGGCGTGAGTCTATGTATGTATGTATGTAAGTAGTTTATAGTCATTTCTCATTTATAAAACTTAGTGAGATTACTGCTTCCCAAACATGAATAGGGACAGGCGCCATGGTAGATATTTTTCTGCATCAAAATATCTTTTCAATATTTCTATATTATGCTAGTAAGTACTTTAATATTATTATTAAAAAAGCCTTATTAATTGACAACAACATTATAGACACACCAGCTCATATACTTATGAAAAATTCAATGTAGTTACTAAGTTTTTAAATTGTATAGAATCAAGACGTAGAAAAGAGTGGCCCGGAGTTTCTTGCCTGATTCTTCTCACGAGGCTCTACTTTCTGAACAGGCATTTTTTTCAATGCTCAACTATGTTAATATGCATTTAAAGTTACTTTTTATTTTTTTTATTTGTATGACTTACTGACGTCTCCAAAAAATTTAAACATTTTTATGGAAATAAACATATTTGAGTTTGAGTTTGAGTTTGAATATTAATTATGACTTTTGGAGCGGGTACCACGTTCCATACATTTTTGCCCATTCCCCTTTGGACGGGGTTTTAAATCTCAGCTCACGAAGACATTTTTGCGCAGTAAGAAGAGAGACCTATACAAACTTTTAAATATAGACTTTTTGTATATTAGCCATAGAATGTACATACATATTTATTGAATTATACAGACAAATATGCTCATATTTTTATGGGAAATTAAAAATTATAAACGTCGGTAAAATAATGAAGGTACTAGTTTTGTTTGCTTCTTGTTCGTTTGTGGTTGTATGTAATGTGATTCCACTGGATTCAAATTACACTGTAAGATTTATGCATATTATGTCTCCATAAAAATAAAAGCTGGATCAATGTAGTTGTGTCACAGTCTCATCATAATAAAAGCCACTTACCCCATAAGTACTTCCAGAATTGAAGGCTAGCCAGCCCCACCATAACACGAAAGTTCCCAACAGAGCATTCACTGGGTTGCCCATGGGCAGGGGGTCTGTGCCTCTCGCATATCTACCCAGACGGGGTCCTAACATTATAGCTGATGCTAAGGCTGAAGCTCCACCTGTATCAGTAAGAAAACAATCTATAAGAATGAAACCTAAAATGTGTTTCCACTGATAGCACAGTGATTTGGGCTTCTTTACAGATACATATTTTGAATTGTGCTTTGAGTTGGAACATATACTCGTATACAAAGATGTATCAAGTTCGAGCTGTTTAAATTCTCCAGACCACGCTGGAGAATTTAAACAGCTCGAACTTGATACATCAACATTGGTTTTTCCATTGTTGCTTAAAATTAGGTACTGTTTAATTGTTCTAACATGACGCAAGTAAATAAGGCCTGCACAAATACGATATATGTCTAAGATTTTGTGCCACGGTGTACGAAAATATGACGTCATTTTGCCTGTCCTGCGGCATGCTGTCAACGAAGTGAGCAGGCCGGTTTTATTGGCTCATTGCCATCTACCGCGCACATTACTAAGCGAGCGATAGTTAAAAAAAAATTGTGGTAGTCCGTCACGTACACCACTGGGCTATCGCATATATGTACAATAGATATGTACCTACATTATTAGAAATTGTACATAATTATATGAATCAAAAAAAGTTCCAGTTATCATCCTCTTATTATGCTGATGATGTGATATTTACCAACAAGATGTACCGGTCCAGAGCCTGCGATGTCGACGGCTCCCAGTTTATTGAGAAAGCCGTGAGAGCCCCACACCCAGCCAGCAGACACGCAGTACACGAAACTGTTCAGCAGAGCGAACAAGCAGTACGCTCTGAAGTTACACCTGCACATAAAACGGTTTAGATATCTAGTCCCAACCGATCCCACTGTGTTACCTGTTAATCAGATTCAGCAGCAGTGACCATTCATGACATTGACAGTTAAATTGTCTTGGAACCCGCAACAGTAATCAGAAGACCCTATATTAGAGGAGTTGGAAAATAAATAACCCAAATTTCGATATCTATGCACGCTAGATCGAAAATAATTGTTCTAGGTAAATTAGTCCTCCCATTGGCATGATTCATTTCATTTCACACTTTAGATTCGGCATATGCTTTATTCCTTTAGGGTTTTTTACCCGACTCTGAAATGTTAAACTAAGTGCCACTAACCTCTCAGCCATAGCTCCGCTGACGATTGTAGTAGCTGTCGTGGCGAATGATAGCTGGAACAGGAATGAGGCGAACACAGGTCCCATAAGAGCGTCCCCCACAGGAGGATCCACAAGGAAGTTTCCTACTCCTATGAATGGGTTCGAGTTGACACCTTCGCCGAATGAAACGCCGTAGCCGAAAAGCCAATAAGACAAACCTAAAACGAAAACCGAGGTTAATCAGCGTTTTGAAAAAGGTCAGTGGATTGGTATCACTATATCGCTACAACTAGCGGACATTATAATATGTGGTAATATTTAATTACAATTGGGTTTTTACGTTCTTGGTTTTTATCATCAAACCCGAATTTTCAAACACCCTTTTAGCTTACGCTTTTTTGTTATAGAGACGGCTTTTAAATTCAATTTAAAAATGGAAACATGCAGATTAAATACCTAATATTAATTTATCTATTTAATGAAGAGATTTTATAGAGTATAGGTCACGTCTGTGGTTTTAATGGACCTAACTAAGAAACAGCCTTAAGTTTATTGATTACTACTAGACTACGAGAAAGAAAGTTGATTATAGCATCTGGAAAGTAAAAGAGGATGTAGGTACTATATGATTGCATTACCGCCCAAAGAGATATCAGCTATATTCTTCATCATGATATTTGCTTCGTTCTTTATTGAGACGAATCCCGACTCCAACATACCAAAACCTGCAAAAAAGAAATGTGTATTGGTTTTTTATCTAGGTAATTCTTTTTATGCGATATTGCGACCTATTCAATTTTGCTTTTCATTTGTCGTGTCAGTGTACTCTTGGGTCGGAGTTTTCGGCTGGACTCTGACTTGGCCTAGCGATACATGTCCTAAGACAACAACTGGGACCGACGGCTTAACGTACCCTCCAAAGCCTACCGTACTTCTAACTTTTACAGCCCTGGTGTAAATGCCACACCGAGCGGTGCGGTTACCCACCCAAGCAGTGACATGTTCAAGCGGTGCTTAACTTTGCCGATCTTTTACGAACGGCAAGTTAAGCTTCAAGCAAGCCAGCAGTGAACCCCTTTATACCTAATATATTTGTTTGCTTACATGATAACCATTTATAAACAGGTACCGTAGTGCGAAGTTCAAGAGCAAGCAATAGGTACCTGCTTGGGGATTCCCTTGTACCTATCGGATCATCTCGATTCTGCAAAAAAGTCGACATTGCGTCGCCAGCGCATAGGACGGACACTAAAAAGTATATTGACCTCGTTATCTTTACGTTAATGAATAACCTGAGTAGTGCGGTTTTAGTGCTAATCATAAGTACCTATATATTTTGACGATCGGTTGGCGCCGCGGTAGTGTAAGCGACTGCTACACCGAAGGTTGCGGGTTCGATTCCCGCTCAAGTCAAACATTTGTGTCCATGAACATGGATGTTTGTCTTGGTCTGGGTGTTTCTATGTATAATATGTATGTATTTACAAAAAAAAAGTATATTATGTATGTTTATCCATTGTCTAGTACCCAAAGTACAAGCTTCTGCTTAGTTTGGGACTAGATGGTGTTGTGTGAATGTGGTAGAATATATTTATAAGATTTTGTTACAAAAATTTCCACTCATGTAATGTTTGTTAATTATATTTTTATTGATATACACACATACTTACTCACAAATATAAGAAAACATTTGGGTCAAAATACCTCGTATGGTCAAAATACCTCATAAATATTTTGTTAAAGGTTAAAAAGTACAATCATTTGGAGGATGTTAATAAATTGTAGGTATGTACAAATTGTCTGCAATCTACCTGAGTTAACTTGAATAATAAAATTTATCCTTGTAGCTATCTGTGACTTTGTTCTCGAGTAATTGCTATATATTTTGCTATAAAGACTAATGTGAAAATTATCAGCCATGTAAGTATTCGTCCTTGTTCAAGGTTCAATCTAACTTTTTACGAAATTAGGTTTTTATCGCAATTAGTAATAGATTTATAGACGTTCCTCGTTCCATGGACGTATGTACATATATGTACACTACATACAGAATCAAGGTTTTATACTGAAACCAGCCAAGCTCTTCATAAAAATAAGTAATATTCTTTAATCGTATAACAAACATAAGTACTACAGGGCGGCGCAAAAGTAATGACCCAATAGAAATGCCTTATTTTTTTTTATTACATCTCCTGTCATTCGGATATTGAAAATTTTGTAGTAATCAAATGTAAAATTCACTAAAAATAATCATGGACCGCTTTACTCCCCAGGAACGCGGAATAATCGTGTCATCAGTGATTAAAACATATTTGGTCAAAAAATTGAATATGTTTTCGTGTAAAATTCAGATGACTCATCAGCTGCTGCCTACTGATCACCGAGATCGTCTATAATAATCGAAAATCGATCATTTTTCTACAAAATTAATTAATTTAGGATAATTTGAAATTTCGGGTGTATGTGAACAAACCACAGACTCTCGCAGCTTTAAAAGAAAACATACACCAAGAAATAAGAGACATATCGCAGGAAGTGTTACGGCTTACGGTTATGGAAAATGTCATAAATAGGACTCAAATGTGCTTCAACTCTGTAGGTCAACATTGTATAGACATCATATTTAAATCATTATGCAACTAAACTTCATGGCACAAATATACAAATTTAAATAACTAATTCTAGTTTTCTAATTTAGAAACGAAGTTGTAGCTGAACCAAATAGGGGCATTACATTTGCGCCACCCGTTATAAGTAGTAATAATTTTTTAGCCAATATTGCCATCGCCGCGCCGTCTGGTAGACAGGGTATCATTGATGTTACATTGGCGATATTCTGCCTACGTGGTCCCGTCGATAGCGTATGCGACTGCTTCTATGAAGGTTCTGGGTTCGATTCCCGGGTCGGGCAAAAGTGTTACTGGATTATCCAATTTCTCACTAGCAGCACGGAGTCTGGTGATGTGCCAGGTAACGGCAATAGGCTCACAGCCTATTAGGTACGTGGGACTTAAAAATTCATGGCAAAAAGTGAGTGTAATATTACACCTCTGCCTACCCCTTCGGGGATATAGGCAATAGGTCTATAAAAAAAAGAAGAAAAATCTCATCTATTAACCATTTCTTGGGCCGTTTCATTAAGTCCCAATTCACCTACAGCGATTTACCTCGAAAATCGACGTGATTCAACTATGGAAATGAAGTCTCGTCCAAAAGTTGTTAAAATATAATAAAAGTGATATGTCCTTAACCATGTATGGCCACGTTGCTAATCTTTGTCAATCCAAAAAGGATAATATTTCTTGAGCTGTTTCAGAAGGTTAGTCGGTGCAAAATACCATGGAAATAGTTTCTTATCGCAATAGAAAGAGTAATTTAAAGTTTAGTCTTATACTTAAGTAGTTAAGATTTGAGCAAAACAAATTTTGTATAAATAATAATTTGTGGTTGGGTGTCAATAATTATTGGCAAAAATCATTTTTCAATCATTTCGAGTAATTGCGTGGTAATTTATATTTTTGCGAAAAATTATCATATAGAGATTCTTGACATTTAAATATATTATAATATAGGTACCTACCAGTTTGCATGGTGAATATGAGGAAAGAACACGTCAGGATCCAGTTGGTGTCCCCTAAGCCAAGCTCGAAACTTTCTTGAAGATTCACCGTCGTGGCTGTCAGATTTGGAGAACGCAAGCCCACAGACGGGTCCGAAGTCATGTTGGGATCCATCCTGGATGCTTCTTTCAATATTTAGGGAGAGTATAATTCTTTATATATGTTTTAGGTATATTTTTGGCGCGTATGCTATTCAAAACATTTAATATTTTTCGTAATTTTTGGATTTTATGATTCACACAGTCTAAAACTTATCTTTCGACAACTCAATCAGGCTTGGCCGTAACACTATTTCACATCATTTGGCAACATTTCAAGTTCAACTAAACGCAGCGATGATGCAGCGAGCGTACGACTGTAAAGACAAATGAGATGTAGAGTTCTCATTGAGCCTTATATATAAGGCTGTTGGCTTCAGCGGTTATTCCATTCAGTCTTCTACAGGCGCTAGATTTATTTGACAGCCGAAGGGCAAAACATCTCTTCCTGGACAGGGGGCCTGTCTATGTGGTGTGAATTTTATGGTTACTATGGAAGGAATGGCTATTTTTGTGAGGCATTATTTATCAGCATTATAGTCTTATAGCCAACTGTACAACAAACAACTTATGTTATAGTATAGATAGTAGAGCCTTGAAGATTTTAACATGAACCGGCCGGCTCGACCAGGGAAGTACTACCTATTCTGAGAGTACCGACGTAAAGTAACATTGTCTATTACGAGTGGCACACACCCCGGTCAGCCTCCTTTTGTTAATTAGGCTCGACGAAGAAACTGAGTATTGTAACATACGTTACCTGGGGTATACTGATAGTGTATAGAAAGGGTTACTAACAATTATAGATACAAACTAGAGGACGCCAGCAGCTATGCCTGCATTTTTTTTTAATTTACCCGTTTTGGCCGATCCCGTGGGGATTTCGGGAAATCCCTTCTTAGTGCATCTCTACGGTCCCCAAGGAACATTCATGCCAAATTTCAGCTTCCTGCGCCCAATAGTTTCGGCTGTAGCGTGTCTGTCAGTCAGTCAGTAACGCAAGGATTTTATATATTAAGATAAATACACACATCAAAAAAGTCTAAGCAACACATACTATTTCAAATTATTAATCAATTATTATATCGTTTCTAACCAAGTAGCTAATACCTATGTAAACTTTTTTGATCTAGAGGACATACTAGCTGGTTGTAAAAAAATTTGAGTATCATATTTGTTTTTTTTCACAAATTCAAAAGCGAATGCATTTGTTCGAATTTTATAGCGTTTTCTTTGCTTATAAATTTAGTATTCTGCAAATTCTGTATCAATTTTATGATTTAAACAATAATTTGAAAAAGTTTTGAACAAATTTTGATCTTGAGACATTTTTTACGTCATGGAGCGACGGCATTTGAACGCAGATGAAATGCAAATACCTGTAGGGAACATCCCTACAGCTCTTTAGTAAGCGGGAGGAAGTCAATCTCAGGTATCTCGGTATTTTGGTATCAACAGAAGCGTTATTTGCCATCTTCATCAGCGTTACACTAACACGGGAGATCCTGCTGAGCAGCACCCAAGTCGAGGTAGGTGTACAACCACACGGTAAGATCGATACATACAACTGATACTGACTGCAAGACGCTAGCCGATGTTAACAGCCCGAGAGATAGGTTTAAGGCTACAAAATTCAAGTGGTGTTGTTGTTAGCTGTCAAACTGTGCGAAATCGACTGCATGAGTAAGTATGACCTACGAGCGCGACGGCCAATTAGGTGCCCACCGATACGTCACGGGAATCGCGCTCGTCGAAATGAATAGTGTAGGGAACACATCACATATTATTTAGACGACCGGTTGGCGCAGCGGGTTCGATTCCCGCTCATGTCAAACATTTGTGTGCATGAACATGGATGTTTGTCTTGGTCTGGGTCTTCTATGTATAATAGGTATGTATTTATAAAAAAAAATTATATATGTATGTTTATCCATTATCTAGTACCCATAATACAAGCTCTGCTTAGCTTGGGACTAGATGGTGATGTGTGTATGTGGTAGAATATTATTATTATATTATTATTACATGGACCCGGGAACAATGGGATAACTTTTTATTTTGCGATGAGTCTCGATTTGGGTTCAAGCCTGATACTAGAAGGGTAAGAGTGTACCGTCGTCCTGGAAATACTGAAAGACTGAGGTATGCAGGAAGTGCATCTATAAAACGGCTCAACAGTTATGGTATGGGCGGGTTTTATGAAGAACAGACGAACTGAGCTCGTTTTTGTAAATGGTAACATGAACGCTGTAAATTATGTTGAGGATGAGGATGAGGAACGCTTGGCTCCGATTTCATGTTGATGCATGACAATGCGCGTTCGTATACAGCTTTGCACACACGGGAGTTCTTGGCAAGGGAATAACATCCTGGTATTGCCTTGGCCTGCACAATCGCCAGACCTCAACCCCATCGAGCATGCATGGACATGCTCCAGAGACGTGTTTTAAAGGACTTGGATGGAGTGACAACAACCCAACAACTGGTGGACTTACTAAAACTTCATTGGGAGTGATTGCCGCAGGATAACATTAACAATCTTATCGATTCTATGAATAATCGGTGCCACCAAGTTTTCAATAACAGAGGAGGCCACACTTTGTATTAAATTATGCAATTTTTGTACAACCATTTAATTTTAGTTTAAGTTTAGTTGATTAGGCACCTTACTTAGTACTACGTACATACAGTAGTTACTCGTAATTATTGTTAATTAAGTTTATAAAAAAAAACTAGTTGTTTAATATCAAAAAAGCATTAAAAACAATATAAATAAGAAAATACTAAGGATTTAATGCGAAAACAAATTGTAAAATTGAAATTTGTATGTGTTGCTTAGACTTTTTTGATGTGTGTAGTTACGGCAATCGGGAAAACCTCTTTAGGATCTTTTTAATTTACGGGGTATTCCTCGAAGTGCACCTAATTTGGAACGCAACCTACAAACCGCAAATAAATTATTCCACTAACCGCAACCATTAGTTGTACCCACAAATTAAAAAATATATATAATATTTTATTCCACTAAACGCATTGGTTAGATTCATAAAAAAATATTATCGATAGACTTTTTAAATCATCCACCCATCATTTTTTATTTATTCAAACGAAGTATGACTATTAAAGATGCAGGGTAACAACTGGGTTCCCCCCCGTGGGATCTCCACCTTGTCGTGGTGGGGGGGCTCAGTAACCGTGGGTTAGAAGCCACCCACGGTGAAGCTAAGCGGGATCCCGGGAGGGGACGCTCCACGTGGGCTTGGTAGAGGCCTGCGTAGGATGCGTCCCATGGTGCGGGTGCGGGGGACAGTTCTGTCTGTCCCTCGCAGTCGGGTGCGGTCGCGGGAGGAGAGGCGTGTGGGTGTTGCGTTGCCCCGCGCCCTATCTCCCGCGACCAAATGGGGACGCACCATCGTTGCGTCGCGGTGGGGCCGCAGAGAAAGAGGAGATGCGGTGTTGCGTTGCCGTCCTCCCTATCCTCTGCGGCCGCTGGGTGTTTTGGCGGCGGAGCCTAACACCTTCATCCGCCGCCAAGGGGGTTTTGTTCGGGGCCCGCCTGACCATCTGGCGGGCCAATACCCGTCGGGGGGTAGCGAGGAATGCTTTGGTGAAACCCTACCCTCCGACACATGGGTACATGAGGAGCACGGGTTGGTTTTTAGTCAGTAAGAGTCTGACAGTCCCCTTCGTCCTTCCCCCCCGGGGCGGAGGGACTCCATGAGGATTTTCCAACCCGATACCAAAAAAAAAAAAAAAAGGGTAACAACTGGGTTAGGGTTTTATAAAATTCACGACGTGGTCGTGATCATCTCCATGACGATGAACGGCCTTTCCGTTAGGTAACCCTACGGAAACCAATATTGACACTGTACGACAATTAATTGATGCCGACAAAAATATCTATGTCAGGAAATTCGTACTGTATCAATCATCAATCAGCCTATTGCAGTCCACTGCTGGACATATGCCTCGCCTAACACGCGCCACAGTACACGGTTCTCAGCCTTCCGCAAAGTAGTAGACCCTTGCTGATTTCAGCATGAATGGGCCGGCTCGACCGGGGAAGTACTACCCTCTCACAGAAAATCGTTACAGGTAGAAGAGCCTTGCTGATTTCAGCATGAATGGGCTGGCTCGACCGGGGAAGTACTACCCTCTCACAGAAAATCGACGTAAAGTAACAGTACCTAAGCTGTTGCGTTTCGTTCGGTGAGTGAGAGTTCCGGAGGCCCTATCCCCTATTCCTTCTCCCTCATCCCACCCCTCATCCTATCCCTTTTCCTAATCCCAAGGGGCGGCAACGCACTTGCGACTCCTGTGGTGTTGCTTGTGTCCATGGGCGGTGGTAATTGCTTACCATCAGGCAATCCGTCTGCTCGTTTGCCGCCTATTACTATAAAAAAAAAAGAATTCGTCCACGCTAACTTTTTCAGGTCGTCTGTCCACCTAATCTACCTTACGCTTACCGAGTCGTGGTCTCCACTCTAGGACACGCTTACTCCATCGGCCATCAGTTCTTCTGCAGATATGACCAGCGCACTGCCACAAGCTTACTTATTACGTGAGCTGTGTCGGTAATTCTGGTTCTTTGTCGGATAACTTCGTTCGGATTTTATCCTTCAAAGAGAAGCCAAGTATAGCCCGTTCCATAGTGATGGCAATTAATGCAATTTCGCATAAAGGACAATGGCAGATCTCTATACATCAAAATGTCTGAAAATAAATTGAAGCGAACAGTATTAAAAAATATATCAAAAAATTTGGCGTTAGTAACAGAGTCTATAAATGATTCTATTTTCACTCAGGAAAGGTGGAAAAAGAAGAGATCGGTGTTTGAAGTTTTAGTTAAGAATGAACAAAGTAGGTACAAGGAAAGTTATAGTATGAAAGTTAAACAATGTAGGTAGGTACGTTTGAATTATCAAATGACATATGTCAGATTGACATCAAAACGCGGAAGTGTTTTGTAACATCTAACTGTCACAGCCAAAGACAAAAGCAGAGCTGCACATTTTAAATCGATTTCATGTGAAATCAATACAACTTTAAAACGATGCTGTGACGTTTTTATTTGATTTAAACGTTGTTTTGCTTCAAAAACATTAGCTTATTGATATAATGTTGATTAAATATTAAATAACTGCATTTTAAACTAAACCAACTCTATAAAGGTCGATCGTATCGATTACTTATTTAATAATCGATACGGATATAGCACTTCGTCGCACGTCTATTCTTGTCACACCATTGTCTATGGCAACAATCAAATAAAAAAGTATTCGTAATCAATTGGAATGCTCTTTATCATCATAAAATACTCCAGCTTTAACGAGACAAAGTGAAAATATTAAAAATCGTAGAAAAAAAACAATTTGTTTTGTTCATATGAAGTTTAAGGTCGCCACAACAAACCCAGACCAAATTCTGCCATTGTTCTTTCATTAGCATGTGAATTCGTGAATCTTAGCATGTTAATTGCTATTTGCTGATTATGACCATATTCACTACATAGTATAAATCAGAAAAAAAGTCTGTCTTTTGTCTGTCTGTCCCTATGTATGCTTAAATCTTAAAGACTACGCAATGCATTTAAATGCATTTTTTTAATAGGTAGGTTTATATGTATAATAGACGCGGGTGAAGCCGCTGGCGACATCTAATAATAACTTTGTATGTGAAGTGTGAAATTTATTAACATGCGAATTTAAAAGCGCGTTCGCCTTAGATTATTTACAGGTACTTATATACTTTTATAATTAGTTCATATTATTATCAATAAAATTATAGGTACAACAATAAACATTACACGAAAGAAAGTTTACAAATACGTAAACACAACTCTCACTATCATATTATTATGCCAATTCGTACTTAACTAAACTTTGATTTAATAGGTACGAAGCGCATCAAACGCGTGCTACACAGATTATTATTACCTTAACAAACATTCACACACATTCACTCAATATACGACCCTAAATACGAGTAAATCAAAGATAATAATATAATTAATAATTAATATTATTCCTAGCATTCGCACCATTTGCTAATAATTTGACTTGTCGCGTCACGTGAAACGGATAAATTGAGTATTCTTGTGGGTACGACAGAGAACGCGTTAGCAAGCAATTATGAACGAACAGTAGCACGAACCGCGCACGAATCGCGCACGAACCGCGCACGAAGCTATGAATTCACACTTCACGAAATTTCGCAGCAATATTTCATTTAGCATAGGTAGTGATGGATATATTATGAATCACATTAATGTGATCACGTACCGTTCCATGGCTCGCTGCGTGACTTTTCGTGACGTCGTGCGTGACGTTTGTAGACTACTCCTATTGCGAGTGTCCTACCTGTTATGACGTCTCGGCACCGTACGTCATAATCATGCAGCAATTATTGTCAAAATAGGTAGGACCAGTAGGAGGCTATGGTTATAGACATCTACAGGCGGTAGGGGCGAGAAAAAATGCCGACGTAGTTTACTCGACGTAGTAATTCGTACTAGGTATATAAGGTATTTTAATGAGCCAAGTACAACGTATAACATGTTCTTCTGGAGTTCAGCAGCTTTGCAGTCACGAACGATACCACGTAATTAACCAGAAGACAAGAAACGACCACGTGTCTCCAATGGTGCTGTGTAATGATCAAGGTCTAGCTGCTTTTTGCAATGGTTTCAATAATGTACGTTATATTATAGCCTATGTATTACTCAATGTAACGATACTTCAAAAATATTTTTTTTTTAAATAAAAAAAACACCGACTTCAAAAAACACTAAGGAACTAAAATGCAAAAAATAATTGGTGTTGGAGCAAAACTTTTTGGAGTCGGTACCAAGCCAAGTATTTCTGATCTGACTATAAAACCTCTGCACTTTTTATATAACTTTCGTTGTTTATTGAATAGGTAGTTAGTAGTTTAGTAACTTTTTGCGTAAGGGCTTGGCACCGACTCCAAAAAGTTTTGCTCCAAAACCAATTATTTTTTGCTTTTTAGTTCCTTAGTGTTTTTTGAAGTCGGTTTTCTTTTTTATTTAAAAATAATTTTTAATTTTTTAAAATAGTAATAGGTGGTAAGTAGCTACATAGGATAGTGTAGGTGGTACATGATGTGGAGGCCTTCCTTACGTGCCTCAATTATGAAATGTAGACCCGTACCTTTCTGGCAATTTCAAGTATGTTTTTTTGTTTTCAACTTACTAGCCTAAACACGTTCGTTTTAGTTCCATCATCAAATCCCGGCAATCATCCAGTACCAAAGTGTTTGACAAGACAAAACAAAGGAGCCTAAACTCGATGAGATTGCGTTATTGTATTACAAAGATCCCATGGCCACCTTCCTGCTCTATCATCAGACTTTGGAAAACATTCAGCACTAAAGTCCGTGTAAAGACGAATCAAACGAGACCAAACTCAATGGGATTGCGTAATTGTATTACAATTATCCCATGGCTACCTTCCTGCTCCATCATCAGAGTTTGGTAAATATTCAGCACTAAAGTCCATGCAAAGACGAATCAAAAGAGCCCAAACTCAATGGGTTTGAATCTTTGTATTATAAAGATCTCATGGCCACCTTCCTGCTCCATCATCAGAGTTTGGTAAACATTCAGCATTAAAGTCCATGTAAAGACGAATCAAACGAGCCCAAGCTCAATGGGATTGCGTCTTTGTATTAAAAAGATCCCATGGCCAACTTTCTGCTCTATCATCAGACCCTGGAAAATATCCATTACCAAAGTCCATGTAAAGACGAATCAAACGACCCTAAACTCGATGAGATTGGGTTGTTGTATCACAAAGATCTCATGGTTACCTTCCAGCTCTATCATCAGACCATAGAAAACATCCAGCATCAAAGTCTATGTAAAGACGACTCAAACGAGCCCAAACTCAACAGCATTGGGTTGTTATCGTCAAATCGCTTCAAATGTGTCTCCGATTTTTTCAGGATTCGATGATCAAATCCTGACCTGATGATCATGGGACCAATTAGGAGGTATACTCTTTCAATCAACAATAAATTTTGAAATCGATTCAGGCGTCTTAGAGAAATCGGGGAACATACATAAAAAAACAAAGATTCCGACGAATTGAGAACCTCCTCCTTTTTTTGAAGTCGGTAAAAAAAAATAGTCAGAGCGTTGCAAATAAAACCATAAATCAAATTATTGTCATATTCTTTATTTTCAATAACAGTCTATATTTTTTCAAACCGTCAAACATTCTTAACGTAACAATTATTTTCAGATTTACTTCAGCAGCCGTGTGACACACATTGTGTGACAGGACAAATCACTGGTACTTTGTCACCATACTTATGTTAATATACAATAATACAATACAATAAGCGCAAGTCAAGCTTAACTTAGTTTCAAGGCATTTAAATCATCTAACATAAATATGGAGTCACAATGTTCACATCACATCAAAATAGTGTTCGAAACACTCTAAATTTTCGTAGCTATCTTCTTAATATATAAAATCCTTGCGTTACTGACTGACTGACAGACACGCTACAGCCGAAACTATTGGTCGCAGGAAGCTGAAATTTGGCATGTATGTTCCTTGGGGACCGCAGGGGTGCACTAAGAAGGGATTTCCCGAAATTCCCACGGGATCGGCCAAATCGGGTAAATTAAAAAAAATTGCTGGCGTAGCTGCTGGCGTCGTCTAGTTGCTTATAAATTCCTTTGTGTTGCAGTGATACATATTTGATATGATATACTTTGGTACGTGTCATATATTCATTCCTTTATAAAGATTACATTATCAAGAGATTTATACATTTCGCTAACAAAACTTACATTCAAAGCTTATCGAAAAATGGAAGACGAGGTTTTCTATGAAATTATATCACACTTGAACACTTATCAAAAGTCACACGTTACGCACATAATCAAATACAATGCCTTATAATATAATCGCACACATCGATATAAATATGTAGTCCAAATCTTCATTTCATGTAAGTAGATTGATCGTGGCAGTAGCCAAGTTAACGGTAATGGCCAACTACGCGTTAATTAACGCGTTAAAAAATCGCGTTGGTTTGTAACGCGCGTTAAGACGTAGGTGTAGTAGGAGCATTACAAGTAAAAGTAGCCACTCATCTTTTATACGAATACTAATGATGAGATTGTCAATTATTAGTGGGACTGAGACTCAGGATTTGGTACTGTGACAAGCGAGCGCATAAATCGCATAATTTTTAAATATTATCTTCATACAGTTGTATTATATATAATTATACATAACTTCAAGCTATGCTTGCGACTTCTAAGTCATCAGTGTCATTATCATGCATCTCAAACATCTAAATATCTACATAAACAGACATGAAGAAAATACACTGCTTCGGGTTCAGAAACCCGTTTTTTGTTTGTATAAATAAATAGGTACAATAATTTTTGACTTGGTAAAGTACATAATATATTATTATAGTTCATTTTACACTTTTTTGATATGGATATAGGTATCATAACAATTATTTTTATTAGTTATTATTATTACTTGTTTGCTTTGCAAATACTAAGTATCAGTAGGTATAATTGTCTTTTCTTGTTATAAACAGTTTTAGTAAATACCTATAGATCTAACCATGAACTGTATCCAAATTACTTCTACAATTTTATTTTCCTTTAACAAACACTTCTTCACACATGACATACATACATACATACATAGACTCACGCCTGTTTCCCCGCAGGGGTAGGCAGAGGCATATTAAACGCCCACTTTTCGCCAGTGTTTTGATCCCACGTAATAGGTGGCGAGCGATTGCCGCTTATTGGGACATTTTGTTTGCCAGAGCCTCGTCCGTTGATCGGCAGGTGCACCACTTGCAGGTGAGGACGAGACAATTAGCTATAAATATCATTCATATTAATTCTTAAACAAATAGTCATTTAAAAACTTTAACTCGAGTGAGTAGCTCAAATGATAAATAATATGGATTTTTTGCCTAAGCATTTAGCCTTACACAGCAAAACAGTGAGCATTTCAAGTCAATTTTAATAGTACCATTATTCCTTCTCATATTTAGACACTCCTTTCCTTTCCTTCACTTCAAAGCTTGTTACAAATAACATTCCTAGAACAACACATATCACATTACTCTGATAATATGACTGCTATGTAAATCTTCGTCATCTTTCACAATAACTTTTTATTGTGTCTATAATATTCTGGTATACAAACGGTTAATATATTTGAACTATATTTTCTTCTGGTACATACATAAAGTACTTCTTCTTTAGTATTTCTTCAACATTGGAACACTTTCACTACTATTATTATCTACTACATTTTATTAAAATTGGAATGCGGCGATCATTACGAAATACATTTACAAAAATATTTGGTAGTAAGTATTTATAATATAACATAAACCTTTCTAAAAATGATGTTTCGCCGGATTCCAGTAACAAAGGCTGTTTCCCTAGTATCCAGTCTCTCACAAAGGGCCATATTTTTACAACTCGTAAATTTGGTGTCATTCGTGTTTTTTATTATTTTCGTAAACCTTTGTGCAGAGAGAAATAAATAAATTATTACTACTATTTGATCTACATTGTATAGGAACTCCTGCTTCACAATAATCAATTCAACTACTTACATACTTAAATAGTAAGAACTTATTGATATTGTTCTTGAACGCCATTTGATTTCAAGAGTGCACACTGAAAATAATACAATTAATAATATAATAAAATTATAAAAATATTAATTTTAAGTTCAACATCACGCTTATACTTTTTCATTACCTATCTATGAAGTATATGCAAATTTAAATGTTTTACATCATAACAGAAAAATAAATGGAATTACTGTAGGCGACTTTTTAAAGATGATAGTGCTGTTTAAATAACAAACCTGACTCATTTGAAATGGCAATGTATTTTACTAAATAACGTCATCCATAGTAGGAATAAATCCTGTATTGTGGAAGACAATAGACACATTCAATAGTGTTGTTTCCTGTGCGAATCGAACCCACAACACACGGCGCAGTGATCTCAAATCGCTTTGCCTGTATAAGTGAAATTGGCACTCTTATTCTTTTAGCAGCCAAACTATAAAATTAATATAGACCGAATAGAGTCGTAGCAACGAATTTGGAACAACTTTAACTTTTTTCATTAACATACTCCTCTTAATATTGCAAAATACGTAATAATGAAGGAAAGGTCATTGGGCAAATAGTATGGGAGAAAAACCCACGGCGGACAGACATGAAATTGTGAGTATATATCAGTAATTATCTCTAGTTTATAATGGTAAGGGTCGCTTTCTTGTGAGTTGTGGGAATTAAAAAAAAACATATTTTAACAATATTTATTCGGTGTAATCAATGTCTATTGTGATTTTATCTAAAAATACCGCAAACATTTTGATTTCCTGTTGGTAGATACCATATATTTATGTTTTATCCTCGGCTAGATAGCCGAGGATAAAACATAAATGATACTAACAATATCCGGCCAACTGCTTATGGTACGGAGGCCATGTATACACGAGCAGTAATAATCTTCAACAGTTTGTCTTCCTTGTCTCGCCTGGTTTATCAAAATATTTGTGTACGTAGTATTTTCGCGCTCTGACATGACGACTGGTTGGCGCAGCGGGAGTGTATGCGACTGCCACGCCGATGGTCGCGGGTTCGATTCCCGCTCAAGTCAAACATTTGTGTGCATGAACATGCATGTTTCTCATGGTCTGGGTGTTTCTATATATAATATGTATGTATCTACAAAAACAAAGTATATATGTATGTCTATCTATTACCTAGTACCCATAGTACAAGCTTTGATTAGTTTGGGACTAGATGGTGACGAGTGTATGTGGTGGAATATTATTAGAATTAGAATATTGTATTGGTTGTTTAAGGCAGCGATAGCCTAGTGGAGATACCAACGGACAGCCATGCTGAGGGTTTCGAATCCACGGCGCACACCAATGACTTTTCGAAGTTAAGTGTGTATTATATTGTTAATTATCGCTTGCCCCGTGCCTCGAAGAGCACGTTAAAGCGTCGGTCCTGGCTGTCATGAAGATTTTTAACAGTCGTTACGGGGAATCAGTACCCTAAATAAAAACAGATACTGGTCCAAACCATGGAATATCTTATTGGCTATCACTATGCCTTTGGGTTGCAGAGGTCAGACGGCAGTCGCTCGGTGGAAAGTTGATATTCTGTCATAGCTTGTCAGACCAGTAAGCGGCCCTCGGGCTCCAAGACGTGTAAGTCTTGGATGCAACTGGGATAACGCTAGGGCGATGATGATGATGGTGATCAATATTTTATTGTTTATAAAATCTTGGTCTCACATGCCCATGACAGTAGGACTTGTCCAATCTTTGATGATAATAAAAATATCAGTTTTTCGTATGTCAACTGTGGGAAATCTCTGAAATCTGGATTGTTTCCATCTAATGGCATGAATGATCAATCGGTAGGCACATGCATGCACTCGACAGGCCCGATTTGTAGCTATTTTTAACAGAACCACAATTTATATTACTTAAATAGAGTATGAGATTTTTGCTCTTTTTATAAATATATTTCTAGCTCAAACTTTGTTCTCCCATGGATTCAAAAAATAATTCTCGTATGTACTGGTAAGAGTATTCATGCTCTTTCATTTTATACCAAGTTCGTCAATGTCCGTGACCGGGTCGGAATACGCCCAATGTCCTTTTTAAATAATACTTAAAGTGATACGACAAATGTCACTTAAATTATATAAAAGCCTCACTACGTTAGTACTATTAATTATTCTGTGGCCTCACTTACATTAGTATTAGCACAGAATAATTAATAGTACTAACGTAGTATTAGTAGAAAAGCTGAACTACCACTGATATTAAATTTTGTTAGATTTATACCCATGTTATATTAAGAATTTTATTAGAAGGTTATCTACTATTTTGTTTCAGACCGCCATTATTTTGACCACTTCATAATTGTATGTATCTTTAAATATAATGTCTACATGTTATTTTAAATAAATACCTATTTTTATTAATAGGTATAAAACTATGGTAGTAATCAATTTAATTAATATAAATAAAGTTACGTTTAACATTTAGTATGTACCCTGCTTCAGTAACATTGAATCATTATCAGCAGCCCTGTATATAAACTGACTGCTAGGCACGGGCCTCTTATGAGAAGGAGAAGGCCACAGTGACACTGACCAACTGCGCAGACTCCGCATGTCTTCACGAATATTATGCAGCACTCTTAGACAGATCCCGATTTTTCCCTTCACCGTTAAGCAAAAGATAATTGACACTTTAATTCTCACTTAGCTGGTGGATTCAAACCCGAGGCCTTTGCGTAACAGTTTGTCGGTCTCTCCAGGCTTTTGTTGCAGTTAGATTGACTATGGTCTGAACAAAGTTGAATATTTTTGCCATTTCGAGTGTCTTCGTTCTAAAAAACAACTTTTAAAAAGCAATATAAGAACAATAAATACTACACCTGCCTTATGGTTAATCACATCCCAAATCATGCAATAAAATAAGAATTAGATGTAAAATGTTTAGTATAAAATATAACTAATGAATCAATAGATGACAAACCTCTTCTAGGTCCGAAAGCTTAGGCCAGCACTAAGAAGGATGATCGCACACTACTGCACACGCATGTCCATCTAAAAATGAATTCTTACGAACTCAGTTACATAAAAAATGAAGCTTAAACTAGCATTCCCAAAGAAATAACATTTATAGTATTAACGGTTAATATTGGCTTGAAATGTAACAAAGTATGGAATATATTTAATTATATAGCACTTTTAAACTTTGGCGATTTGTACACACATGCCTGCTAATATTTATATAACGGGTTTCAATCGTAGGTACAACTTCCATCGTAAGATCACGGCTGGTGTAAAAAAAATAGTAAGTATTTCACCTTTAATTTTCAGACACATACCTACGCGATTGAGAATAGTTACGTTTTTACAGAACAGTTAAGTTTCATAAATTAGTATTAATTATAAAAAATATAGAAAGACACTCTTAAAGTTATACTGCTCTGTTTAACAGTGAATTAGCTAAAATTTACTTATTTACTTAGGTATAAATTGTGAACTAAACCTGTTTCCAGTAATATGTAGGACAGAAATGCCTAAACGCACGGAAATGCGTCCTACTTGCCACAAGTACCTACCTATACTACTCCAGAAAGTTACCTCTAATTCGTTAAGCATTGTATTACGTTCGATTTGCCAAGGACTACACTCCCATAGAATGTGATGAGCAGATTGTTCACAATTGTTGCCAGATGTTGAACATTAACATAACGGAATCAACTAGCTTAAATGCTCTTAAAGTAACCATGACCTGTAAGAAATTTGGCAACACGATGATCCACCTCCAACCAGTTCCTCGCCAGTCGCTCTCGGACGCATGGGAAGAACTGGTAGAGGTGACGGCCCTTGATGTATTCCAGCGACATTGCCATTCTTCAAGAAGATCGTCATGGACTGGGGATTGATAGTTCAACAACGATCTTACCTATGTCTGTCGCGCGGAGCTAGAAAATTTAGATCCATGCTATATCGTGTTACATAATACATTGCTGCTCGTTTTTGTGCCTCAAGATCAACTGGAAATACACCAGCCAGTACCTACTGGCAAAGCTTCAGTACTAACTGTCCTATAAGCCTTGCACAAAAATATCAACGCGAGACGTTGACTTTGTAGCATTTTACGTCGTACAGCATCAGTAATAGTAGTAGTAGTAGTTCTATCAGCCCATGCAGGCACGCCATAACATAACACATACGAGATATGTGTTATGGCGTGCCACAACCCAGATATGTTGCTCCATAAATTACTTTTAAAGTTTTGAACAAAAACCCCCATGTAGCAGTTGATATCTTTGACAAGGCGTAAAATCTTCTTTTAGATTTGTCACCTACTGTTTTAATGTGCTCGACAAATGAGAAGTTTCTCACAGTTTAGGCCCCCTTAATGCTCATGTCCGTGGTGTTTATCTTTTCTCACTATTATATCTCTTCATTGCTTGTCTCCCGCTTTGTTAAAGAAGGAAGTGGATCGTTTATTTTCCAACTCCTCCAATATACTTCTGATTAAGTTCGTTGCGGGTTCCAAGACAGTTTAACTTTCCCCGGGACTTCACGAGTGCCAAAACTCGTTGTCATCAATGGTCACTGCTGCTGAACCTGGCTACACCGGTGACACAGTAGTGGGAATGAGGGTGGGACAAGTCCCAAACAAAAAAATATACTCAGGTATAATTAAGTTTTTGGATAAAAGCAAAGTCATCAGTAATACAGTTTTGTATATAGTCGGAAGTCTATTTTTTATGCATTTTAGGTATTGTTACATGGTACAGACATCATCATCATCAGCCCTGCATATAAACTGTCCCACTGCTGGCCACGAGCCTCTTCTCACTATTAGAAGGATAACCCCATAGTCCACCACGCTGGCCTAGTGCGGGTTGGTAGAGTTCACATGCCTTTCGAGAACATTATGGAGAATTCGCAGACATACTCAATATTTTATTGCACTCCATAAGTTACATAAGATGTTACAATATCACAATATATGATACATTATGGACCCTGTAGGGCACGGCAACATATTATAATAACGTAAAAGAGAGGAGGATGCGGATTTTCTACTGTATTATAAAAAAAAACTATTTAAATTTAATATTGCACTGTTTTATCCATTACTTTTAGAATATTAATTCTAATTATATACTATCAATATATTATATTATTATTACTCATAAAATATAAATTACGTAAGTATATAATTATGTACTTATTATATTATAAATTTAGATGCAAGTTTCCTCACGATGGTTTCCTTCACCGTTTAGCATGCGATAATTAACGATTTAATACGCACATAACTACGAAAAGTCATTGGTACCCGCTTTGGATTCGAACCCGAACCCTCTGCGTAGCAGTATGTCGGTGTCTCCACTAAGCTTTCGCTGCCTTGTTAAACACATGAAAAAAAGTGACTTACTTATGACTAAATTAATTCCTCAGGTTATGCATTTCTAATACTAAGTCAGCAACAACTGCACTGCTGTTTAGACAAATCTACTGCGAATACAATATAGCTATTTGCTTAGTATATTTTTTCATTTTTTTATAGACTCACGCCCGTATCCCAGAGTAGGCAGAGGTGTAATATTGCACCCACATTTTGCCATGATTTTTTTTGGGTCCCACGTAATAAGGGGCGAGCCTATTGCCGTTACATGGCACATCACCAGACACCGTGCTCAAAAAAAAATCAAAATCAAAAATCATTTATTCATCTAGGTCACAAGGTGACGCTTATGAACTTCAAATTTTTAAAGTAAATTACTAATGCTTCTACATTTACATTTACTGCCTCGTTCGCAAAGCAATAGGTATACCACAATAAATAATATAGCAATACCACGAGAAAGAACGGGCAATAAAACTCGTGGCCACTCTCCTGAAAGCGCAACTATTTTTGAGCGCAACTAAAAAAGCGCAACTACTTTATTCCACAAAGCGCAACTAAATATCAAGATGCAATAGTGCTGGTTAATAACAAACGGAAAATATCGATAGTTGATAAGACAGGACATTTTAGTATACTTTAGCTGTTGCTGTGCGCCTGAGTTTTACTTATACCATCCAGTGCTTTATTTCTGATTCATGACCCTGAAACCAGGTTTTTATTAGGCTACTAACTTCTGTTCATTTATGTTACCCTAGTACTTTTCAAAACATTTTACTGATTGATATTTGTTACCAGATTCTATAAACACTTCTAACCTCTGTTCATTTCTGTTATCCTGGTACTTTTAAAAATTGTCACCATAATATAATAAATAAAAAATGGGCAGACGATTTACAAATCCTATCGAGTAAAAAATAGTCTTTTAAGAATCTGTTATGCCCCTTCACTATTTTTCGACGTGGTTGCGCTTTGTGGAATAAAGTAGTTGCGCTTTTTTAGTTGCGCTCAAAAATAGTGGCGCTTTCAGGAATACCCCGTTTTAATCGCCAGTGTTATGGTACATATTTTGATTTTGTAAGGAGCTGCAACTGTTTCACATTGTGATTAATTACTTGTAAATAGTAAATAAGAACATACATAATTCTTAAACAAATATATAGTTACAAAATTAAGTGCTGTAGTAGTCTTCCAATGTGAATCTTGTGTAACAGGAGCATCCACTGCTGCTACTGAGAATTCGAAAAAACCCAGTAACACTAGTGCCCGACCCGGGAATCTAACCCGGGACCTCCGATTAGCAGTCGCATACGCTATCCACTGGACCACGGAGGCAGCGCTTAGTAAATAGTTAAACAAATACTGATAAACTAATCCCATTAGTATATGTATAATACAATGGAATTATAGTTTATATAACTCTTCATCATAGCAAGAGACTAGATAATAAAATATACAAAGCAATATTTGTTAATTGGTATAATAAGGAAGGAAGTTAAGATTACCATGTCTTGGCGGAGAAACCGAGTAAATGTTTTAGCCATACTTTATTACAATTTTCCTTGTATCAAGCATCTACATGCATTATTTTATCAAATAGTACATTCCTTATAATTTACGTATAGGTACACAAATATTTTTGTTCGATTTTGGATTTTGGATTGGTTGCAATACCAATAATTGTTTCCCAAATAGTAATTAATATCTTGCTTAAGCATTTGTTTCTACAGCTACAAACCCTGTGATCTACAAGCAGCATGCTCAACTTTGTTCCTTCTTTACCTGAACGCTGGGTTTTTCTTCAAACTTGGCTCGTAATCTACGAGCTAAGGGAGGAGTGAACAATTCAGGGTCAGGATGAGAACGGCCTGCGCGTTCCCAGGGTTGTTGCTGTCGCCATAGCAACGAGATTACACTTCCAATTGCCATCACCCATATGAAGCCCATCTGTAAATATAAAATCAAATAATTTAATCATATTCATATCAATTAAGGCAGCGATAGCCGAGTGGAGATACCAACAGACTGCCATGCAGAGGGTATCGGCTTGGAATCCACGGCGCGCACCGATGACTTTTCGGAGTTATGTGCGTATTGAATTGTTAATTATCGCTTGTCCCGTGCCTCGGAGAGCACGTTAAACCGTCGGTTCCGGTTGTCATGAAGATCTTTGACAGTCGTTATGTTACGTCAGTACTAGGATTGAGGCGTATTTATCGTAACAGTTAAAAACAACAGGTATCATAAAATAGCAGTCTGTAACTGTGACTAACTAACTGAAAAAACAGTTCCTGTTCCAAGCGATAACAAAATGCCTAATAATCACAGTCACAAGCTTTTCTCTATTCATGCTTATGACAGTAACCATTGTTAGAGTGAGATAAAAACTGTTATTTATTATATTGTGACACCCTGTTAAATTTGTCACAAGCTCTTTCCTTTTCTCGCAAACGTTCAATACATAAGCTAGAAAGAGAAGTACCACCCTGTATGGCAGACCCTGTTAATGTTCTCACAAGCTCTTTCCTATTCTAGCAAAGGTTTAACACATAAGCTAGAAAGAGAAGTACCAATATGGCAATATGGGCTGTTACTACGATCGGATACACATACATCTTTATAAAGACGATGTGACAACATTATTTTAAGCGATATTTAATATAGGATAGTTAATTAAATCTACCTCATTTACTGCGAATAAAAGAAAGATGTTTTGATTATGTATGTGGGATCTGTTAATATAAACTAAAATTACGTTTATTTAATCAATGCGTAGATATACAATTTTTACTATTTTGACCAACTCTCATGCAATCAATGTATCCGATCATTTTCTCCTTTACTATGGTAATACGGGCTGTTACTGCGATCAGATACACATATACCTTATAAAGACGTATTTATGTTACTACACATATTTTTATTTTACCAACTAAGCTATGATTGTAAAATGCTAATAAAGAACCGAGTTTTATACTGCAGGTTAAATCGTGGGTAAAATGTTTGTATCTGTGATAACAGAGAACACACAATGACTTAACTTGCTACCTTATGGTATGAAATAACAGACTGTTATTTTGTAACAGGTATTTGGAACTGTTATTTATGTTTAACAGGAACAGATACGCGATTTTACCTGTTACGACCACTCCTAGTCAGTACCTACCTTCTAAATAAACTGACACTAGGCTAAACCATGGAATATCGTTATCCCTTCGGGTTGCGGAGGGCAGACAGGCAGTCGATCCGAGGAAAAGCTAATATTCAGCCAAATCCGGTTAGACTAGTAAGCGGACCCCAGATTGAAACTGGGATAACGCTAAGAGGATGATAATGATGATGAATTTAATCATATTTGCTTTAGTACAAATTGCTGGTTTAATTGACGTAATTTCTGTCGAAATAAAGCTGTTATTTTATCCAACTTGTTTGTCATGTTTGTATAAAATGTTTATATCGTAAAGTATATGTTATTGCAAGTAATTAAAACATAAGATTTTAGTCATCATCGTAATTATAATTATTGTTGTTGTTTTTCGTGTGAGTGTGTGGCCAACTCTTGTGTCAGAATTTTCAGAGCGCCCGGAGGCCTTCAAAATGGCTTAACAATCCCTTATCATTAAACAAGAAAGAAAGAAGAAGAATAATTATAATAAAAATAAGGTACTAAGATAATGTTACACTCATACGAGACCGTTATAGGTATCCATTAAAGATACCTACTAAGTATATCAGAGTCATTAAGAAAATCCATTCATAATAAATTAATAATATAGTAAAGCTAGAAATACACAACATACGAAAGCAGTAAATTGTAATTAACTTTGATAACGATGACTTTGATCTGACATCAGCTGAGTATTGTAAGTAGAACAAATATAATATAGAGTTAATTAATATAGGAAAGTAAATGCTTTTTTATAATACGTAAAGGCACTGCACGCATAAGGAAAATCTCAGATTAAACTTTGTATTTCGATTATTGTTGAGCATTGCTAATAGACTTAGCTTGTGACTAAGTAGAAGTAAAAAAACGAGACACTATAGACTTTACAACTTTGTAACAACATGAAAAAGGTAATTTAGACTTTCAACAGTCTGAAGATCATTGGTGTCCTATGCGGGAATCGAACTCAAGGCGTGCGAAGCACTCTTAGTAAAGAGGCAACTACCTAAACCAATGTAGCGGTCAAATGAATTTGAATAAAATAAAACTCTTAGTAATTGTAGCCGCACCTCTTACTAACAGTTACTAAGCGCACTTTAATATAGTGTATATATTTATTATTTATTACTATTAGTAAGGAATAGTGAATATGCACAACTCACGCACATTCATATGACGGTAGGTCGTCTTAAGTCTACGTAGGCAAAGTACCATCCGTTGATAACGTTATCGATAATCAAGACAAGTATTTGCAGAATGATTGTGCGTCATCTTGAAATCACTTTACTCCCTGCAATTTTATACTTGGTATTACAGCAATCGAAACATAACGAAAGCCACAAAAATCCGACTTGTCAGAGCACTTATATTCCCCATATTTCTCTACGCTGCGGAGACCTGAACCCTGCATGCGAACGAGCGGAAGAAGATAGACGCTCTCGAAATGTGGTGCTGGAGGAGAATGCTTGGGGTATCGTGGAATGAATTCCGCACTAACGTCTCCATAATGCAGGAACTTGACATCAAGCAGCGCCTGTCCTCCATTGTGCAAACTCGAATCCTGACATTCTTTGGACACGTATCTCGGCATGGCGACGAGTCCATCGAGCGCCTAGTGGTGCAGGGCAAAGTTGAAGGCACCCGAGCACGAGGTAGATCGCCTATGAGATGGACGGACCAGATAAAATCAGCTGTGGACAGTTCCCTGCACGTCTGCACCAGAAAGGCGGCCATTAGACAGGAATGGCGGCTTATTGTTAGGCGAGCCACTAACAGCTGATATGACGACCACGACCACTCTGCCAAGAGTGCAACGACGAAGAAGAAGATTACAGCAACGTCTTTTTTATCAGTGATACAATATCTTATAGCGGAATTACAGACGATTCTCTAACCTTGTGACCTGACCGTGAGCTCATAGATACGTAACAAGCAACCATTCATAATGCTGATTTATGTCAATGTTACATAATATATTTTATTATTAGTCTCACACTCTGTTCTGCATGTTATTGAAATATGAGATCAATCATTGTGAACTGTAGCTTAACGTCCGGCTTGCTTAAACATCTGGCCCCTGTGTTCTATTGTAAAAACTGACCTAACTCCTACAGATTGTTTATTTCAGAAATAATTTATTAATTTCTGAAATCATCGTCAAAATAAGCCTACATGATATCAACAAAAATAAGACACGATTATGCTAACAAAAGAAATTTGGCGATCCTTTCATATAATTGACATCTTTACAATTTGCTAATACGGATTATCTCGGCTTAATTCGAGGAAGAAAAGTTGGACCTAGTAGGCACCCTTGCGAAACGCCAAATAAATGCTTTGTGACAAACTGAAATACTTCGTTCTACATAATAGTTTCAGTAATAACATAAAATGGAAATTTAACGTAGATATACGTTTAATTTCAATTTGATATCATGTTGTGAGCCTCTATATAAAATATAATATGGTTAGTGAATAATCCAGTTTAACTTTTGATTCGAAAGCTTCGTTCATGTCAACAACACTGCACTAAACATAACAGACGACTATGTAAGCGAAATTCTGAGTAAGTAGACTATCTAAAATAACTAGGATTAAATAATTTTGAAATATCTTTTATCTATGTATGTATTTCGTGAAATGTTTACCGCCTTATATTCAATGAACTAAGAATTTTTCGAGTAATTTAACCTTACTAGATTGTTTATGGAGCTGTAATATTTACACATCTTTTTTGGGCTCAGAATATGAATATAACACTAATCTTAAACAAGCACATAAAGTACACGCTTAAATGATACTTACAGGGCTAGTCCACATGTATGAGATTCTGTACGGATAGAAGTAGTCACTGGGGTTGATGGCTGGCGCTACCGGTACCGTGATGTTCAACCCACAGTTCTCTACACTCAGAGGAAGCTTCACCACTGGTGGTCGAGGACCTCCGAAACTGAACCACAACATCAGTGCTATTCCACTTACTAACGCTGCGGATGCCCCCTGTAAAGTGCAAAATCATACGTATAGATATTGTGCGATTTTATGTCAAAGTCGTGGATTGTATTTTTTTACTTATTATTTGATTAGGTATTAATTTTTGTTGACTTTCTGCAAACGTAAAACCCTAAATGACCTAATTTCCTCATTTACAAATATTAAGGCAAGTGAGTAGGTATTTACAAGTACAAAATCATGTAACCCTATATAATATAGCTGCAACACTCATTGTTTTTAAAACTGACATATGAACAGAACTTACGTAATAAGTACTACTAGCTCTACATAAACAAATCTGTTACAGTACTGTGTTATAAAATTCCAATTGTTTGGTATGCAGAAGAGATAAAACTAAATTCCATTATATATTAGCTGCTGACAATATAATATTTAGCATGTGGGTTGGGTACCTTTCTAATTTCCCAGACTTCTTCATAGTCCTCCCCTTCTATAATTTTATTTAAATCTCGTTATTTAAACTTGGCATATTGTATTGTAACCGCATTGATGTTACTTGTCGCACTAGTGGTATAATATGCTGACACCCAGGTACAGCAAGAAAGAAATGTCGACCAACAAAGCTTTATCTATCTATGTATATATAAAAGATAAATATTGATGAATAAAGATGAAACAAATAATTTTACTCACTCTCTCGTTGGCGTAAGTTGTGAACATTCCTAGAGTGAAGACTCCCAGCAGCGGTCCTCCCACGGCTCCAAATATCGTGAGTGCAGCCTGAAGCACACCACCCAAATGTTCTGCGATGAAAGCTATCGCCAAAAATATTAATCCGAAAATACCAGCAGCGACCTTTGTCATCCAGGTTAAGTGTGCTGAAGGAACTTTACACCACCTTGTAAAAAAAACAACTTTTCTTTAAATACGTATCGTCTCCTACCTACAAATAAATTACAATAGCATTTATGGACATCTTCAAATTAGGCATTCCCAATAAAAATTATAAGAACAGGAAAAATGATTTAATTTTTTTGGATAAAATACTAGACTGAACTGTAATAGCGTAGTTAAAGTAAGAAAAACGTGTTACAAACATTTTTGATAAATAATTTAGGCAATTTTGATTTAAATATTACTTACTACATGTAGCGACCTTAGCAAAACTATCATATAAGGTCGTGTACCTGCCAATATAATCATGTAATGTGACAGCGGCGAGAGCGTTGCAAGAAGCGGACACAGTGGAGAGTGATGCGCTGAATATCCCCGCCACGAACAGTCCTGCCAGACCTGGCACGTTTTTCATCGCGTCCACCACGTAATATGGCATCAGCTGGTCTATCTGATGTCAAGAGAAAAGAACAAACTGATGATGTTGATGGCATTGACTGTGTATTGTAATATGTTCATTTTGCTTGTTTTTTTTTAAATTTTAGCAGCATTTTAGTTTATCACAATGAAGATTGATGTGCAGCTAATTTTACGTTTTTTGGGCGCTCCACATTACGTTCTCCCATCATTCCATTACTTCAATTTGCTTATCGTTATTGCTAATCCATTTCTATTATTTTAAGCATTAGCACACTTCGGTGATAAAATATACATAAATGAATTGAAATAAAACTTACAGCAGTAATTTTATGAGCTAACAGAGGATCACAGTCCCTGTATACTGCGTAGATACCGAGGCCACTCAGGCAAGTGGCGAAACTGAGCAAGGAGAGAATCGGCCAGCTCCACCACAAACATTGCTGAGAACGTTCTAGAGTGCTCACTGTTTGCAATCGCTGAACCTGTGGAAAAATAACAAAACACTACATTAAACCAAAACCATGCCTTACCGGTGCTGTAAACAAAATGGTCTTAGTTATAATGATTTACTCAAAAA
Organism: Euclidia mi; assembly: GCA_944739405.2. Classification (NCBI taxonomy): domain Eukaryota; kingdom Metazoa; phylum Arthropoda; class Insecta; order Lepidoptera; family Erebidae; genus Euclidia; species Euclidia mi. The sequence continues at coordinate 68,121,731 of OX123184.2, forward strand.
ATATAATGTACTTTCTTTGTATTCTAGGCGTGTCTTTCTGGAGACCATGTTTTTATATGATTTGTGTCAACATTCATATGATTGTGTGGATATCAGCAATAAATTGTGTTTCATAGTTCCCCGAACTATACAGGCACGGGAGGTGCGCGCACGCCCTGTGTTCGCAGTCACAACCAGTCGTACTAACGCTGGCCTGCGGGCACCTATACGTCGCCTGACAAGTAACTACAATAAGTATTTCACTGATATAGTTAGATATTTTTGCTACATCTGCTTATAAACTAAGGAAAAAAAATATTAATACACTTAACGACCAGTGCGTAATTACCGATAACTAGTAATTCTGTTATGTATTTAGTATTAAGTTCATATTGTGTAATACTCTTAACATCAAAATTAGTGTCAAATTTGCATGTGTCGAATTCAATTATTTTGTGATTCACTTAAAATACCGTTTGTACTATTATGTCTCAAAATCATCTGTGAAAAATCACGTTGGTTGCACATTTGTATAACTGTCTATTGTTACATATTTATTTACCATACTGTAATGTGTAACTGTTATTTTTCCCTCAATAAATAAATAAATAAAAAGTTGTTTATGTGATTATTCATGAATTAATTATACACAGACAACGGTTATACACTTTCCCGGATAAAGGTGTCATACACCCTTATTTCGTATTTTAATGTATGTATAATTTTACCTTGCCGTGTGGTTGACGGCATAGAATACAAGTGTCACCACCCCCTATCTTCCCGTGGGTGTCGTAAGAGGCGACTAAGGGAAAACACGATGCAAATACCATCTTTGCGTAGAGACGGAAAACTCGACATCAAACCCTTTACGACTGCCTCGTTGGTCTCGCGGCATAAATGTGCGCGTGGCATCGGGAGGTCCCGGGTTCGATTCCTGGGTCGGGCGGTGTTATTGGGTTTTTCTGTCACGAAATTCTCAGTAGCAGCACGGGTCTGGAAATGTGCCCGGTACGGCAATAGGCTCGCCCCTTATTACGTGGGGAATAAAGTATATCTGGCGAAAAGTGGGTGTAGAAATACACCTCTGCCTACCCCTTCGGGGATAAAAGGCGTGACGATATGTATGTATGTATAATTTTACCTTGACTTATTTCGGATAATTTTAATTTTTGATGCACCTGCATCTATATAATACCTTATGTACGTTCACTTTCTTTAATTATTGGATATTGGATAATAAGTTCTATTGCTAATATGTATATCAACCTTCATATTGCTTTACAATTTGAATTGAAAATAGTAATACCAGTAATTGGTAAAAAAATGTAGACAAGTGGACTTATGAAAATTGCCGTTGTAAAACGATAAAAGTTGAAGCTGGAAATTCTTATATGTAAATATGTACTACTACCTCGTTGGTCTCGCGGCATAAATGTGCGCGTGGGATTGGGAGGTCTCGGGTTCGATTCCCGGGTCGTGCCAAGTGTTATTGGGTTTTTCCGTTAGGAAATTCTCCGAAGCAGCACGGAGTCTGGTAATGTGCCCGGTACGGCAATAGGCTCGCCCCCTATTACGTGGGACCTAAAAGTTCACGGCGAAATGTGGGTGTAATATTACACTTCTGCCTACCCCTTCGGGGATACAGGCGTGAGTCTATAAATAAAATAAAATATGTACGATAATGAAATGAAAAAAATGAAATGATAATGAAAAAAAAAAAACATTGACGTTTTATATTGTACTGCAAAAGTGTTACGCGTATTACTGGATCAAATCACTTCTCAATGATTGATGCAAACTATACTATTTAATCTAAATTACCATTGTATACCTACAATAATCCTTAATACTATAAAGTAACTGACATATCATCGCAGAGTCTAACCTACTGATGCTATAAAGTCCAATTATTAAGTATTTATTATTATACCTGAGTGTGGTTAACTGCATACAAAGATAAATAAGTCACCATCCCTCCAATAATCAGCGACCACCATGTGTGTCTTTCCGTCGGGTCTACGCTGAAACTGAAAACAGCAATGACTAAATATTTATTTTATAATAAATATTACATTGCGGTTGGATTAAACCTACGTTTTATTCAGTTGAGTCAAATCAGTTGTTAAGATGACTCGTTTATAAATTGACATATAAATTGGTATTTAAAATCTGCCTGATGTTTTTAAATAGTCGATAATTACACAAACTTGGACTTCAGTCGAATGGCGAATACTTCAATGATATAAAAATAATTATTATAGATATTTTATTAGCAAATAAACATGACTATATTATGTGTACTTACTTGGAAAAGTCCAAACGACCTCCAGCTTTGGCATGTACGAATATTTGGTCAAATCCACCGACTTGTATGGCACTAAATACTAAAACACAGAACACTGCTCCAAACATCAAGAGAGACTGAAGGAGATCCGTGAACAATACTGCCTTCATGCCTCCCATCGTAGAATATATAGTACACGCTACACCTACAACTAATATTGAGATCAGTCGGTCCAGTCCTGTCACAGCCTCCAGCACAATCGCCGGCGCGTACAGAACTATGCCATTGTATAGCACCATTTGTAAAGTGTAAGTCAACGAGGCCAGCATTCTTATCTGTGGCCCGAATCTTAACTCTAAGTATTCATAAGTACTAGTTTTCTGTAGTCCAAAAAAGACTGGTAAGTAAAGTCTGCTTGCTATAGGTGTTGCTATGCCATATGATATGTTGATGACTATGAATGACAATCCATAGTAATAGTTTTCGGCTGATACTCCCAGTAACGTTATTGCTGACATGAACGACGCCATTAATGATACAGCCACAGGAAATATGGACATGTTCCTGTCTGCCAAAAGATACTCCTGGAAACAAAAAATAGGCTGATGAATATCGCTTTTAGCTTAAAGTTAAGTTATAAATGGTGACGTATGTGCTATAAATATATAGCTAACATTAATTGGAACAAAATTTTGGACTCATATAAATTGACACATCGTCGTCGTTCATAACGTTTTAGTTGGTAAAGGTACAAAAATTAGTTAAAATATGAATGCCTACCTCATTTGTTTTCTGCTTGCCTCCACTAAAGCGGAAATAGAGTCCAATAGCCAACGACAGTACCATTGTTGCCGCCATAATGGCGTAGTCCCATAGCCCGAACACTGACTCCACCATCTTGACTGCAACTAAAAAAGGGCATCTTTACAATACAAAAAATATATAGCCAAAAACAAATTTCGGGGAATTGCAATCTTCTTACGCAATTTTAGGTAATTTAATATATACGGGTGAATTAAGTCATTCACCTTTAGTAAGACAAGCTTGGAGCTTCTTAGGCTGCACAGTAAGTACATAATAATTGTCCGTGTGGTGACGGATTAAGAATACGGAATGTCACCACTCCATATCATCCCATGGGTGTCGTAAGAGCCGACAGAAGGAGCATATTATGCAGAGAACAACACTGTAAGAGAAGAAAAACTTGCTACAAACCCTATACCAACCCGTTTGGCCAGCTTGGTATAGTAGGCCAATTCCTCCTTTCAAAGGAGAGGCCTAGTCCAGCAATGGACTGTTAAAGCTTGATGATGATGACGATGATGAATAATTGTTAAACAAACATAACTTGTTATTTATATACTTATTGAGATAACGACAGATTACTGTTATCGTAGAAGGCTTTTCCTTTATCTTCAGGAGAGCATTCTGATAGTGATAAGTGTTTATTATCAGATACTCATTTCAAGATTTAGGCAGTATCCTCTGTCTTATCATTGCCATAAGCATGATGCACCAAATATTATCTAACTGTTTTTATCCTGATCTTTGAGCTCACGGTCACGGTCGTATAAGTTTTCTGCATGGTGATGGAACAATTATTCACTCTATCTTACTACCGGCATTTAAACAATACTTACCATTATTGTGCTGTCAACTAATATAGTGACAAGGCACTTTTTTAAGACCCTGGGAGCGTTGGATTCGTGTGCAAAATGCGAATCCTCGTGGTCCATACACTTTATGCCAATGTATGTACACTACGAACTCAGCTTTAAAAGTGTGTTTGTAGTATAGTTTTTGTTCGTAGTTTATTTGTTTAAAAGATTCGTTTACACACTTAGCTACCTACTTCAATAATGTTCAGTGTTGTTTGCATGGAGCTATTATTCTAGTCGTTTGGTTTGTTGTGTCTTCACGTCGTCTTTTAAAATAAGTAGTTGATTTTTTTAATCCTTTAATAAATAATCGTCATTTATGTGAAAATATTGCGTTTCTATATTTTCACATAAAAGACGATTATTACGAGGAATACTTGTATGTATTACACATAACTAAGATATAAACATATCCTAGGAGCAGGAAAAGTAAATTAAAACAAGAAATAACGATAAAAGACTTAGAAGAACCTAAATCTATTTAGAGACTACAAAGACTAGCCCATGAGGTACTGCCAATGAATACCGAACCCTAAGTATAGGTAGAAGAAAGGGGACGAAGCAAACACAATAACGCGATTGTTAGAAGCCGTACGATATCGATCGCACGAAATACAGAGGTTATAAGCGAGGCCTAAGTTAATCATTACCACCATAATATACCATAAATGCTATTCGAAACGTAGGTTTAGTAAAATGGCAGTATATCAAAACATATACCTAATAATGTAGAGTTTGTTCGAACACAGACCATACATAAATTGAAGTAAGTAATGCTTGCACAGAAATTATCAGTTCAATTTATAGCTGGCGTAACCAATTAAAATTGATTGAGTCTTTATTCCGAATCAACAAACTCTTCCATGCGCGTATAAGTGACGCAATGACATTAAAAATGCCTTTGTCGTACTTTATTATTCGGACATTGGCTGTAGTGTGTCGAGCGTTATCTAGTTGTGTAAGGGCAGGTCATGTACCGGTCATATATCGGATTAATCGATGTATAAATTCATTCTGTTGTAAACAGTTAGACTACGGTTTTTTAATGTCGTATATAGTTAAATTTTATCTCCACTATATTACTTAAAGTAGCGATAGCCGAGTGGAGAGACCGACTGACTGGGGACTCGGGTTCGAATCCACCGCACGCACCAATGACTTTTCGAAGTTAAGTGCGTATTAAATTGTTAATTATCGCTTGCTAAACGGTAAAGGAAAACATCGTGAGGAAACCTGCATGTCTGACAGTCCTCCATAATGTTCTCGAAAGTCATGTGAAGTTTGCCAACCCGTACTCGACCAGCGTGGCCTTACCCTTATCATAGTGAGAAGAGGCCCGTTCCCAGCAGTGGGACTGTATAAAGGGCTAATGATGATATTACTTAAACAGTTAATTATATTCTCAGGTAATCATACGAAAAATAATGAAATTTGTCTTTGATTAGTATAAGTAGGTAATCGATCTGTGTCATGAAAACCGTTTAATAAATAATTCACGTTTAATAAATATTTGGACCATTTCTTTCAGTTTTCAGAAACATATTTTCTGTGGTTATTATTTTACTGTAAGGATTGGCCTTCTTTAAGGTATATTCAAGATTTAATATTTTCTTGGGTTTACGCGAATGTTACACATTGAAATTAAACTACAGTTTACGGATTTTATCGCGTTATATTACTTTCACTGGTTATTTGTTATTACATTTAAACCGAAAGATATAGAAACTACATTTTTATTACTAGCCGACGTTTCGAATTCTTTACAGGATTCATGTTCACGGCAGACTGAGGTGATATTTGTCTTTGTCTTGAATTTAAAAGTTATCTCAAAGTACCCGAACATTTTTCAACTATTGGTGTTACTATCTACGCAGAATGTGCTCACTGTGTTTTGATGTCTTCTGGTGACTTTGTCCTTTTTGGGTTTCATTAGCCTGATAACAGGGTCCCAAGCTGGAGGTACATTCCAACCATCTTCCCTATTGAAATTAGGATGTTTTTTTAATTTCAATAGCTTCACGTATCATTCTTGGAATAAAGCGGTGTTCTTTTGCGAGTATCTGTGGTTTATCAAATCGCAGGTAATGGTTGGTTCCTTGTTCTACATGTTCACACACAGCAGACTTCGTCGAGCGTTTGTGTTTAATGTCAGCTCTATGTTCCTTTCTATTGATTCAGTTGTTCGGAGTATTTACTCCGAACAACTGAATCTGGACGTGAAATACTTAATACCATCGTGTGCAAAACCTCCTCAATTGTATGGTCTACCGAAAATACACAAAGAAAATGCTCCACTGCGCCCTATAGTCAGTCAAATAGGGGCACCAACCTACAGATTGGCTCAACACATTGCGAAGATTCTCTCGCCACTCAGAGGCAAGACGAGAGCGCATGTAAAGGATTCCTACCATTATGTCAGTGAAATAAAACACCTACATCTCTCTGACAAAGAAACTATGGTTAGTTTTGATGTACAGTCATTATTTACATGCTTACCAGCACATGACTGTATTGAAATAACTAGAAGGAAGCTAATAGAGAACAACATGCCCGAGGAATATTCAGAAATATTAAAACACTGCTTAACAACCGGCTATCTGCTATGGGATGAGAAATACTACATACAAGTAGACGGTGTGGCAATGGGCTCTCCAGTATCGCCTGTCGTTGCCGACATCTTCATGGAGGACTTCGAGGCGCGAGCCCTTCAGACTGCCACCATCACCCCGAGGTTCTACAAGCGGTATGTAGATGACACTTTTACAATTTTACCAACAGATAGTGTTAATGTATTCCTAGATCATCTTAATTCTATTCATAACAACATCAAATTTACAATGGAATTAAAGGCAAACAATTCTTTAGCTTTCCTAGATGTACTTGTTATCAGGAACAAAAACAACTCTTTGAGCCACACTGTGTATAGGAAAAAGACACATACAAATAGGTACTTAAACGGTGAATCACACCACCATCCTAAACAGTTAGCTACCGTAGGAATGTCTTTGTTTCAGAGAGCCCGGGGGATCTGTGACAAGAAACACCTGGACGCCGAGCTTCAACATGTCAAGCAAGTTCTGCAAGACAACAAGCTCCGACCACCGCGCCAACGTCACAGATCCCCGAAGAACAAGCCAGCCACAGTAGAGAGACAACCTGCTGTCCTCCCATACATCAAAGGCGTGACCGACAAGATTGGCTACATCTTGAAGCGAGCTTCAATCAAAACTTTCTACAAGGCGCCAACGAAGATAAGCCAATTATTACCATCTGTCAAGAGTCAGTTACCCTTACAAGAGGCTGGGGTTTACAAGATAGACTGTGAGTGTGGGCTCTCATACATTGGACAAACCAAGAGAAGCATAGGCATTCGACTAAAGGAACATATAGCTGACATTAAACACAAATGCTCAACGAAGTCTGCTGTGTGTGAACATGTAGAACAAGGAACCAACCATTACCTGCGATTTGATAAACCACAGATACTCGCAAAAGAACACCGCTTTATTCCAAGAATGATACGTGAAGCTATTGAAATTAAAAAACATCCTAATTTCAATAGGGAAGATGGTTGGAATGTACCTCCAGCTTGGGACCCTGTTATCAGGCTAATGAAACCCAAAAAGGACAAAGTCACCAGAAGACATCAAGACACAGTGAGCACATTCTGCGTAGATAGTAACACCAATAGTTGAAAAATGTTCGGGTACTTTGAGATAACTTTTAAATTCAAGACAAAGACAAATATCACCTCAGTCTGCCGTGAACATGAATCCTGTAAAGAATTCGAAACGTCGGCTAGTAATAAAAATGTAGTTTCTATATCTTTCTGTTTAAATGTAAAAACAAATGACCAGTGAAAGTAATATAACGCGATAAAATCCGTAAACTGTAGTTTAATTTCAATATATTCAAGATTTTCAATACATGAAACACAAAATTGCAAAGCTGACGGTATGACGATGGTATGGAGACATATGTCCAAATGTAGATAAACATAGTTTGCGGAATAGAACCAAACCTTAGATATTTGCAACTAAGTATAAACATAGCGTGTAAAAAATAAAGACACTTTTGAAACTAGTTTGATGTGGAATCAGACAAGTTCGGACCACAGCAAGTTCTAAGAATCTTATGACGTCGTCCCCTTTTGCAATCCCTTGTACTTCGCTTCCCGGGCTACAAGACTAATTGACCTCAGTGTGAATGCGTTATTACCCTATGGTATGCCGAATATTTCTCTCTTCCTACTTTTCTCTAATCTTCTAACAGGAATTGATCCCATGGTTTTAAGTGATCGTATGTTATTGTCAATGCACAGTATTCTTGAAGCATAACCTACTTTTGAGGCGTTCTGGGGGAGTATTATCTTCACATATTCTTGTGAGGACTTGCGTATATGTAGATAGGTGCCAGATATACAGTTTTGTGCTTCATATAATGCCGTGTATATGCGTAATAGTGATTTAAATCAGAATAACAAATGGTACACCGTGGGTCCCGTCTATGAACCATCTTCGCAACTGAAAAACATACTGACTAACTACTATTCATAGATCTACCACAAAGCTCTCTTCACATAGACCTATGATAAAAATGTTCAAAGACAAGTAATTTTGTAACCCACTCTCTGCGGCCCATACTCATTAATCTACACACTCAACGGCTTCTTTAATAAAAGAGTGGCCTAAATAGTGCAGAGTGATTTGTAGGCGAGTACCTATTTTAGTAGAGGTTTGATGAATTGATCGTTGTTTAGTCGTTTTTACCAGGCTGAATTGAAGGTTACTGAATATTTGTAAAGTCTTCCGCTTCCTAAGAACGCGGCAATTATAATAATATTCTCGTAATAAAATAAAATTGATACCTGAAGGCTCACTGCCTTTTCCTAGCCGAAATTCTTGTGTCGCAAATGGGGCAGGAGTAGAATATAGGTAATTTATTGCATAAAAAGAACGAAATCATATATAAAATCGCATCTACACTATATTTATGTTTACACGCCTGCCAATGTCTTTACGTGTTTGCAAATAAAATGCGGCTCGCCTCGACCGAACCGCAAGATCGGTAACCATTCTTACGCCCCGTTTTAATGTTTAACCGATAAGGCCCGAATTTTTTATTTATGATAAATTATTCAAATCATTTCCTAAATACACCGATTTAATCTTTTATTATTTCCTACGTCTATCGCTTCACCGTGCAAGAGGTCAAGGCCAAGTATGCATAGAGAGTATTGAACGCTACATATCAGGGCCTTGAATTTCAAACGATTTATTGTATTACTGAATAAATAGCGCAATAAACACAATTTTATTGCACGTTCCCATATACCTAGTTTTTATTTGTGGTAATAATATTGAAATGGCCTTTTATTTGTGTGGCCAACTTTGGTGTCCGAGTTTTAAGACCGCCCAAAGCCTCCGCCATCCATCAAACAAAATTATTGTGTATAAATTCACGTGTAACGTTCTTGATACAATCACATACAAAATGAATAAATTTTCAGTTATTCATGAGTGAATAAAATATGAAGACTATTCGGTTTGTCTCGTAGAAGTATTTCAACAATTTGTTGAGTCAAACTATTTCGCCAAAAGCCCAACGACTCATGACATGAACCGGAACCAAAGGTTTTAGATGCCCTTTGAAGCACGGTAGCGCTCAGTTGAAAACACGCCACACAAGTGGTCACCCATCCAACTGATGACCTCCGTGAACGTTGCTTAACTGCGCCGATCTATTACGAATGGCAAGTCAAGTAACTTAATTAATACCTAGTCACAAAAATATTTTATGTTAATTTATTTCCACGTATGTATTAACTAGTCGCTTTGTTATCTATTGATTATTTAAAACGTTCGCAAAGCGGAAATTATGTCAGCTAAATTAGAAAAACAACCTTTTTATAACAAAAATACCAATCAGCACGAGCTACCTAATTATCATGCTGTGAATTTCGAAACTAATAGCATGATTTTTAAGTCTTATTGATTTTTGTTTAATCTTGAACTCTTTTGACTGCATGTATAATCGCCTCGCCATTTAGAATTCAAAGTGTTGTAGGTTCGATCCCCATACGAGGTATAAAATAGTGTCGTGCACAAGTTGTTGTTTCTAGTCTGGGTTTACCTAATTTGTGTCTATTGATTGAATGTTCGTAAATTTTGTAATGCCGCCTACAAAATATTCGTAAAAGGTAAATTAAATGATAAATTCCTTGAAGAATAATAATACAATCTATTTTGGTACCTCACTTAGGCCACCATCAATACAATAATTATAGTAATAGATTTAAGCATATAATTTGCATTTGGTGATTTTGACCGCATACACATGGTGTTTAAATATTTTACGGTTCACTATGTACCACTTTGTAGCATATCAAATCGTGTTTAAATAAAATTCAATTAAAGTGTATAACTAACTACATGGTATAAGTTTATTTGCTCAAAGTATACACTCTTCTGAATTCTGTGATGAAAAATACTTGAAACTTGATAAGTAAAGTACCTACCTAAGTACCTAGTTGTTTATAAATGCAAATGCTCTAGATTACAATTATTTAAAAAAAAATGAAACTTAATGAAAATAATTCCCGCACAACAAATACATTGTAAACATGTAAACACAAGACAATTTTAAATGAACACAGCATCATACTAACCTTGGTAATTCTTATTAAAACACCGGAGGAACTACACTTTCATGATATCAAACAATAATATGATTATAAATTCACATGTAACGTTCTTGATACAATCACATACAAAATGAATAAATTTTCAGTCATTCATGAGTGAATAAATTATGAAGACTATTCGGTTTGTCTCGTGGAAGTATTTCAACAATTTGTTAAGTCAAACCATTTCGTCAGCCCCGCGTGCGTCAGTCGCCAGTGACGGCTAGCGTGTTACTGCTTCAAGCGTCACTCGTTGTGACGTCAGAGACGTAACACGTGATTTCAGTTCCCATAGCCTTCCTTCTCTTTCGCTCCTAGCTTTTCCATACGCTTTTATTTTCTTTTCCTATATTAATATGATTTTGTACGCGGCTTCGTGTTTTACAGCCAAAATCCTACAATCAGAAAATCTTTGAATAAGTGCCATGAGGTTTTATAACACTGTTTTATACTTAGAATACTACAACAAAGTTATTGAATTCCAATAGAACATTTTCACTGTACTTGCATAGCAGTGTTTTCTTGAAGGTTTTAAACCTTAATTCGTAAAAGGCTCTTGGCAGTTCAATAGGAGTATAGCTGTATGTAGCTAGTTGCTGACAGTGCCTATAACACCCTATATACAAAACCTGTCTTGCAATTTTTGGATTTGGGTATTAATTGAAACTGAATATTCGTATTTAGTTTAAACTATGATCATTGTAGAATTTTAAAAACATCTGCGAAACTAAGGAAGGCTGTACGCGTGTAATGATTTTCTTTTTCCGTATAAGAATTAATATTTTGGGGCTGTGCCACTGTGCAAATTGTCTGATGATCCTCGAATCTACTTAATTACTTCTTTTTGATTTGTTTTTATCTTTATTCTGATTGACAAATTAATGGTTTAAACGAACAAATATCATAACAAAATAAAAACGCCTGTAGTGGTATTATCACATCACAAAGTTTTGCGTCATGCAAAGCCGATATGATGATAATTTTTACTCTATATTATGTATAATATAATGTGTCCTTCCGATTATTTAGAGAAATTTCGGGTTTCACGCCTGATCAAACTTACCTTCTATTAATAAACAACAGTGAAATTGCTACAAAACTTAATTTTTTTAGTAAAATTGAAGTTTAGGTACTATACTACTATTTACAGATTCATTCATCATCAGCCTTTAAGAGTCCACTGCTGGACTAGGCCTCTCCTTTGAAAGGAGGAATCGGCCTACTATACCACGCTGGCCAAACGGGTTGGTATAGGGTTAATATCAAGTTTTCCTTCTCTTACAGTGCTGTTCTTTGCATAATATGCTCCCTCTGTCGGCTCTTACGATACGGGGTGGTGACATTCCGTATTAAGAACCGTCACCACACGGAATATTATTAAAATTAAATAAATTTACAGATTATGTTGGTTTTATTTTGCTTTCACTGTGATTGATTTAAATGTATTTCATTTCTGAGTCTTACTTATTTCTGTTGCCTTGGCAAACCACTACTTTTTTGTAGTTAAAACTAACACTTGTCATCAATAAAAGTAAAGCCCAGTTGACTACTCTCATATTAGAATCCAAAAAGCAAAACTAAATACTTGGCAACAGTGTGGCGACAAAATACGAACATCAGTGAAACTTTGTTAATAACTTTATCTTGGCACTAAAAACGAGACTCTGCAGAGTCCTACCAATTTTAGAGGTCCTACCCCTTCCGAGGAGGTGGCAACACGCATGAGTTTATTTGAGAAACATATTTGACATATTTTGTATGTAGCTTATGATAGTCAGTAGCAGGTCAGGATTTGTAAGAATCATTGTCTATTGTCTACATTTTAAATAAGTGAAGGTCACAATATAAAATGCGATTGACTGTCTGACAGATAACGCACAGCCAAAAAAATCAGGCGCAAGAAGCTGCAATTTGACATATATGTGCCTTAGGAGTCGTACGGTTGCACAAAAAGGGATTTCCTGAAATTCCCACAGGCTGGCAGAAACGGTTAAATCAAAATAAAATGTGCGGTCGTAACTGCGGGTATTCTCTAGTCTAGTCATTTATATGAATAGAGAAAACTTCGAGAATGAAGTCGATATTCATTAATGCTGAGCGGTGATCAAAATACAGGGATCCTCGTAAAATAGTTATTATTTTACACTTTCAGGCTTACAAATAAGCAAACAGTGCCAATTGGTAGAAGAGGCCGACTTAACTACAAATTAATTTCCATGGAAATACCGGTGACCTACATTTTAATTTTACTGCATACACAGCTACAAATAAATATAGAATATATTTAATATACCTACGAAGATCACTACAATTGCAAAACACAAAATACAATTCTGTGTTTTGTAATAGGTAATTCTGTTTTAAAACATCTCACACGTTTTCTATAATTAACTGTGCGCCACACGAGTCAATGTGTCGGAATACTCTGCGACAAAGAAACGATACGATACCTTCAGATGTTAGTGCCTAAAGATCTAACCATTATGACAGGTATTGTATGGCTTCGTTTTGCCATGAAGTATTATCTGTTTACGTTTTACTACTTGCTTAGTTACTCAAAGAAAAAAAACGAAATTACAACAAAGTAACGCAAAAAAGATTCACAAATGTGTATACTTGGTATCAACGATCCAGACAATAGGTCGCCTTGTACCAAGGCCTGATCGTGAACCTTTTGAAAGGTCTATCCATGCTGCATATTTCGGTGTGTGGCCGCCACTTTAGGATGTTCCTGCCCCAACGGCTATCAGTTCTTCGAGCTATGTTTTTATGCAGGTGACAGGCGTTTACAGATTTATTGTAATCTCTTTTTTGTTCATATTGTCTTGTTTGTTAATGTCTTTCGTCTGGTAGAAATAAACGCTTTTTCTGTCTTCTTTCTTTCTATGTGACCCGCCCATTTTTACTTCAGCTTGACTATCTAGACAGCTAGTGGCGACTATAGATCTCCTGAAGATCTCCTCATTTCTGATTCAATTTTGTAGGAAAACCTCCGAGCATAGCTTTCTCTATCGCTCTTCTAGTGACTTTGAGCCTTCTGATAAAGCTTCATATACCTACGTACTTCTTTTTACTTTCTCTGCGAATTCTAAGTTAGTTTTACTTTTCCCTGGAACTACACCAGTAACAAAACTCGGTGCTTACTATAGTTAGTCACTAACGGCCGATAGTACTATACAGATATGAGATATTTTCCTATGGTGCTTATGCTATGTCAAAAAATATTAAATTGTTAATTATCGCTTGCTAATCGGTGAAGGAAAACATCGTGAGGATACCTGCATGTCTGAGAGTTCTCCATGGTGTTCCCGAAAGACATGTGAAGTCTGCCAACCCGCACTTGGCCAGCGTGGTGGACTATGGCCTTACCCTTCTCATAAGTGAGAAGAGGCCCGTGCCCAGCAGTGGGACAGTATAAAGGGCTGATGATGATTATGTCAAATATGTATCTCTAGTATTCTACTCCATGGATAGATCAAATATTGGAACCGGCCGTAAGTGACCACTTGCTGCTGAACGTGGCTACATCGGATAGTTTGGGAATGGGGATGAATTTGACGCTATAAATTAAAACTAATCAAGCACCATGGTTGATATGGAAAATAATATGCGGCTTAAGATTTACTCAAGATAATTTATTCATTGTACCTATTTTTATGTGGGAATAAGGTACACATTTACTAATAATTTTTACAGAGAAACCGTGTGAAGATTTTAACTTTTACTAGTTATTTCAACACAATTCCTAAAATAATTAGCACAACAGGAAAAATAAAACAATAACATACTTACCTACATACATTTTATAAAAATGTAACATGTTTAGTACAATAATGTGTTCATCTTATCTTCTTAAACAGTATTTTTCAAGTTTAACACTAACTAAATAAATGTCTTATTATTTTAGAAATAATTATTAGATACTATACAAAACTCAGTTCTGTAAACCCTTAATTTACATCTAAAAATAATATTATTTATTCTTGATCGATTCTTTAGCTTACTAAGTAGGTACATCACGCCTAACTAAATGAAAACCTTACCTAAAACCTTTTCTAATTTTGAGTTGACATTATAAAATCTGTAGGATTACAGTGCGAAATCTTAACAATATAAATTAATTGGCGAAATATGGATATAATCGCAATATCGTTGCCTGGGCTTAGTACGACTTTAGATTGTAGATTTGATAAGCGCTCGGCGCTTTGGTTCGACCGGCCTGAAGATCAAGTAGGTAGTTGTAGAACTAGATGTCAGCGAATCGGTACGCCGAACTCAGCTCGAGGTGAACCATACAGTGACTAATAATAAAGTTGTATTGATACTAAGTAAGGCCTCTAAAGAACATAGAGGTTACGCGCGAACAGTCCATGCTTTCATTATATCACAATCCTAGAATTTACAGGCTAACTCTTAATCAAATTACTTTTTGTCAGGCGCAGCAGACTTTAGTTGGTACTTGGCTCTTATCCACCGTGCTAGAGGTGGTGTGAACAGTTCTGGGTCAGGGTGAGTACAACCCGCACGCTCCCAAGGCTGTTGATGACGCCACAGTGACAGTAGGCTACCCACTACCATCACCAAGACGAAGCCAATCTGTGGACAGGCAAGAATATTAATATAATAATAATGAAATTATTCATGCAGACTGCCTCGTTGGTCTCGCGGCATAAATGTGCGCGCGGAAATTCTCAGTAGCAGCACGGAGTCTGGTGATGTGCTCGGTATGGCAATAGGCTCTCCCCCTATTACGTGGGACCTAAAAATTCATGACGAAATATGGGTGTAATATTACACCTCTGACTACCCACCCCTTCGGGGATACAGGCGTGAGTCTATAAAAAAAATAAAAAAATGAAATTATTCAAATATACATTCATATTTTCCAATTACATTCTGCATCTACAAATGCTTTTTCAGTGTTAAATGTATTGTTCAGTAGACAAAGCAGAACTCATTCATTTGAAGTTCTATTTATTCAATAACTACCTAATATTTTGATGGCATTCTCCATATTTTTAATTTGACAGTTTTTCTGAACTACCACTCTTGGTGAAGGTGCTTTTTCCGGTCTTAAGTCAGTTAAGTTTGAATAGAAAATATGAGATTCTCACATCCACTTGAGTGAAAAGTTAATAACCATTGTATATGTAAAAGTACGTGTGCAATATTATGCAAGGTTTAATTTCGTGTGTGTGAGGTCAATGCACTGCTACATAGTATTTTTCAGAATTTAGGATAAAATTAAATGCGGTGTATATTAATAAAGGTTTCCTGTTTGCTTAAACATTTAGCAATGAAGTAGATAATATGTACTTTTCTTTTAGTGAGATTGATACTTCAAAATGTTTTAGTTACGTCGGTAGCAAAAAATAACGAGTGTATTAGTTATAACTGTCAATTGTCATTCTCACGCTTGAATTATTCAAGTGTAGAAATTAATAAAATAATGTTTTTTAATTGAATCGTTAATGTTATCCCAATATTATCTTTTGATTTAAATTAAATAGCTGCATAATCCGTTCTGCGTAATATTGAACACACCGTGTACATTTTCGAATAAACGCTAGGAAATCAAATGAAAGCCCTGGCTTAGTTATATTTACTTAAATATTATGTCAAAGGAAATTGCTTAACACGTGTTAATGTATTTATCAATACTATACTCGTAGTACATATACAGGGTGTAAAAAGACTCTTAACGAAAACTGAAATCCCATGTTGTACCAATCACTACGACCATTTTCTACTTCGGCACCATACCTGGGAAATTACTGGTTCAGGAGATATTGAGGCTCAAAGTTAGTATGGAATTTTTCTAATTAGGTACAAAATCGATACATTTACCCCGCCAATATGTTCTTTAGATGCCCTATAACCCCCTGGATAAATAGGTATTTCGAGCATTGCACGCGCGCGCTTTTAATTGCGGTTTAAAAAATGTGAAAACCCAAAAAAAAATCTTTTCCCAGGTATTATTTTTGGTTAGTATGACTTGGCATGATGTCCACAACTAGTAGACTTCGGCTTGGTGATGGGTCTTGTGACATCCTGTATATCAATGACTCGTATACACTAAGTTGATATAAGTTAGTTATGTAATATGTGTTTACGCTTTTAAAAACAAGTTCCCAACCGTATTTACTAACTAGATAGTCTCATACGAGTACAGATAGCATTCGTATTTCGATATACACAGAGTGGCTTGCAGCGGCTGGACAGGAAAAGCCGAAAATCTAGCTCAGAGATGTCATAGTCCGGCAGTGGACTATCACAGGCTGTGAATGATAATACATAATTTAATACAGACGCGTCTTTTTCTTTTACAGTTCATCAAGTCTAAAATCCGAAATCGAAAAATATTTTAGCTGAGTGATATTTTAAATTTCTGCATCTATCACACTTTTGCAAGTTTATGATAGCTTAAAATAACGATAAGAAGATACGGTAAATGGGAATTAACATTATGGCGCTGATACTCTTGAGCATTCACCTGTAATGAGCATTCTCGCGAATGTTACAAAACAAATGAGTGTGTTTTAGTCAGCATTCTCACGAACATTCGGGCGAATCTTAGAAAATTAAAAAATACATAGAATTCGCGCTACAATGGCGGTTACACTCAATATATTAACTTCACTTTGACTTATGATTTTAATCTAGGGAAGAATTTTCGTAGTTTGTCACTAATTTTAACTTGACTAGTGATACTCAGAATAAATATCGATAAAATATCGATAATGTTTACAATAAATCCTTAGATTTGGTTTACTCACTCAATTGATTTCAGTAGAATGTTGATAAAACCTCGATGTCGATAAATAAATTTGAACGTAGGAACAGACACTTGTGTGATTTATTAAAGCTGTTCAAATTAAAATCTGCATTTTATTATTTAGAAACGTGATCTTTTTATGTTTCTTACTCTTACTCTAGAAATAATTCATAAGTGAAACTGAAGTAAATATATTGGGAAAAACTGCTGTTGTAGTGCGATTTCTATATTTTTTCTATATTCTACGGATTAGAGTGTTGGCTAGCATGATCGTGAAAATGTTTGGTTCGACAAAACAAAAAACGGCGAATGTTCGCTGTTCTGTTACAAGTGAATGCTCTAGTGGATCAGCGCCATATACAATTCCTAAGCGTGTTAATATGAACTTTTTAACCCTAACACCTAATGACAAAGAGGTTGGACAAGGGTGACAAGAATTTTGTCACCCAATGTGTAAATGTACTTAAATCTTGACCGCGTATATTAAACTAGAGGATGCCTGCAGCTACGCTCGCACATTTTTTTATTTAACCGTCCTGAACCCGTGGAAATATCGGAAAATCGTTTCTTAGTGCACCCCTTCGGTTCCTAAGAAACCTACATGCCAAATTCAAAATTCTTACGCCTAATAGTTTTGCCTGTAGCATGTCTATCAGTCAGTCAGTAACGCAAAGATTTTATATATACAGATAATTTATGGTATCCATCTTCCTTCTCTACTGACGGTTCCGACTCGGCCTGTAAACTCATAGAAACGTCGTCGGATAAATAGAGCCTGTATTGACCTTCGATTACTTAATAAACGCGATTAAGACATAAATGATGATAAAACAGTGATGGAAAACATAGCGTGGAAACCTAAGAGTTCTGCATAATGTTATGGCACATGTGAAGTCTGCCAACATACGCTGGGTCGACGTGGTTTACTATTGCATTCCTTTTCTTTCAGGTCCGATTTATATATACAGATACTGCGATCCAAAAGTTCGAATCCACGGCGCGCACCACTGACTTTTCGAAGTTAGGTGCGTATTAAATTGTTAATTGTTGCTTGTCCCGTAACTCGGAGAGCACGTAAAGCCATCGGTCCCGGCTGTCATGAAGGTCTTTGACAGTCGTTACGAGGAGTCAGTACCCTCAAATAAACTGATACTGGTCTAAACCATAGAATATCGCTATCCCTTTGGGTTGCGGAGGTCAGACGGCAGGCGCTCTGTGGAAAAGTTGATATTTTTTCATATCTGGTTAGACCAGTAAGCGGACCGCGGGCTCCGAAGCGTGTATGGTTTGTATGCAACCGGGATAACGCTAGGACGATGATGATTATGACTACAATCCAAAAGTTATACTTACAGGACTGATCCACATGTATGAGATTCTATATGGGTAGAAGTAGTCACTGGGATTCACGGGGACCACTTCAGGCAAGATAACATCCATCGCACAACTTTCTACACTCAGATGAAGCTTGCTGATCTCAGGACGAGGCTCGCCGAAACTAAACCACATCGTTACCGCTAACGCACTTACTAAACCTACTGATGCACCCTGTAATTGATTAAAATATGCTTTTATTTAACTTCTTGCGCAACTCAAATGTGGCATCTTAGGCACTCCCTTGGTCAACTTATGGCAAAGCAGAGATAGTAAATATAGCTTAAACCAAGATTACACACAATGATTGGCACTATTTGTAAACAAGGTATATTATATCTAGATAAAAAATGAACATATCTTTTAATTGTTTAATTGGTTTTATCGCAGAGAGTAGATAATCTATATAGTGCGGTTATAGTAAGATTTTTTGGCATTAAACGCAATAGTAGTAGATGCTACATGTCAGGTGAATTTGTTGGCATATGACTTCTATTCTAATATCTTTCAGGATCTGAAATAGAATGATTTATCTATCTGCAACGATTTTTCTACGAATGTTAGTAGCTACAAAGTTTATATTTCTTTGACTCACTCTTTCATTAGCGTAAGTGGTGAACATGCCAAGCGTGAAGACTCCCAGCAGCGGTCCTCCCACGGCTCCAAATATCGTGAGTGCAGCCTGAAGCACTCCACCCAAATGTTCTGCGATGAACGCCACCGCCAGAAATATCAGTCCGAACGCAGCAGCAGCCAGCTTGGATACCCAGATTAAGTACTTTTCGGGAACTTTGAACCATCTGGTGGTGAATAAATATACCTAGTTACTTCATTAGTATTCGAGAATAATCCGATTAATAAAAATAATTAATTTACACTTAGCTTTACAAACATAAAATCGAGGGAAGATAATTTGATTGAGAAGTAATAATAAATGGGAAATGCACCGAAGATATTAAAGACCACTACCGCTTAGTTAAAAAAATTATCGCTTGGAAACTTATATGCAATCAGTGAACACACTCAAAGAACACATATACTCAGAACAATAAATTGTGGACTTCACAAAGTGTGTCCCGTGAATAGATCGATATCGACCGTCAGCATTATTATACGTGCATTTATTTTATTAACCTTTAATATTTGAGAATGGATGGATTAAATTTACTTCAAAATGATAAATGTAAGATATTAACCTGCTAACATAATCATGTATCGTAACAGCAGCAAGGGCATTACAAGAGGAAGACACGGTGGAGAGTGATGCGCTGAATATCCCCGCCACGAAGAGACCTGCCAGACCAGGTATGTGTCCCATAGCTTCCACCACGTAGTAAGGCATAATTTGGTCCATCTGGAAACAATTATTCAAATAATTAATATTTTGGGGTATGGTGTTACGTCAAATATCCACAGCCAAGATAGCTTTAAAATATGTTATAAACAAGAATATTATTATTTAAGCCGAAGAAAAATCATGACCTCAAATGAGTAAAATAACGTAATATTATGAGGAGTAAAATTGATTTCGATGAAAATTTTCTACATGGCCAATAAATTGTTGAAACCACATTGAAAATCAGTGCCATAAGCTTTTTTGTTTTTCGATTCTCTGGTGCGGTCCGTTCATTTTAAAATTGTAATGTAATAATACCTGGGCCCTGTTTAATAAAGCTGACAATGCGACAAATATGTCAAAAAAATACAAAATTGTAGAATTGTCGCTCTTAGGCTGTTTAATAAAAGTGACAAATATGTCAAAAATCGACAGGTGAAATCTTGTCATATTTGTCATGTAAATATGCGTTTAATAAAACTCGACATATTATGTCAGAAAACCACGGTCAAAATATTTCTGACAATTGTCAGATTCAGAGTCGTGACAATTATGTCGACTTTTGACATATTTGCAAATATTAGATTTCGCGACAGAGGGTACAAGCTCCTGTCAGAATTGTCGGACAATTCTACAAATATGTCAATATGTCATGACAATTTTCTGTTTAATAAAGCAGATTTGACAAGTTTTTCACGACATATTGTCACCTGTCACCTGTCGCTTCAAAAGTTTTATTAAACAGAAAAATGTCTGATTGTCGCGACAATCCGACATATTTGTGAATTTTCCACCATGACAATTTTGTCGCTTGCAAGTTTTATTAAACAGAAAAATTGTCAAATTGTCACTTTTTGACATATGTCGGAATTGTCGCATTGTCAGCTTTATTAAACAGGGCCCTGACCGTACATACCTACTAAGTCGTAGTAATTGAGATGACAATTCATAAAACGATATCCGCATTACAATGTTATCTCCATTTTGATAATATTGCGAATATTACCACCTAGCCTTCGGTGGTTTAAGATCAATAATTGCATCATCTGCATTAGGCTTATGACACGAAATCAGTGTATGATTTATTTGATTAATATAAAATCATTATCAAAGAAATCGTTAATACAATCGACACGTGCACCTCTCTACTCGAAGGATTGTGTAAGCCTGTTTGTGTGCTTTTTTATACCACACATAGGTAGTTTTTTTTCCAACATTTGCGATGTTGGTAAAAAACCAGAGGCATATAGGTACAAATCGCAGAAGAAAAATGTAATTTTGTAGCTTTCCACCTCGATTTCTTTTGTAGTACATCTATCTACATGTAGAAATTGTGACTGTTCAAGTCCGGTAATATCCAAAAAGCTACCATATGAAATTAAAAAGCAAGTAAAACCAAAACACAACTTACAGCACTGATACTCCCCGATAGCAGTGGGTCGCAGTTCCTATAAACGGCGTAGATACCAAGGCCACTCATGCACGTGACCAGACTCAGTATGGAGAGAATAGGCCAGCACCACCACAGACATTGCTGAGAACGTTCCAGCGTACTCACTGTTTGTAATCGTAGAACCTGTAGAAAACAAAAAAAATACGGTAGGTGACGTCGCTGTGTTGTCTCAAAAACTTAAAAAGAAATACCAGAGCGTTAGACTTTCAAGTTATGACAACCTGTAATTTACGAATAGTATAGTAGTACAAATATTTTGCACATACTAGACAAATTTTCTAAACAGCCACCCAAATCTAAATACTCTTACTACATCCTACTTAACTTGGTTGGCTATCCGATATCACTTGAGGAAAACTAGGTAATCAGAAGGGTAAGAAATCTTGAAAACTTTGGAACACAAATAATGATCACTCATATTTTTATGACACCTAATTTGCGAAGATCGGCTAAGAATCGCGATAATATTGCAGGAAATCTATAGCATAGTACTATAAAAATATTTTAATGATACCTAATAAAAAAATAGGGTGTGGCAGGACAAGCCAATGTCGCGTCGACTGATGTCATAACTTGTTTTAATCGGTTATTCCCGCTATAAAGGCATGTTAAAAGTTTTATGGTGTGCTCAATTATATGAAAGCTATAAATAAAAATAATAACATTATCTGTTTATCATAATACTATGATAAGAACTTGCTCATGCTATATTGTTAACATAGCAATACTTAATGTTATGAAGATTTACACGTGCATTGTAAATGTTGTTACAATGTTATGATTCTTCCATTTTAATGTAATGAAGTATTTGAAACATTTTTAAAAGTAAAAAGAACCTTAATTTTCTACAATTATTAAGGTCGAAATATTATATCACTATAATATCAATGTAAGGGATCTTGCTGAGGGACAAAGTTTGCAGCGATTATCCGGCTGAAGACCAAAGTAACTGACATAGTTCAGAGGGGTTGCAAACTGAAGTGGTAGTGGGCTCGTCACATCTGTCCCAGAACCGATGGTCTATGGAGTAAGTAGGTTATTGAAAAGAGGTACCGTCTTGGCAATCGTGGTATTGAACGGCCTTCGATCTGATGAACTTGAGGAAGGTGGCTTATAGTGGATGGATGGCGATAACGGAATATCAGGTCTTGTGGCGTAACCTGGGCGAGAGGTAGGCCTCACCTAGTACTGCAGTGTACTGCACTCGACACAGACGTCGAGTGCAGTGCACTCGTACACTTACTAGACCCATTATAATCTTCTACGATAAAGAGGCTTAAAACATATAAATATTCAAATTACACGCCTAATTTTATTGACAATCGATTGAGCATTATCGCGGATTAAAAGACTTTTCATAATTCAATTAGTTCGCTGCTATCTGTCAGACTTGAGTTAATCATTACATCCAAATTAGCTCAATCTTAGTTTTTTTTATTGTTTTAGTGATTGAGAAGATTTTAGAGACAATCTAACTAGCTATTGTATGGCGGTCCTATCAAGGTGGTGATAGACTTGAGTGTCTACTTGTAACAAAACATCGAACATTTGCCATTGTTGTTGAACTAAATAAGTACACAGTCAAGCAAAGTGCCAAACATAGCTACGAAAATTTTCAACGTTCTGACGCACCAATAAGTCTGCAAGAAGTTTTCTCCGGTATACTTAGATGTAGTACAAAAATATTTGAAACAGGGAGTAAAAAGAAACAAGAATAAATTTATCGATCTTAGCTATTAGGTATACACATATACATATAAATTTTTTGTCATGTATGTATGTACGTAATAATCACTCACATACAGTCAAATTGCCAAGATAAATGTACAGAAGCATTTTCAATGATTAGGATTTTAAATAACACACTACTACTACATTGGTGCATACTTAAACCATGAACTGACATGCTTAAATGCTGAAAGTCTTCTGAAGCTGTTGATAATAAAAATAAATTATTTATGAGAATGAAAGATGATTTAAGTGAAAGATCTTTGTTTTCTTTTCATAAGAAAAGAAATCATACATAATTATAATTACCTGAGTGTGATTCACTGCATACATGGATAGATATGTGACCATTCCACCAAGGAGGAGTGACCACCACGTGTGTCTTTCGGTTGGATCAACGCTGAAACTAGAATACAAAAATTTTCACTTTAGTCAACGTCAAGAGACCTTGGTTCTAATGTATTTGATATTTTTGCAAATATATTCGAAATAAAAATAATATGAAGATGTTTTTCAATTGGCAGAAAGCTCCTCAAACGATCAAAATAGGAACATGACTGTGTACTTACTTAGAAAAGTCCAAACGGCCTCCTGCTTTTGCATGCGCGAATACTTCGTCAAGACCTCCAACTTCTATAGCACTCAGCACTAATACACAGAACACCGCACCAAACATCAGTAGCGACTGCAGAAGATCCGTGAACAACACTGCTTTCATGCCTCCCAGTGTGGAATAAATTGTACACACTATGCCAACTACTAATATTGAGATCAGCCTATCTAGTCCAATAACAGCTTCCAGTACAATAGCTGGAGCATACAGAACTATGCCATTGTATAGTATCATTTGCATGGTGTATGTCAATGAAGCCAGCATCCTCACTCTCGGTCCAAATCTCATCTCCAAGTACTCATAAGTACTAGTCTTCTGAATTCCAAAAAATACTGGCAAGTAGTATCGGCTAGCGATAGGAGTGGCTATGCCGTACGCCACGTTGATAAGTACGAAAGACATGCCGTAGTAATAGTTCTCAGCTGATACTCCCAGCAGCGTTATAGCTGACATGAATGACGCCATTAAGGACACAGCCACTGGCAGTATAGGCATGTTCCTGTCTGCCAATAAATATTCCTGAGAAAAAGAAAATAATTTGATTAATGTAGTGTTTTCTTGGGCTTACGGGAATATTGCATATGGAAATCAAACTACGGTTTACGGATTCTATCGCGATATATTGGTTTTAGAGGTATTACATTTAAACCGAATTAACTAAAAACTACATTTTTTATTATTACTAGCCGACGCACACTGACGAATATTACCAAAAAGATGGCCAAAATGTTTTAATGGTAAAAATGCATTAAATAAACCTATTGAAATTAAATGCAAACCTTTTGAACTATGAATTATTATTATACAACATAAAAACTGACTTTATGATATTGATAGTTTTAAAACTATCGTAGGATAATAGTAAGTATATATAATATGAGAGATTAACAGGAATTTAATTAACTATGTACTATAAATTAATAATATTCATAACTAAGAAATATGAATGATCAGAGTTATACAAACTATATCGTATGCAATGTTGATAGTGTTGATACCTAACTTTGTTTAAATATAAAATACTCTATTTCAGGTTCCTTTATTAGTTCAAATGCATCCAGGGGCAACAGCGTATTGGACTTTCTGAACGTTTTAGTAAACTTGAGAAAAAGGGTCTGAAGAAACGCAAAGTCTTTGATATAAATGTCTCATTTGTAGTTTAAATATGGGGCGTTTTTCTTGTTAAGTCTCTGCAATATTTATTTATATCCTTATTTCTTGACTCTTGTGCATCTTCAGATAGATACTAACATTTTTAAAACCACTTATCAAACGAATGAACACAAGTTAAAGACCTAAAAATATCCGACGACAAAATATACGCATAAATACCGGACTTAAAGCTAGTAAAAACTAATCATTAGGCAGATATCGGCAGCCAAATCTAAAATAAACTAAATACTAGCATTATATGCTACAATTTAATACAGCTTATTTCTCGGAATACAGAAGAATATCGTACTATATCTCTTATTCTTTCTGCTTACGTAAGTAAATAATACTATCAATTTCAAGGCAAGGGTATTGGTGTTAAGATTTATTTTAGAAAATAGTAACATCTGATAGCAATTATAAATACCTCTAGAAATAAAATCCATAACAGAAAATCCCCAAATATTTACAGTTGTAAACACAACGAGCAATAACATGCGACTTGGAAATCATCAAATTTAAGCACGATATTTTTGATCAACTTCGTAGGCAGATTGTTATAGAATTTTACCATATTAAATATATAAAAAAATGCTCAAAAGTTGCGTCATTTATTGAGGTGTAAGATAAGTGTTATAAAACTGTTCTATCGACAATATTTTAAAATCATATAATGTCCGGGTTTTTGCAAATTATCGCCAGTGTGCGACGCTTCATTTTCTTTACAGGAACCGTGGTCACAGTAGATTGATGTTCAGAAAGAACTGTATAAAAGCCGAAAAGGGCAAAACCTACATGCATACTATTTAATTTATTTTATTTATTTGTTTAAACAGTATACACAAATAAATTAGGTATAAAATATTCAGGCCGAATATTATAAATAAAAAAAATTAAGACATTTAAATTATTATTGTTAAATTAAATATCCTAAAGCTTTAATAACATCTTTACATAGGTATTTGGTTTATGTAGTCGTAGTTTTAGTCGAGAGTGAACGTTTTGAGCGCCTAACCTATCGATAATTTGGTCTGAAATTTATTTCATTTTTGTGTATCTTTTTTCATTTTCAGTTTCATTTGAGCATATTCAATTTAGTATTTAGTGTATTTACTGAAAGACATAAAATCGTTTCTTGATTGATTCTTCAATAATTCATGGATTTTGTTTGCTCGAGAGTTAAGCGTGTTTGGAATTAAATATTTTTTTGGAAATGTTATTTACTTTTCGTAATTTTATTATATTAAACATTGATCTCTGATAAATGAATATTTGTTATGACATGCATAAAATATAATTTACCTTACGTGTCAATAAAAAAAACTTTTAAAATAATAACTGAGAAGTCTCATTTACGCATATCACAGGTCAGGACTCACAGAAATCTTTTTTTATTATGTTTTATGATTTTAGCATGAATGGGCCGGCTCGACCGGGGAAGTACTACCATCTTACAGAAAATCGACCTAAAGTAACAATTCCTAAACTGTTGCGTTTCGTTCGGTGAGTGAGAGTGCCGGAGGCCCTATCCCCTATTCCTTCTCCTTCATCCCACTCGTCATCCTATCCCTTTTCCCAAACCCAAGGGACGGCAACGCACTTGTGAATTGTGACTCCTGTGGTGTTGCTTGTGACCATGGGCGGCGGTAATTGCTTACCATCAGGCGATCCATCTACTCCTCTGCTCGTTTGCCGCCTATTACCTACTATAAAAAAAGACTTGTGCCTACTACGCCTACTTTTATCTTTTATTTCAATTTTTTTTTTGTTTTCCGAGGTGGAAAATCCCTTCGGATCTCCGACTCTTGGGGGAAATGAGAGCCGGAGTATGTGGTGTTTCCACTAAAAACCACCTCGACTTTCTCATGTACCCGTGTGTCG
This sequence comes from Euclidia mi, assembly GCA_944739405.2. Lineage (NCBI taxonomy): Eukaryota > Metazoa > Arthropoda > Insecta > Lepidoptera > Erebidae > Euclidia > Euclidia mi. Next base: position 68,148,646 of record OX123184.2, read on the forward strand.
GAGGGTAGGGCATCGCCGAAGCATTCGGCGCCACCCTCCGACGGGCATTGGCCCGCCAGATGGTTAGGCGGGCCCCAAACAAAACCCCCTTGGCGGCGGATTAAGGTGTTGGGCTCCGCCGCCAAAACACCCAGCGGCCGCAGAGGATAGGGAGGATGGCAACGCAACACCGCATCTCCTCTTCCTCTGCGGCCCCACCGCGACGCATCGAATGGTGAGCCCCCATTTGGTCGCGGGAGATAGGGCGCGCGGCAACGCAACACCGACACGCCTCTCCTCCCGCGACCGCACCCGACTGCGAGGGACAGACAGAACTGTCCCCCGCACCCGCACCGTTGGACGTATCCTGCGCAGGCCCCTCCAAGCCCACGCGGAGCGTCCTCTCCTGGATCCCTCTTAGCTTCACTTCTAATCTGAAGTACTTTTTGTTCCTTTTGGAATTAAATCTGATAAGCAATTTAAGTTCAACGCTTTTAAACATTTTTCATAATAATATTTACTCAAAATTCTTCTGTTTTCCTTACAAAAACACAATGCTATTTTATTTTTGCGACATACTTAGATTTAAAAATCAACGGTTAGAAATCTTATGGAGGCAGCGGCAAAATAATATTTAAATATTTTTTTACTTTAATTTTACTCACCTCATTAGTCTTCTGTTTGCCTCCACTAAAACGATAATAGAGTCCTATAGCCACTGACAGAAGCATCGTTAACACCATAATGGTGTAGTCCCATGCCCCGAACACTGACATGGTCATCTTGACTATATCTACAAAAAGTTACGCTTTAATAACTACTAGTACTAAACATAACCAATAACAAATAAGAATTAAATTAATGTACCTAGTTCTTACATGCAACCAATGCAGGAAATAAATGGCTTATACGAGTGACTTAAGTCATTCAAATCTGTTGCGATAAGCTTTGAGCTTCTTATGTTACACTTAGGTACTGTATACATAATAAATGATAAATCCATAATAGCTCGGTATTTATATACCAATTTTGATGGCAACCGATTACTATAATCTTAGAGTAAGACAAAACACTAAAATAATTTTATTGTGCTATGTCGCATGATACGCGACAACTCTAGCTGACACGTGAACGTGTATTCACTATTCGCCGCTTACTACGTGTGCACGGCTGTCAATTTGTTTGTGCCTCTTGGGTAGATTTCATCTAATTTCTGACATATAGGGTAGTTTCTATCAACTAGAAGAGGAGACAAGTATAATTCAAAGTCCAAACCAATTAGTATCCTTTTTATATTACCTTGTTGCACACGGGCTAAAGACCCCACTACGGTTTTCCTGGCATTGCCGATGCAATAGAACAAGTAGACCCGTCACACATTTACACACACATTAACACACTCGTCTATGTCTCTCGCCTGCACTACACCACTAAAGTGGAGGACATCGCGGAGTACGTGGGCCAAAAGACGAAATACACACCGAGAGTACAGCTGCTGGAGTCGCGTCGTAACGTCAATTTCAAGGCGTTTGTGGTGCGGGTCCCAACGTGCTTTCTGGATGTTGTGATGAAGGAGGACTTTTGGCCGAAGGGAGTGGTGTTCCGTCGCTTCCACGGACAAGTGCCACACAAGCGCACATCAACAACGTGCAAGTGAAGCGATACTAACATAGTTTATAAGTATATTTATACTAACAACCAATGTATGTATTTTAGACTGTAAGGTATATATCTATGCGTCTATGCCACGTGAAATAAAATGTTTGATTGATTGCTTGATTGATTGAGTTATCGGCGCCCTCTCAATGAGCTAAATGCAATATTACAACTTCAGACTGGTCATACAGTCGACATGTCGTTTTGCCAGCCGGGACCTATGGCTCGACAAGAAAGACATAAGGAGCCCGTGCAGGCTGGGTTTCAGCTTTTGCATCGTAGGAGCCTAGTCAGTTTGACTCAGTCCGACCCTGAGTCCGGTGCTACCCCACATGCAGTGCACCTGTGGTTTATGAGGTCGCCTTGGCGCTTGACACTGCGCTAATTCTTATGGGTTCCACTTTGTGTCATCCACAAATTGTTGTTTCGCGTCTGGGTGTACAGTATCTCCTTTGATTAACTACTTATACTAAAGTACATCCCCAACTTAGGCGGCCCATTGCTCCAGAGATCAGCACAGTGAAATTAATATTTATGTCATTCGCGGTCATACTAAACGTTTTTATATGTATGGTTGCAGCTGTGTGTCAAACTGTATACATATAAGTATGCAAAGTTTACATTGCCCTAGCTTTATCATAGTTCCATCCAAGACTCCACGAAGCGTAACTGCCTTATAGCATCTGACCACCATAACTTAAAGAGATAGTGACATTCCATGGCTTAGATCAGATTTCTGATAAAATAGATATAAATTCTCTAAATAGACATTTCACTACTTCGTCTAAATTTGATCAGACTACCAAAGCTGGCATTTTGCATGATCTTTCATTGCTTCCAACCCCAAATTGTCCATCTTTCGTTTTTAATCAACTATCTGAGTGTGATGTTAAAAAGAGCGTATTATTCATTGCATCTAACGCAATCGGTAATGATTGTATCAGCCGGAAAATGATCCTTCCCATATTAGATGAAATCCTTCCCATCCTGTGTCATATTTTTAATTATTCCTTATCTGGGGGCGTTTTCCCACCATATGGAAAGACGCCCAAATTATTCCTTTACCTAAAAAACCCAATCCGTCTTCTTTTTCTGAGTACCGGCCAATCTCCATCCTACCATTCCTTTCTAAAGTGCTCGAACGCCTTGTCCATGCCCAACTTAGCACATTCCTTAATAAAAACCTTCTTTTCAATCCACTCCAATCCGGCTTCCGTCCAGGTCACAGCACGGTTACGGCACTGATCAATATTACCGACGACATCAGGCTCGGTATGGAAAATGGCAACGTGATTGTTCTCTGTCTACTTGATTTCAGTAATGCCTTCAATACTATTGATTTCCATATTCTGTTTGGCATATTACGCTCCATTAACATATCTCCACCAGTGATTGATTGGTTTCACAGGTAACTGTTTGGTCGTCGACAGCGTGTACGGATTGAAGACTCCTTGTCTTCCTGGTGTACGTCTACAGTCGGTGTTCCACAGGGTGGCGTTCTATCTCCCCCCTTTTCTCAATTTTTATAAATTCTATCTCTTATCAACTTCAGTCATCCTACCACCTTTATGCAGATGATCACCAAATTTACACTCAAGCTCCTGAACATGAGTTGTCTGAAGCAATTCGCATTATCAACTGTGATTTGGATCGTATAGCTGCATGGAGCCTCAGGTTTGGTCTCCAAATCAACCCTACGAAAACGCAGATTATTGTTGTCGGTAGTCCCAGGCTGATTGCGCGTGTTGACTGGACCTGCTTACCCCAAGTCAACTTTAATGGTATTCCTTTACCTATAAGTGATTGCGTGAAGGATTTAGGAGTTTATATTGATAAAACTTTATCCTGGGGCCCTCATATTAGGGAAGTTAGCAGAAAATTGTTTTCTGTGGCTGGGACGTTGCGAAGATTGCGTAACTTTCTGCCGACTTCCACCAAGATTGCACTTGCAAATTCTCTTCTGTTACCTATCCTTGACTATGCTGATGTTAGCTATCTAGATCTCACGGAGGAGCAACTTGATAAGCTTGAGCGCCTTCAAAACTTATGTATAAGATTCATATTTGGATTGCGCAAATATGATCACGTTTCCAATTTCCGCAATTCGCTCAAGTGGCTACCAATTCGCCTTCGACGGAATAGTCACATACTATCTCTACTTTATAATATTCTCTTTAACCATTTTACGATAAATCTTTTACCGTCCAAGCTGCTCGCTTGTAGAATGCATTGCCGATGCCAATTAAACAAGCTCAAATAATATCATTGTTTAAAAAGTTACTCAAAGAATACTACTTGTCTTTTTAATCTTACTACTCTTGTAATTCTTAATTTTCTATTTCCTTTCATTTATTTATCACAAATTTATGTATCAATAACATAAATATCTATGTATTCGGTAATTATTTATGTATGTATATAGTTATTTGTCCATGTATGTACTTATTTCTGTATATGTAAGAATTTGTATTTTATATCTAAATTGGTAAATATCGCCAAACTACCCTTTTTTGAATACGTGTTGTTCTTATCCATCCAAAGGTTGCCTGTAAGAGATTGCTTAATAGTGATAAGGCCGCCTATTGTACTATCTGTTATTTTTCTTTTTTTTATAGATTAATTTTTGTAGTTGCTTTGGCATTTGTACAATAAACATAATTATTATTATTATTAGATCAGTGTCAGTATCTTCGAGGGTAGTTTCTATAACGACTATCAAAGATCTTCCTGACAGCCGGAACCGCGACGGTTAAACTGTTTCCCAGAGTCCCTGGACAACAGGGCAAGCGGTAGTCAACAACGTAAAAGTGATATTCTCAGTGTTCATTCATCTTTATTCGTGTGGCGGTTTGTAAGTCTGCAATCGGCTTTATGTGTAAGTGTGATAATAAAATAATATGGATATAAATGATACCATTATCATTTTGATTATCATCAATAAAAAGTAAGTAGAAGTAATTCATAAGAATAGAAATATAGTGTGTTTACTTTTTTTAGTCCAGGCAATATAACTGTTACAGATTTTTTACAAGAGAGGATAAGATATTTTTACCGTATGATAATAATATATAAACGGGGAAGTCCACTCCAGGTCTCCGTTATCACGAGACGCGTGATGGCGAAACCGGTGCAGCCCCGCTTAACACCCCTAGCCACTCGCACCGGTGTTGCCTTCTGGTTGCCTTTATGGCAGACTTTACTTGCTTTGGCGGGTATTAAGAGAAGGCCGATCCAGTGAGTTGGCGAATCACCACCTGCCACGCAGACGGATGTTATAGGAGTACCAGGGAAGTGCCGTCTGTTTGTCCATAGTTTTTATCATACCAGGTAAGTTTCCATGAATAAATAAATAAATTCCACAATAAAGCAATAGTACTGCGGGTATTGTTTAACGCAAAAATTTGAATAACACTCCGTGATACAGAGTAAGAGAAATAATCATTAATTCGTTAAAAAGTACCACCAATAGATTGAAATCTATTAACCTCGCTATTAATACCTACTGCTGGTTAAGTGATGGAATCTCTAATGCCGGCTTCTAGGTAAGGTGTACACTAAGTATTTTAATCTTCGTAAATACGACCATATGCCCTCATATCGTCAACAGCTGTCATGGTTGCCTATACGTCAGCATCGTATCATGCGCGCGTTGACTACTCTTTTCACTTTTCTTCATTCGCCTAATTGTCCCAGCTACCTAGCGCCTCACTTTCAGTACCTCTGCTCCAACCATGAAAGATATCTTCGCTCTTCTAATAATTCTCTTCTTCAGTGTCCTTCTCATAGCTCAAGCCTTGTACACTCTTATTTTTCGGTACAAGCTATACTTCTTTGGAATGAGCTTCCTCTCGTGATCAGGTTGGCAACTAATCGATTCACGTTTAGGACTAAGGTGCGCCAGTATTACAACAAACTGTCTCTTGAAAGGCCATAATAAAACCATCTCTCACGTGTGTTACATTGTGTATTAAATATATGTAAATTGTATGTATTTATTAGTATAATATTTATATTATATTATTTTATTATATATATACGTATATATGCACAGATATGTATGCTAAAGGATTTTTACCAAATAATTAAATATTTCATCTTTATAGTTTAGACACCTGCCACAATCATTTCTGCACCACCCAAAGGTTGACTGGCAGAAAATGCTATTTAGCATTAAGTCCGCCTTTTGCATTGTAATTGCAGGAAGTGTTAATAAATAAAAATAAATAAATGTGCGAACGCTTGAAAATAAAATTCCTCTTCCTGAAATTTTGTTACATCTACATATAGGTTGTAGATTTGAAGTTATTATTTTTTACCGTTTATTCTTCCACTGCGTTAAATTGACATACCTACAAATGAGAAATTAAAACTTATTGAATAAACAATAATAATATATGACAAAAATAACATATATTCATATTTTATATATAATATGTTTAAAAATATATTTATAGGTACCATGTTATAAAAAAAATTTAACATTCAAGAATATATTTTCCTGTTATGTTATTAAGGATGTTATTATATCGACTATTGTTATCCGATTACATATAAACAGTTATGTAATAAAGCTATTAGGTACAATTATGGAGTTACAATAATTTCCTTATGGCGCTGATACACTTAAGCATTCACCTGTAATGAGCATTCTCGCGAATGTTACAAAACAAATGAGTGTGTTTTAGCGAGCCTTAAAATATAGATAATACATAGAATTCGCGCTATAATAGCGGTTAAACCCAATATATTTACTTTACTTTGAGTTATGTTTTTTTTTAATCTAGGGAAGAATCTTCGTAGTTTGTCACTAATTTTAACTTGACTAGTGATGAACTTACTCAGAATAAATATCGATAATGTTTACAGTAGATCCTTAGATTTGGTTTACTTAGAATTAATTTCAATAGAATGTTGATAAACTCTCGATATCGATAAATAAATTTGAACGTAGGAATAGACACTTGTGTGATTTATTATACCTGTTCAAATTAAAATCTGCATTTTATTATTTAGAAACGTCATTTGTTTATGTATCTTACCCTTACACTAGAAATAATTCATAAGTGAAACTGAAGTAAACATATTGGGTAAAACTGCTGTTGTAGTGCGATTTCTATATTTTTTCTATATTCTACGAATTAGAGGGTTCGCTAGAATAATCGTGAAAATGTTCGGTTCGACAAAACAGAAAACGGCGAATGCTCGCTGTTCTGTTACAAGTGAATGCTCAGGTGTATCAGCGCTATTATGTAGAGTTAAACAATTCGTTTCAGCATATTCTAGCAAATAAATTCACCTATTAATCCTACATATGACGCAAATATTTTGAATAGTCATCAGCCTATTCAGTGCTAGATACGATGAATATCTAATTCAAAATTTATTTGCAACTGAAGCTAATATATTTCTTTGATAATCAGCTCTATTTCAATCATTTCATTTCGCTCTATCATTTTGTTTATTCTATGGCAAAGATCACCAATTCGCCGCTATTGAGCTCGGTGTACTTTGTAGGGTTATACGTTCTAAAAATTATGATCCAAAGAATAATTCCCGTAGTTAATCGAACAAGTTAAAATGATAGCCGAAGCGGATCCATATCAAACATTGAGAAGAAGTAAAGTACTATTGGGTCTTGTACCCTAGAGTATACACGACAAAGATTCAAAACTTATGCCTAGACCTATAAAAGGCATTCGATACCGTGTCAATTCCAATCTTACTTACTCGCCTTGAGAACATTGGAATCAGAGGTAATGCAGTTTTGTGGTTCAAGGATTACCTTACAGCAAGACAGCAGTGTGTAAGGGTTGACAAACACGTAAGTGGCTATGATTGCGTATCGTATGGGGTCCCGATGGGCAGTACCCTTGGTCCAACGCTATTTTTAACATATATTAACGATTTATGCAATTTCCAAGTCAAGGGGGGTGATATACAAATGTTTGCTGATGACACGGTGATACTTTACTATGGTAATTCTTGGGACAATGTACGACAATTGGCTGAGCAGGGCATGTCTGCAATCACCGCGTGCGCATTTTCAGGGGCCCACTTTAGACATCGATAACTTTATAGTTTGTCTTCATGTCTGCTTCGGCTCCTTTCGTTTTCCAAGTGCTAAAGAACTAATTTATTTTAGAAACTTGCGGCCCTTTTATGGTAAGATTTTATATTTATTATATAAGTAATGGCTTATATCGAGATAGGGCGCAATTATTATCTCAGGTACTAAAAACAATGCGATTATAATCAAAACTGAGGTGCAGCACTTCAATTTCATGTATTTTTACTAACTTACTCGTCATGTTTTTATAAACTATTTAGTTGGCATGGATATCGAAACCCGCTGTATTGAATTACAAGTCATATATACCTATGTGATAAGTATAGGTTCAAAATCCAACTGAATAAGGTATACCTACTTATTCCAATTTTTCTGTTCTTTTGCAAAATGGACTAGGTACCTATAAAAGATTTTTTCTTCGTTGCTGTTGGAAACAGTCTGTGAATAATGTTGATATGGTGTTAATGCACAAATAAAATAAAGTTTATTTGTTTAGGTTTTTATACATTATCACTTTTGATCCAAAGTAGATGTGCCTTATGGAGTGTCATGCAAACCTCTGTATGCGTGACATTATTCATACTTTTTATTTTTTATGGAGGACATTAGTCCTCTAGCCTGAAAGCCTAGTAAAGATATCAGGTTCAAACTTTGGTGCACACCACTGACTTTTCGCAGTATGAGAGAGAGATGCGTATTCAATTGTAAGATATAGCTTACCACGTGCCTCGGAGTGCACATTAAGCTGTTGGTCCCGGCTGTCATAAAGTTCTTTGAAAGTCGTTTTGGAGTGTAACTACTTTTGAATATACTGACCTTGGTCTAAGCCATCGCTATCCCTTTGGATTACGGAGGTCAGACGACATTCGCTAAAAAAAGGTAAATAGGTACATATTCTGACAAATATGGTTAGACTACTACGCGTACCCAGGCTTCCAAAGCGAAAGTCATCATTGGCTAACCGTGATAACGGCCAATCATACTGATTTATTTAAGTGCCGTCATTGGTGAATAGTGTCATTTCTTCTTCGCTATTCGCCTGGACAATTATACGTCACGGTACGTAACGACTTATCTATATTTATACTAATTTATTATACACCATCATCAATATTGAAGAAATCTTAACCTTAAAATCTTCTAAGTTAGGCGACCTTCGAACTATATGCCCACCAGTAACCCAAGGGCGGATCCAGCTTTGGCGCCAGGAGGGGGTCACATAGTCGTGGTCAAGTCAAGAACTTATAATTTAATTTTGATAACAATAGATACAAGTAAAAAGTTGGTATTTAATTAATGTACGTAACCAGTGCAGATACGTTAGAAAACGGTAAAAAGTTAAATAAAATTACAGTAGGTTGAGACCCATTGGAGAAGGAAGAGAATATTGCGATCATTAAAGGAAAAATAAATTACGGGCGATCTCAGGTCGGGAAGTGGATGGGGTTGCGATTTTAAGGGTAAAAAGGGTTTATCTCGATTGCCAGCAAAACTACAAGTCCTACGGAAAAAACGTCAATGGCAAAGTTGTAGGTAGGTAATAAAAAGATCTACAACTTTTGTATTTACACTTTATTCACACAACGTCTTAATTTATGTGAAAAAATTATATACTTAACCAAGTTTTTGGTTTTTTATTTTTAACTTTTACAATAGTTTTTTCTTTTACACAAAATTTTGTGAAAACTTGCCTTTTTATGTTCCAAACACACTGTTAATGTTTTTAATTTAAAATATTTATTTTTACACCTTATTTTGACTTAAAATCGAAATAAAACCATAATTTTCAATTGAAAATTCTCACGTCAATATATTAGATTTCTTTTTTAAATATTTCGGCGTTTTGTTCGTTGAAATCTTTACTTTCTGGTGGTTCTTTATATTCTAGATCTTTTTTTCTAGATCTTTTTATTACCTACAACTTTGCCATTGACGTTTTTCCCGTAGGACTTGAAGTTTTGCTGGCAATCGAGATAAACCCCTTTTTTACCCTTAAAATCGCAACCCCATCCTCTTCCCGACCTCAGATCGCCCGTAATTTATTTTTCCTTAAATTTTTGCTATATTCTCTTTCTTTTCCAATGGGTTTCATCCTAATATAATTTTCTATCGTTTCAAAAATTATCTACCCTGGTCTAAAACCTTTGCCATCATACAAAGTTATTATATTTTAAACTAATTAAATATTGAAGGTATGTAGTTACATTAAATCTGTATGGTGACAAAATATATACATAAATAAAATCTTTATGTTTAATTAGTGGTCCACCTAAGACCTGGAACATAACAGAAGTAGCGATCTAGTAAAATTTCAGTTACCCAGAAAATAAAATAACCAAAAAAGCAAAGTAACAATTATAACAAAAATGAAAAATTAAAAAAAAACAGTATATATTAATTTCGTTAAGCCAGATTGAGTGACTGTTGAGCTAATATATGTGTGTCTAAGTGTCTGTGTGTCTGCCTGTGTGTGAGTACGTGAGTGCGTGCGTGCGGGCGGACGCGCGTGCGTGCGTTCGTGCGTACGTTCGTGCGTGCGTGCGTGCGTGTGTGTGTGTGTGGGAGCGTGTGTGTATAGTGTTGGTGTGGTGGTATTATGGTAAATGAGAGTGTGTAAGAGTTTGCGAGTATAGAATAGAATAGACTATCCGAAGTAGCACTGAACAGATTAGATAACAGGAGACATCAGATTCTCAGTTTCATCGTAGTTCAGTGTTTTAAGATAGATCGAGACAGTTGATTTACAATTTGGTGCTTTTAAGGGGTATATATTTAAAGATGTATTTAATTTATTATAAAGATATGGGCCTAAGAAGTTGAAGAATCTGTGTGCCAGTGATGTATAATAAGGATGAGTGGCACAGACCTTGCCCTTGCGACGCTTCCTCGTCACTCGTATTGGCTCATAAGGTGTCAGTGAATGTTGTTTGAGAATGGTATGGAATATGAAGGACTTTTGAACCGTAAGGACATCCCAGTCTCTGTACAGTTCCGTAGTTGGGAATCGATAGGGCAGTCCCGCGCCCACCTTGAGTATCGCACGCTGTGCCCTCTCAACTTCAATTAGGTAAGATTTGGCTGCACCGCCCCAGCATGAAATGCAATAGTTAGTGAGAGATTGGCATGTGGCATAGTAAACCATTTTTAAGATTCGTCGATCGGCAACATGTCTTAGAGTTTTAAACATAAAAATTAATTTCCGCAATCGACCGACTAAATTGTTTATGTGGTACTTGAAAGTTAAACACTGGTCTACTGCCAATGCCAAGATACTTTATGCGGTCCGTCCGTTCGAGTAAAGCACATGAACATTGCAAGCGCGTATGCCCGCAAGTATGGGCCGTAATGGAAAACGTAGGCGAAGGCAAGAGGTCAAGTCTGTGGGCATACGCCATGTATTTAGTTTTGCTTATGTTTAGGGTTAGAGAATTAGATTGCAGCCATTCACTGACTTTGTTTGCACCAGTTTGGGCAAAACTGAAAACCTCATCCCAGCTGCCTCCATAGAAGGAAAGTGCCGTGTCATCGGCGAAAGTGACAATTTTTCCATTTTGGAGTTGGATCTGGCAGAGGTCATTAATATACGTAAGGAACAACGTGGGACCGATAATGCTGCCCTGCGGGACGCCATATTTAATAGGCAGCTCCTTACTAATTCTCTGACCAATCTTGACACTCTGTCCTCTGTTGGAGAGGTAATTTATCAATAGTTTAAGGGGTGTACCCCTTATACCATAGTGTTCCAGTTTACTTATCAGGAGTGGAATAGAGACCGTGTCGAAAGCCTTTGCTAAATCTAGGAAGACTGTTAGACATTTTTGTTTTCGGTCTATATTTGCAACGATCGAATATAAGAGCTCGTGTACTGCGTCACAAGTGGATTTGCCGCTACGAAAACCAAACTGATTGGGCGAGATGATGTTGTTATTCTCTAAAAATGAAATTAGTCGGTTATTTATAAGGTGCTCTAGGAGCTTGGTAGGCAGAATGGAAATCGGTCGAAAGTTTTCGACACGGTCCCTCTCGCCACCCTTATGAATGGGTCTAATAAGTGCAACTTTAAACCCTGAAGGAAAAATACCCGTTGTGAATGAAAGGTTGCATATATGTGTGATGGGAAAACTGAGTATGTTTTGGTACCTTTTAATGATTTTGCTAGAGATTTGATCGATACCTGTGGTAGACTTATCTTTTAATCCCTGAATAGTACGAAGTACCTCTTGCTCATCGATAGGTAGTAGAACAAGTGAATTAGAAGGCGATGGACTGATGAAGTTGGATTGGAGTGGATTTGATTGGACGGGCATAGTAATTTGCTTAGCAAGTTTACTGCCAATGGTAGCAAAATATTCATTGACGTCATTAATATTCTTGTCTGGATTACCATTAGATATGAGGCAGGCAGAATGGTCTGTTTTTTTGTGTGTGCCATTTATTTCTTTGACAATCTCCCACAACCGTTTCCCATCGCCCTTAGCCTTTTCAATCTCATTTTTTTCATAATTACGTTTTGCTCTTTTTAATAGATTAGCACAAAAATTCCGATAGCGCCTGTATGTAACTTTGGCTACCTCATTTGTGGGGTCACTTTTTACTTTTTTATATAAGCTGTCTCTATTTTTCATGATGCGCAATAAACCCTCGGTTACCCATGGTTTAATTATTCTTTATCTACCTATCTATAACCCCGAAAACTCATCAGTGCGCGCCGTGGATTCGAACCCAGACCCTCTGCGTAGCAGCTTGTCGGTCTCTCCACTAGGCTATCGCTGCTATCTGAATACGCACAAAATAAATAAATTTAGCCTTATTGTCAACGATAATTACTGCTCTACACACGCATTCCACTTACAAGAGACGACATAAGAGGTAATGATCCAAATCCATTAAAAAGGTCTATGATAATTCCTCTTGAAAGAGATGATAGCCACGTCATAGATAAATATAATACTATACAGTGCCACGTGAAGACGATTTATTTTTTTGACACTTTGCGTGTACACAGTAAAAGTCACTGCTGATCGACCGACCTGCCGCAATACATAGATAGTCAAGAGCCTATCTATGTATTTCGGTACATTATTTATTAGGGATGAGCTCGCTTGTTCTCTAATGTTGGTTATGTGGCGTATGAGTCATGACTTACTTCAGGGACAAGTAGCCTATTTCGCCATCCGTTTTCTGAGAATAGACAAACATCCCGCGATCCCTAATTTTTAAAAGGTGGCATCCAAAATGCTCAGCTGTTCTAATTTAAACTGCACCGAGTGTCGTGGGTTTGATTCCAACTGGAGACAATACTTTGTGTAATACAAAAAATTTTGTTCGACTCTAGTAATCAAGGGATCGATGTTTCCGAAAAGCAACTTACAATCTGCGTATTATAGTTATTTGGAGAAGATGTACTTATCAGATTAATATTTTTTTTAATGATATAATGCACTTGATCTAAAACAATGCTATTTGGTATTAGGTATTTATTTTGTGGTTAATACAAGTAACATGGTTAAATTATCAAGAAATCTGCCGAATTGCGATGATAACTACCTGCGTCATTGATAAAGATGCTATATAATAATATAATATATAATTTATATCGGTATATATAAATCTAGGTTGGCCCGTGCGTCATTTATGAATTTGACTACCATTATTAGTGATTACTAAACTATATACTACTAATAAACGACTTCTGGTGTATTACGATGTGACAAGCATAATCTTGAAAGACGTACAATAGGTGTTCTTTTAAATATCAGTTTCACCTTTAATATTGTAGTAATATAATTCACTATGTGGTTATCAAGGGGATTTTCATTATTAAGCATTAAAATAAAATATATTGATTAACTAGATAGACGCACGACTAAAAAGGTCGCTAGGACAGACGGCATGTGAAAGGCAAAGGACCGTGTACCGTGGACCGCGGCGCGTGTTGGCCGATGTCCAGCCGTGGATGTTAAACATTTATGGAAAATAAGTTGTTAATCTACTGAAAACTTATAGTTCCAGTCAATAATTCAAGCTATTCGCGTAAACACGCGAATTGCGACTGTCCGTGTGGTGACGGATTAAGAATACAGAATGTCACCACCCCATATTATCCCATGGGTGTCGTAAGAGCCGACAGAGGGAGCATATTATGCAGAGAACAACACTGTAAAAGAAGGAAAACTTGATACAAACCCTATACCAACCCGTTTGGCCAGCGTGGTACAGAAGGCCAATTCCTCCTTTCAAGGAGAGGCCTAGTCCAGCAGGGCCCAGGAGACTGTTAAAGGCTGATGATGATGAGACGCACATAGAGTGCATCGCGGTCATTTTAGTGAATAAGCCTCAAGCATCATTAAGAAAGAGTCTCACTCTTGAAAGAGTCTCTCTTCTGCCAGTCCTAACTCAGTCGATCACGCTTAATACGGCTGGTGGAGTCGGGACGGCTGGAAAACAGTTTCCATTGCATCAACAAAAGAAAAGATATATTTTAAAATCTGCAAAGATTTGTAAACATTTTTCTTTCACCGCATTCTGTGAGAAACTATTTAGCGTCACGGCAATACTTCGTCTTTTTTTCTGTGTCAGATTAATTATAGTATCGCCTAGCGTTAGATCGAGATCTACTAATGATCGACATATTTTATATTCATGAATTCCTACAAGTTCGTTTTAGTTTTAATTTCAAGAAGGGTACCTATATGACTAATATGAAGTCTAATTGAGGCTTCGTATTCCTGGTATCATATTCACTGTATCGAGAGTTGTGAGTTCGATTCTTTATTCAACACTTTCATTTACTATGATTTCACAATTGGTATTTCGAGTCTAGGTGTTCCTTGTGTCCAAGGGCGTCGCCAACCTTTGCCTTCGCCAGCCGATTGCCTAGAAGGGGAGAAGGGGGCAAGGGCACCAGCCCCGCCTAGGGGGGTGCAAGTTGATATAGAAAATGAGAAAAGTATTGAGAAAAGAAAAATTTTGGGTTTTTTTTAATCTCTAAGGCGTTTTCAGATTGGCATATTTTTCTGCGCGTATACGGTCGTTTCAGCATACGCGCTTATAGGCGCGCCTATACGCGCCTACATGCGCTTCCAAAAAGGAGCTTATACGCGCGTATAAAACGCTAATCTGAAACCGCCCTAGGCTCCCCCTTGGCGACGCTCATGCTTGTGTCCGTTACTTGAATCTTTGTAAACTCTCTCACGATACAAGATTTATTCAGTTTGGAATCTGGATAAGAAAAAAAACAACATAATGAGTTGGTCAACATTTGTTTCTTTCGTTTCACTTCTCAGTGTTTTATAAACAATTTCACTAGATTTTTTCTTCACCAGAAGTGACAAACCATTCATCTCATTAATCATATTTAATTTTGATATAGACACACATACGGATACAGATTTACTACGTATACATGTTACTAAAAATGAGCGATTTAAACACACGAATAATGGTGTGTAGGTACATAAAATTAAAACCAGCGAATCAAGATAAATACCAACCTAATGTAAAGAAACATTAAGTGATGCATATATATTTTGCTCTAATCGACTATGAAAGTTTGTACTAAAAAGTCAGTAAGAAAGTTATATGAATCAAAATATAGTGAAGATCCAACCCAACAAGAACTATTTTAAATATAAGAAGAACATTTTGGTAGTTCTACGAATATGATTCTACTCATTTCTGGTTATGCGACATCGGATAACGATGTTTCATAATCATAACCGACAGAGAATATTTTTTCTGTAAGTAATGCCCACCTTTATATCTAATCTGCTTCAAATTACCTCAATAAAATAATTAAGTACCTATATATTACGTCTATAGTGTGGATTTATATTAAAATAATGAGGGTAGTTAAATAGAATACCAAATATATGTTCCTTTTTAGGGTTCCGTAGTCCACAAGAAACCCTTATAGTTTCGTCATGTCCGTCCGTCTGTCCGTCCGCAGCCTAGCTCAAAGACGCCTGGTGCTAGAAAGCTGATATTTGACATGAATATAGACATAAGTTATTGCAACAGTAGAATAAAATTTAGGAAAATATTTTTTTTTAAGGGTATCTCCCCTACATATATAGTGGAGTTGAATTTTTTTTTTGGTTGAGTACTCCATCATGTGGGGTATCATTGGATTGGTTTTCAAAAAATATTATTAGTGTTCGCGACAGACATTAAAACTATGACAGTGAATAGTGTATTCGAAACCGCGAGTGAAAATCGTTAAAATCAGTGTTATCTAATCGTGCGGTACACCGGGTTCGGTTCCCGGACGTGTCAAAACGTTACAAAATAGCTAAAATAGTGTAAATGGTTAGATTGTTAATAAACAACAACTATGTAATACATGAACATTAGTCTTAAACTTGTGCTAACTGTAGGGACCTTAGATATCGAATCATAAATAGCGTTATCAGTAGTGACAGATAAGAGTTAATGCTTCATAAAACAGCTGTTTGTTTACATATTCGTTTTATAGTTTTATAAGTGTTTTTTAGCTTCATATAGACTTGAAATCATGTCTAGATACCTTTTAATTGCTAGTTATTACCTTATATAGTTAAAATAAGCATAATAACAAACATTCGTATGTTTATCATAAAATTTGTTTACTTACGATAGTATTTACTTAAGAAATTCTGTAATTTTTTTATGATTCAAAGTTATCATGTAATATGTTCGAATTGAATAAAGATATTTTCATGGTGTTTGTTTTAATAGATGCCCCATATAGTTGCGCACAACGGCCTACCAAAATTATATATATAAATTTAGTATACGATAGTTTTTCAATAGAAAATATAGTGGGCGGGCCCTTGTGTGGCAGCATTTTTTGGGAGTTTTTAGGGAATAACTTAGTGACGCTAATAGTTAGGTTTAGGTATTGTATACCAATAGATAGAACTTAATGAGACCTATCTAACGATGTATAGAACATGTATGTATGTATAATAGGATCGAATCATACGTAACATTTGTACTGTTTTTGAAATAAAAATAAACGAAAGATTCTCTGTGCACGTGTTCGGTGCGATGGTCGTCGATAAGGTAAAGTTTCGAGGTACTTAAGCGACCACCAATTCGGCCAGTTGTTGGCGTCTCAACCACCATCTTGTAACCATCAAGCACCGAACACCTGAACAGCATCGCTCTCAACGTATGAAGATGTTTCATTTCTGAAGCCCTTACACATCGAAGCCATACAGTCCACACACATAGAAGAACACGCATCGTCGTAGGCACACGTCAGCAGCACACTACCAGCGCACTGTAGCGGACTAGCAAAGGTTCGATTCCTGGCATCCGTTACAATTAGTTTGCTTAAATAATTTTTCGATCAAGTGATTGGTTTGTCAAATATCAAGCTTTGAAGTGAAAAAAATTGTTAGACTCGGGGGGTTCCCCCCCCCCCCCTCTGCCGGCTAAACTATTAATTTGGAAGAGGTGAAAAAAATCACAAATGTAGTACATATAACGAATTTAAAAGGAAAACTATCACGGCTAAGTAGATATCACTAGTTTACGAGTAATCGTCGGTTAACTTATAAATACCTATTTCTGTGAGTTTATATGGGGCGCGCTGGCTTAATCTTAAAGATATACATACTTTGGTATGTAATGTACTACGGTACTACGTATGTACAGTCGCGGTCTGAAAGTGTTTACCACCTGAAGGCTTATAATTGCATGAACACATCAATTACACAAGGACGACGATATTGTACTAGGCAACCCTAGGATGATGTTTGATTCTTGGTCCTAGAGGCAACCAATCTATGATAACATGCGTTGCGTAGCAACTGGTGTCAATAACGATTTATTATTCCACATTTATAATATACGTTCATTTTATTACAAGCGTGATATTTACAATAAGACTAAAATATTTGTAGTCTTCAAATAATGTTATATTAAACTTGCTATTTACGATTTTGGTATTTGTAATTAATAAGTTTATCAAATGACTTTTACATTGACAGATTATAATGAAAGGGATGGCGAAAATACGACATCCTGAATATAAAACCTTTTTGAAAAAAATACAATATTATTTATAATTAATTTCTGTCAAGAAATTCTTAATAATTAGCCCGAAGTTGGCGGTGTTTCACCCCCGTGCATCAGAAAGCACGTTAAGCAGTCCCGGCTGTCATGATCTATGGCAGTCATTAGTGGGCAGTCAATGCCCTCAAATATACCTACTGACTACTGGTCTAACCTTAGAATGATGTTAGATGGCAGTCGCTCCGTGTAAAAACTGATATCCAGTCAAATCTCGGTAGACCAGAACTAGCAGGCCCTGGGCTCCGAAGTGCAAGCTTGGGATGCAACTAAGAAAATGCTAGGGTGATGATGATGATATCGTCTAGCGAAAATCAGGGCGCGGTCAGACTGTGAGCTATAATGATAGTGGATGGTATGCTAGTCACGTTACAGCGCATGCCGATCACATAAGTGAGCTTTTTTTTACATAGTGTGTGCCCTTAACCAGGCGAATCGTGCTTTATAAAAAAATTGGCAGAAATAATCAAAAATAAATTCAACACATATTTTTTTGTCAATAAAAGTTTTAATAACGAATATAGCCTCCCTCAGCAGCCACAGCATAAATGCAATTCTGTCATTATGTCAAATTATTTCATCGACCTAAAAATATTCATACTCTTTTTGTTTGAATCGATGCCTTACCAATGATTGAAAAGTAATAAGTACTCAGATATAGCATTTTAGACCTTGCTGAAACCAGCGTGACAAAGAATGTAATTTGAAAAGTGGTAAACATTTTTAGACCGCGACCGTACAGTAGTAGTATATCTTGGAAAACACATTTTATGTTTACAATACATAACTAGATACATACCTAGTATTTTTCTAAACAAAACTTAGGTTCTTATAACAGTGTTATTAAAATTATTTTTTCAGCAAAATAAACAGTCGGATTTGTTGTACATTAATACCCTTTGCAGCAAGTCATTATGGGCAACTACGGAACCCTGCATTGCGCGTGGCCCGACACGCACTTGGCCGGTTTTTATTTGATGAACATAAGCTGGCACCACACCTATTCAGCTATACTGACTTCTGTTGCAGAATCGTTTACTAGTCAAGTTGAGGAATTTATTCGAAAAATCTCTTCGCTATCTTTCTTTACCCAACTGTGTGCCGTGATTAAACACTGGCTACAAGTTTTAGATACAAAATTGATACTCTGTGAATCCAAAACACTGAATCTTACATCAAGCTTATAATTAACTATAGTGTTTTGGATTCACAGATTATATTGGTAATTACGTATAGATCTTCGCGGAATGTTGATTATCACGTGTTTCTGTTATTACAATCCGTCCGCCTTGGTTATTCCATGTTTGGTTCCACTATTTGTACTGAACCTAAATATAGATCTTACTTTCAATACAGAACGATGACATTATGGAGAACATTCAAATTCACATTTTACGTTACAACATTAAAGGCTTCGGCAATGAATACAGATTTACATAGAAGCGCAGTTCTTGAGGATTTCGTGTGCCGATTCCAAGTGGGGACTGTCCCCAGCTTAGTTCGTAGTTGGCGCAGTTGGCGGCGCTGGCGTCTTTCTCCGTCTCTCTTGCTCTCGTAGAGACAGCTGCCACAGCGCAACTGCCATGCCGCCAAGCGGCAATTTGTGTCATAGAAAGTTTGTCTTCAGAGCGCCCATAGGAAATGCGCCTCTATGTAAATATCTGAGCTCTTTGGCTTAGGGGCCTAGACAAGTGACATTCGCTTCGTAGTTCAAATATCGCTATCGTTTGGTTGGTTCATTATTAGTACCTAGACCACCTGACATATCGAATCGAATATTTTTTAGTTTTTATACATTTTTGCACTAAGCGTATAGTGATATCTTTAATCGAATGCTACTCGTTTACAGGGCATGTTTTCATGTAGTGAACATAGTGTCATTTTAGTTTTAGTAAAATAAATAATTACATAAGCATTACACCTCTCTGAGTAAATTGTTATAGTTCATACCTGTGTGAAACTATATTTACCTTGGTAAGCTTTAAAGCTAACAAAGCTTACAACATGGAAGACAAGAATTTTTATCACTTACTTATTTTATGAAATTAACTTATATTACATATTTATGACACCTATATATTTTTAACAGATGCATTCACAGATGTACCTGAATAAAATATATGTGTATTACTAATAAATATTAAGTACTTTATGACTTATATCACATAACTAAAATAGCAGAATAATAAATACTACAGTTTACGGAGTAAATATGAATAAATTATACAAAGTTCTTTGTCGTGAAGCAACAAATAATTTATCAATCTTAAAAAGGAACCGGCTTAAACATTCGTCAAATAAAAATAGAAACAAGTTAAGTACCTACTTTCAGAGTAAAATAACCCTAGATAGTTGATACTTACTTGATATGCCATTAATATTAAAAAAAAATACATATATTCGCTTAAGGAGCAAAATTCTGGCAGTGTACTTTTCTGTCTCGTTATACGGTTACAGACATGGGGGCTTATTCACTATGACCATTTTGAAGTCTTAACGTGTTTTAACGGGTTTACTATTGTTTGACAAAAAACGTACCTATGACAAAAGATCATTTTACAAACAACGTTTGAAAAACTAATCATTTGACAAACTTTCATTTCGCAAACATATTACTTTAAAAACAATCATTTGACATAATACAGGTTTCGCAAATGTGTTACTTAGAAAATAATTTAAATGTTAAATAATTATTTTAAAAATAATCATTTGACTAAATAATTCGTTTGCCAAATTGGTGATTGTACAAAAATTTAAAAGATAAATTATTAGTTTTTAAAAATAACTAATTTCTAACCAATACTTACGCGACATTTTGAAAATATTTAATTGCTTGGTTGCAATTTTCATCTTGCACAGATAATTTAAAGGCAAGTAATTATTTTGTATTTACACTAATCCCATAGAAACTTACGTCTTTTAAAAAAAATACGCACTGCCTGAATTAAGCGAAATAAGTATAATTCTGTTCTGACACTCGCCGGCCGCTGCCGCGGCACGCTCGCTTCGCTCGCTCGGCTCGTGCGTTGTGGTCGCAGTTCTAACCTAACCTAACCTAACCAGCCATTGTTTCAGTTGACCCTACACAAAGATTGTTGTATTATCGTAGATTTTGGTTAATAAAATATTTACCAAGCAAGGCATTTTGTCAAATGTTATTTATGCTTTACGTTGTTTTGCCAAATAACATGTTTAAAAAAATAATCAATTTGTAAATTAATGTTTTAGCATAATACCTTTTTTAAAGTAAATATATTGTCTAATGAGTAGTTTATTAAACAATAGTTTGTAAAATAATAAATTTATCAAGTATAATTTTGTCAAATGTTATTTGTCAAATGAAAATTTTTCATTTGTTTTTTGTCAAATGATCGGACACCGTTTTAACGTGCTAGCAAATCTTCTGTGCGTGCTAGTTACCCAGGTCGGCACGTTATTGGCTTAAACGGTATTCACTATGCCAACTTCAAGTTTGACAAGCACGGTAGCGCACGTTTCGGACACGGTTTTAGTTGTCAAAATTCCGTGAGCTAAGAGGTCACGTAACATGCACGTAACGCGTTTATTGTATAACGATAGAGGATAAATAAGTACTAAGTTTATTTGTTTTATATTATTTTCAGTGTCCGTTAGTGGATAAATGCTAAGTTTATTTGCTTTTTTATTTACCAGTGTCCGTGTCAAAGTTATTTAATTAAATATTATGTTTTATGAACATTAACGCCTGCTGCTGGCGCCAGCGTCTCACTCGTCTTCGGATAAATAATAAATCCATTATGATTTATTAGATTCTGTTAGAATTGGGCTATTTACTGCACTAACCGCAGTTATATTTTTTTATATTGTAGCGCGACTGTAACTGTCATCATAATGTTTTCGTTCAAAAATTGACTTAAGTACAAAAGATGAACTAAACTTTGAAAATTAATTTTTTATTTTGTGATTGTTCCTGGCGAAATTGAACTAAAATAATATAATTTAAGTTTTATTAGCCTTTTCTATTTGTACTGCCGTGTGGTTGAAGGCATAGAATACAAGTGTCACCACCCCCTATCTTCCCGTGGGTGTCGTAAGAGGCGACTAAGGGATAACACGATGCAAATACCATTTTTGCGTAGAGACGGAAAACTCGACATCAAACCCTATATGACTGCCTCGTTGGTCTCGCGGCGTAAATGTGCGCGTGGGATCGGGAGGTCCCGGGTTCGATTCCTGGGTCGGGCAGTGTTATTGGGTTTTTCTGTCACGAAATTCTCAGTAGCAGCACGGAGTCTGGAAATGTGCCCGGTACGGCAATAGGCTCGCCCCTTATTACGTGGGACTAAAGTATATCTGGCGAAAAGTGGGTGTAGAAATACACCTCTGCCTACCCCTTCGGGGATAAAAGGCGTGACGATATGTATGTATGTATGTATGTCTATTTGTACTGTAGCTTTTAGTGAAAATTACAAGTTAGTAAAATAATATTTATAAAATCGAAATTGAGCCGGCAAACCGGCATTAAGATTTTTGAACGAATGTTGTGAAATTGATAACTATAAGTTGGTGCCACGAGAAGATAGACTTTTTGTAAACAAACATTCAGGGCTTCATAACCTTTTTTCAAACAGTTGTGTTTTAGATTTTATTCTTTTTGAACAGTCTTTATTTTTTTATGCCTAATTGCCACTATGTTTTTAAATTTATATTGTTTAATTTTAAAGGCAGCGATAGCCGAGTGGATATACCAACAGACTGCCATGCAGAGGGT
Source organism: Euclidia mi (assembly GCA_944739405.2). Classification (NCBI taxonomy): domain Eukaryota; kingdom Metazoa; phylum Arthropoda; class Insecta; order Lepidoptera; family Erebidae; genus Euclidia; species Euclidia mi. The sequence continues at coordinate 68,171,154 of OX123184.2, forward strand.
ATCGGGTTCGGATCCACGGCGCGCACCAATGACTTTTCGGAGTTATGTGCGTATTGAATTGTTAATTATCGCTTGTCCCGTGCCTCGGAGAGCACGTTAAGCCGTCGGTCCCGGTTGTCATGAAGATCTTTGACAGTCGTTACAGGGCGTCAGTACCTTCTAAATAAACTGACACTAGTCTAAACCATGGAATATCGCTATCCCTTCGGGTTGCGGAGGTCAGACAGGCAGTCGCTCCGAGGAAAAGCTAATATTCAGCCAAATCCGGTTAGACTAGAAAGCGGACCCCAGATTGAAAACTGGGATAACGCTAAGAGGATGATGATTGTTTAATTTTACTAAAATAAAATATTTGATTTTGTGTTTGAACTATGTAGGCAATGTTCATAAATTGCAAATGTTTATAAATTTGCCGATATTTTTGTCGTTTGACACATAATTTATTCTGTAAATTCAGGAAAAATAGAGTACCATGTACCTATCTTAATGTTAGAGTAGGTACATATATACATGTTACTCTATTATTAACATGATTTTTTTTAATCATAGTTAAAAAATCATTTGCGCAAAGTAGCCTACCTATCCTAAAATATTAAATTATTGACCAACAATGAATAATATTACAGATAACTAAGTAGCTAATATATACGTTGCATAGAAAATTCTAGGCATAGAGTTTTTACGTTGTCTGTGAATGAAATCGTCAGAATGAACTTAAAAACTCCATTAAAATTAACGGTAGTCTGTTAAAGCAATTTCTTTTTTATGTATAAATTATTTTCTGCACGACTAATAGTTCGCCATCTGCTATACTGCACCCACTTTTTCGAGATGCCGGCAGCGGGAGGAGCGTTGCGATTCTATAAACTTGTATTTAGCTTTACATTTACCCCTTCTAGACAACAAAAAATTTTAATTTTAGTCCTCTGATAAATGCATGTTAAGCCCAAGAATGTAACGTTTCAATGAACTAACTTCAAATGTTGACATTCCAGGCTTCAGTACCTCAAAACATTAAAAGATCCTGTTGATAGCGCATAATATCGATAAAAACCCGATCCATTGAAATATTAGTTTCCAATGACACGTATATATGTACCGTTGCGCTCAATGGATTTGACATTATTTGTTTTTGACAGATCTATCGCTAAGTCACTTAGTGGAAATTCTTTGTTTACAAAAAGTCTATGTTCTCGTGGCACGGACTATAGGCATAGACAAGCTGTCGCATGGCATACTGAATACAATATTTTGATTGTCGAAGTCACGTTACTGAAACACGTTTACGTCTAGTGCACGTCACGACGACACACGTCTTGAACATGGTATTTCAGTGGTCATAGTGAATAAGCCTGATTACAGACGGTTACAGCCAATACATAACATGCTTCTAACTATTGAGTAAGTAATATTACTCATTCATTTTTATAGTACCTCAGATATTTACTGATTCAAATGTTTTTAATCACCACAGAGATTTACTGATTCAAATGTGGGCTGACCATTTCTATCAAAACCGAGATGTGATAATTATTCGAGTAATACTTTTTAAATAAGTGTTCGAGAAAATATTTATAAAAAAGAAAAAGAAATATTTCGAGATCAGCATTAAGCATTTGTATTGCAATACATTTGTAACTGATTGCAGTTATATTTATATACTTATATTGTCTGACAAACAGATAATTATATCACTCATCATCATACTCCAAATATCAAGATAAAAAGATATAGATCCAATATATTTTCGTAATTAATCAATAATTTAGAATAACACAGTGAATAGCCACACGAATATTTACGTATAATGTAAGGTGTTGCTTACATACCTACAAAATAAATTCTTAAAATAAGAGATGCAAGTAGGATTTGCTTTGCAACAATTACTTAATGGCGCGTACTTAATTTGTGACTATTACATGTATTTTTATTGCGTATCTTATCATACCAAATAATACTGTCTCTTGAAACCCACCAAATACAATATCAAAACAAGAGATGCAACTCCTGTACATGGACCCATATAAATATGGTACCTACCTATATATTACCTACCTATATTTTATTTTTACTTCTTACTAATCTAGGCAACATCTCCGTGAAATGTTATACAAATAGTAAAACACTTACCAGAAATATATACATACATTACAAATCTAATAAACTCTTCTAAAAACTGTAAACTTAAAATGCTAACTGCTACTTAGGTGCAAGTGGAGAATGTAGATTTATTCTTCAACGCCATTCACCTTCAAAAGTTCACACTGAAAAAGAAAAGTATGTACAAATATTAAAAAAATATTAGATATATAGAAATTAATTCAATTGAACACGCTCGTAAGAATAGCGCAGCCTCGGGCTTCTTTTTAATTGGACAATTAATACATTTTAGAGTCGCATTGTTTAGTTCAATATCATTTGATGAGTTACAGTTAGTACACTTAACAGAACACATTTGTTACTAGGCACATAGATTTCCGTCACGTAAAATGTTATTTTGGGTGAATCGGTATAAGGTAGACAGTAATAACTTGGATGTTCACAACTTGTAAACTAATAATTCAGTTGAAATTCAGACCAAACAAACATTTATGGTGTTACAAAGCCTCATTTTTCACTCGTCATGAAAACATACAAAACAATGATAAAGATTGGTAAATACCATTGTAATATGTAAACCATGTCCCCATGCACCAAACATGCACAAGTATTAAAGAGAATAAGTACACACATTTATAAATAGATTACAAACCTCGCGTTGTTCCAAAAGCTAAGACGATGCTCTAAGAATCAATCATGCACTATTGCTCACACGTGTCCATCTAGAAAAAAGCCGCTACGAATGTGATGCAAGTCAAAGTAAAATCAAGCAAGCTTTGGCAAGCCAAAAAAGTAGGTTAAATATAAGAAATATTTTGATGACAATAAGTAACATAGTAGGTACTAGGTACCTACATAAAACGAAAATATGGCAATCGATTTCTTAAAAAACCGCCTTCAATGGCTTCAATAATATATATTCAAGAGAAAATATAGAAAGCATAGTTTCACCATGGTGCTCTGGCGAGTAAATGTGTGAAGAAAGCTCCATTAGATACTTATCATGCACTATAAGAAATATTTACAATTTTCAACAGACTTCAAGACAAGAGGAGTTTTAAAAGTTGGTTGTACAAAAAATTGTATGTTTGTTACCTCAGAACTCCTTCAATTATGAAAATTATTTTTGTTTGGAAGGATGTCCTTCTCGTTTGGTGCCATTTTAAAGGTTGAGTGGATTCGAAATCGGTTCTTTGTTAAAATTTTATTGATAAGTAGGTTAACATGAGGCATTCATATCAAAACGCTGGTTGGGGCACGCACAAAATTACATGCCGTATTAGAACTTACATGATCGCTATCAAATACTATTTTCTTTTAATCATAGACTTAAATATTATTTTTTGTTTATTTTATGATATTATTGTTATGATTTATACAGTTGTGATTTGTACAATTTATTACAGTTGGGAAAATAAAGGCACCAAAACTGTTTTGCTATTTTGGAATAAACTCAACAGGATAATGCATGCAAGCTTGGAAGAGACGCTTGAGGAACTAAAGCATTTGCATCTACATGGGTTAATTCGAAAGATCAGTTTTGTTGGTCACATGACCATAATTAATTTCTTTGCGTGGTACCTATCGAGTTATTTTCATTCAATTTATTATGTGAGGAATATAATTTATTACTTTAAAACTATATAAGAATTCAATTCAATTCAAATTATTTGAATACATAATGAATATTACGGTGAATACATAACGTATAAATCTTCTCCTTAACAGATTTTTGGGGCAATTTCACCAAAATATATTGCTATGTCTCTTCAATTGTGCAGACTTGCATTCTGACTTTGTTTCCTATATAAGTAAGCTTTCATTAAACACATTGATAGCATTCAATCTTTTTTATTCATAATATGCGCCACGATATGCGCTGACATAAAAAGTTCTACTCGGAGAATGACCCACATCCACCAAATGCTCACTATATATCTATCAAATCTACATGCTACACATGCTTAAGTAAAAATTCAGATTCTTATTCACCTGTACGCCGGGTTTCTTGTCGTACTTGGCCCGTAACCTGCGGGCGAGAGGCGGGGTGAAGAGCGCGGGGTCGGGGTGAGCGCGCCCGGAGCGCTCCCAGGGCTGCTCCTGGCGCCACAACAACGAGACTATGCTCCCCACTGCCATCACCCACACGAAGCCCATCTGTGGATGTTTAAAGATAGATACTTAAATAAATAACTGGTCTCGCTGCGCACTACTAGATACCGCCCTATCTAAGAACAATCTTTTCTTTTTTTTTTTAAAGACAACTCCCGCATTAGGACTAAATCCTGTGTCGCGAGGGACTTTACAAACTTACAACTAACGTACACAATGAACACCCAGACTCGAAGCAACAATTTGTAGATTACACAAAGTGTTGTCTAGTGGGGATTGCCCTTTCTAAAAACAATAGATTTGTGAATGCGGCAACTCATTCATGCAAAGTTCGTCACTCTTCGTCTGTCCAACATTCGTTCGTGTAGCGTCGGCCACGCCGATCGGCGTAATATTTGTTGCCGCATTTTACAAGTACTCCGGTGGTATCTGGTAGAGCGGAGCGAAATCATGCATTTATCTTCTTCCTTCCTTGTCGGTATCACTCTTGACAGAGTGGTCGTGGTCATCATTTTAGGTGTTGGTGGCTAGCTTCACAATACGCCGCCACTCCTCCCTGATGGCCGCTTTCCTCGTGCATTCGTGCAGTGACGATGAGCCATTTAATGCCGCTTTAATCTGGTCAGTGCACCTCATAGGCGATCTTCCTCGTGACCTGGTACCTTCAACCCTTCCCTGGACCACGAGTCGCTTAATAGCCACTTCCCCTCGGCGGCATACGTGACCAAAAAAGGTGAGAATACGAGACTGTACCAAAGATGATAAACGCTGCTTGATGCCGAGTTCTCGAAGTATAGACTCGTTGGTACGGAATTCAGTCCACGATACTCCGAGCATTCTTCTCCAGCACCACATCTCTATGATCATCTTCTTCTTTATGTCTCTTAAGATCCACGTTTCTGCGGCGTACAAGAATATGGGCAATACAAGTGTCCGAACTGGCCGGATTTTTGTGGCTTTATATATGTTGCGATTCCTCCATATTTTCTTTAACTTGCCCATCGCAGACCTGGAAATGGCCATACGCCTCTTAACCTCATCGATACACCCACCGTTGTTCGTAATTAAGGCTCCCAGATAAATGTATGATTGCACCACATCACAGTTAGCAATTTGTGTAATTTCTGGAGAATTGTTATTCATGCGGTCGACAAACACCATTTTCGTTTTATTCCGGCTTATTTTAAGTCCGAACTCAAGGCTAACGCGTTCCATCTTGCCGAGAAGTTGTTCCATGTGCTGGGTACTGGTGGCGAACAAAGTGGTATCATCAGCATATCGCAGGTTGGAGATCTTCAAGCCACCAATCGAGATGCCATCTGTCCAGTCTTCAAGTACAAGTGCATTTATCTAAAAGTAGGTATTAAAAGCAACGTTACAAGGCAGGGACATAGCTACCACCGTATCAGCCGTATCATTGATACGTGTCTATTTTTTCTTAAGTATATTTTTTCATTTAACCGAATGATATTGCCTATCCAGAAGTGGCTTAACTCGCTTCTAGTTCCAATTAATATAGCGTAATTTTGTTAATTAAGTAATTTTTTGTTTAGGGTGTCATTATTTATATAAATGCCCACACTAGCACTATGCCATTATCTTACTGTCAGGCTTGACATTTGTTAATAAAATATATATTATTATAATATAAATGACAAGCATAGAAGTATTATTGTATATAAATTATAAGGTCGTTATACAATAAAGCAGTATTCGCATGCAAAAAGATGCAAAAACCTGTTTCTTTAATAATACTTTTAATTAATTAATCACAATCTTTTATCCACTCTGCCAATAAACATTGCTCTACCAATATTATGCTTTGTTTTGCAGAAAATGACATTATGAATATTGCATTATTATATAGGTACTTTTATTAAGTAAATAATATGTCTGACTGAAAAATAAAACATTGCATTATTATGTAAATCTGAGTGTGATTTATTAATTTACTTTATTTCATTCATTCTTAGAATCTTAGCAAGCCTCTAAAATAATCAACACAGTTATGAGAATTCTAATAAATTATTATTTTACTACACTTTTTGTGCCTACACTGGTATTTTCGTATCATCCCAAATAAGACCACTGTCGGCAAACTGACAAAAAAACCTTTCAATAGATACTTACCATTATTATGGGAATTTGTATCAGACTATTGGCGCCCAACAAAAACAAAAGTGAAAGTTACGATTGAAAATTGACGGCCAAAGATACCAATAACAGTTACCCAATCAGAACTTGATCTCTTTACGATCAAACCGAAACAAAGTACCCAATATAGTAACTATATATAAATCCATTTATACTTACGGGACTAGTCCACATATATGAGATTCTGTAGGGGTAGAAGTAATCTGTTGGGTTTGCAGACGGTGTTATTGGGACGGTGACGTTGCCTACACAGTTTTCTACGCTGAGAGGAAGCTTGGTTGGTTGTGGCCGGGGACCTCCGAAGCCTATCCATAACATGACCGCCATGCCACTTACTAACGCTATGGAGACTCCCTGAAAACGGATAATCAAAAAGGTTTTAGGGAATTTAGACAGGTGGAAGTTGTTCGCAATTTTTTAATAATTCATTGAGCGAAAGAAATAAAAAGTAAAGAAAAGTTGACTGCTGTAGTCAACTTTTCTTTTCTTTTTATTTCATACCATAACCATCGAAGACATATCACGGGAACAGCCGTAGTATAATAAAGACTTTAGAGCACATTCATTCTCATATTCTGTGACTGGCACATTGGTAATTTTATAAATGATTTCCACAAATTATACAAATTATTTTACACCATAAAATATACGAATTATTTTATTTATTAGAAACATATTTTTTTGTTATTTGATTAAACCACGTGTTAATTTTTAAGTGTCTTTTTATTATGTTTTATCTTTGATGCTGTCAACAATACATAACTTATTTATTCATTGACATTTAAATCAATAAATCTGGTCAGATATTAATTTTCCTTTTTGTGCAGTTTATTATTTTATTTTATATTTATTTAAAATCATCCAACAGCTTACCATTTGACGCATGAAGAATTACATACGTTTTTAAAAAACACACAAAACATCCCAAACTACAATATAACCAGGAATGTAAGTATACTATTTCATTTGTATTTTTTTCTGTGAGTCTACAGACAATATTAGGGGCGCCCTTGAAGACAATAAATTAATGGCAAACTTTTTGCAAGTAAGTAATATCGGATCTTTGATGAAGAAATAGTTTAGGTACACAAATTAGCTGCGGAATGAGACCTGCAAACTCACATACATACCTAAGTAAGAAATTCGCTGCTAAGCTGTAAATTCGCTTCAATAACTCTAATGACTATGATGACACAAATCTTGTCAGGCGACCATTTTCTAGCGTCTATTTTTAATTATGCAAGCAGGATTTCAAGCCTTTTCTTTCGCTTAAATTAAATCAGACTTGTAGTTTGATAGAAACTGCCCAGTTGGGTCATAGGGGGCTGACAGTAACTAGTTTAGTCTTCTTCACACATCCATTCATAACTTCAGTAAACTAGTTTCCATTTTAAACGAATTATTTACTTTCTTTCTTGAATCAAAATAAGTATATACAGCATCACGAAACCGACCTAAGTTGTTAATAAGTAGTTAAAGCTGATTAAAAACCCCGACCATCTTAAGCAGACGAAATAATTCTCGTCTTTTCAAACAATCATGTTTTTTTAAATATGTGCTGTCATGTAGCAGTTTGCACAATACGACATTAATTGCACGTGATTGCAAACAAGCAGCAACCAACCGTAACAACTTCCTTTCCTACCAATGTATTGAAACGAGTTAAAACTGGCCAAATAAAATATTTTGAGATATCTTTTTCGTAATTGTTAACCAATTTTGACACCTTTATACATTTTATCGGCTTAGTACGAGTATAACAGCATGACATCGACACTTCGTGTCCTGAAACGCTCCGAACTTAAAGCGAGTCAATGTGGGCTCAAAATACTGCACCGAGTTAACCGAATCGTCTCTTTTTGCATCGGGATAAAACATGATCACTACGGAATGATAATAACATAGCATAACTTCACGCCTTTTCCCCGAAGGGGTAGGCAGAGGTGTATAACACACCCACCCTTTGCCAGTTATGTTTCGTCCCAATGCACATAATTAAGCGAACGATAATTAACATTTTTTAAACACACATAACTTCGAAAAGTCAGTGTGCACGGGGTACTTGGGAATTGAACCCGAGAACATCGTCTCGGCAGTCCGTTACGTACACCACTGGGCTGTCGCCGCTGTATGTCGGACTGATAAATAATATACAAAATAGTTATTAACTTACCCTTTCATTCGCGAAAGTGGTGAACATTCCAAGTGTGAAAACAGCCAGCAGTGGTCCTCCAACGACTCCGAATATAGTCAACGCTGCTTGTAACACTCCACCTAAATGTTCTGCGAGGAATGCAAGCGCCAAAAACACTAAGCCATACGCGCCTGCCGCCACTTTGGTCAACCACGCTTGGTATGCTGAAGGGACTTTGCACCACCTGTCGAAGCAATTATATAAAAAATAGAGAAGCAAAAGAATTGAAACTCAACAATACGTTTTCACAATGTGGCTATTCAAGGTGTCCTTTGATTTGTAAGTCTTCTTTACAATCCACTATATGTATATTTATTTATTTTATTTATCTAGCAACCGTTATTGTGAAAAATAATGTTTTTATAGATTTATAGCGCTACATAATATAAAAAAGGTGACTGTTAGTTTGGTGAATGACATAAAACAATTAGGAGAATTCTCAATTAGTTGAGAACTGCTTTAGTTTCGTGTTTCATAAAAACCATAAATTAATTCGATTAAGGCGAGGATTTTCCAAAATACAGTGTTATCTAGCGTGTTCAAACGCGTTTTATTTGTAAATAACAGAGATTTAAATTCAGAAAAAAATATACGTTATTTTACAGCATTAGATCCATATTTGTGGGTCATTCGAAACACGATTAATTACTGACATTTTATACGATCGAAAATGATAGCGAATATAGCTCTGTTTAAAGATTTTTTCACGTTTCATTTGATTTGTATTAGGATTAAAATTTTCAAAAGTATACCAAAAGAAAAGTCATGTAAAAGCGGATGTTTGTCAGTCATCACATTATGAATTTTGATATATACAATAATATAATACCGAAAATATGTAATTTCCTACTGCCGACGCGCTCTCTCCCGCGACGTTCAGTCCTTCAGCTTTGAGCGCACGGAAATCCTCGCCTTAAAATCAGTTTTTCATTATTTTAAGACGGATTCCTTTATAAAGTTATTTTTCTTACCGTGTACAAGCGCCCTAAAACAGTAGGTGACAAATCTCAAAGAAGTTTTTACGCCTTGACAAAGATATCAACTGCTACATGGAGGCTTTCCTTCAAAACGTTAAAAGTAATTGATGGTGCAAGATATCTGGGTTGTATGTGTTATGGCGCGCCTACATGGGCTGATAGGGCTACTATCGATGCTGTACGACGTAAAATGCTCATCAAGTCAAACATTTGTGTCCATGAACATTAATGTTTGTCTTGGTCTGGGTGTTTCTATGTATAATATGTATGTATTTACAAAAAAAAAAATATATATATGTATGTTTATCCATTATCTAGTACCCATAACACAAGCTCTGCTTAGCTTGGGACTAGATGGTGATGTGTAAAAAAAATAAAATAGAAAAAAAAAAGGTCTACCGGCTTCAAAATGGCGGCCACTTATCGAAAACGTGCTCACATGCATCATCATCATACTAGCGCTGTCGCAGCGATTGTGCTCACTTACCTGCTAATGTAGTCATGCAGTGTAACAGCAGCCAGAGCATTACAAGCAGCAGACACAGTTGACAAAGAAGCGCTGAATATCCCTGCCACGAACAGTCCTGCCAGACCCGGCACGTGTCTCATCGCGTCCACTACGTAGAAAGGCATTAGTTGGTCTATCTGATGACAAGCATTTTAAATAAATTGAAATTCAAAATAATTACTTATGTCATACTTAGTATGTAGGACAATAAGGATAACGCCCATTATTATTGTCCCGCACGCTTATCGAAATCAGCATGCGAATAAAAAGATAGGACTGAAAAAGCGCTCAAAGGCTTGGAGTAATCGGCATTTGTTTATCTGCTAATATAATTGAGTCTATATAATAATATAATTTAGTCGAAGTATCATCGTATCTATAAGCGATCATTCATATCCAAGTTGTACCAAAACTGATGCATCTTTGAATGGCGTGTTATTGTTATTCGAAAGGCTAGACTTCATGAAAAAGCAATTAGGGTCCTGCCCTTTTAAGTTTTTCTGGCTTATATTTTAGTCATCGGTCGTATTAGTATTCAACCAGTATCTTACTCACAGCGGTAATATTACGTGACAGCAGTGGGTCGCAATCCCTGTATACTGCATAGATGCCAAGCCCACTGATACACGTAGACACACTCAGCACAGAGAGAATCGGCCAGCTCCACCACAGACATTGCTGGGAACGTTCTAGAGTGCTCACTGTTTGCAATCGCTGAACCTGTGGAACACAAAACACACAGTATTATTTTTCACCCACCAGTGTGTTTTGAAAACAGACGCTGCGTCGCGATAAATGATCCTTGTATGATTTTATTGTGAGAAATGCTTGAATGTTTTTATTTTTTCTGCGTAAATACACAAAGTCGAGATGAGAAAACGTTTCAGTACGAAACGTTTACAAAATTTAAAAAGACATCGGATGGCAAGCAGTTAATGCATAGGTATGCTCTTAGCAAATAAAAAAATACGAATGTAGAGTCGTGTTCATCATCAGCCTTTAACAGTCCACTGCTGGACTAGGCCTCTCCTTTGAAAGGAGGAATTGGCCTACCACGCTGGCCAAACGGGTTGGTATAGAGTTTGTATCAAGTTTTGCTTCTCTTACAGTGCTGTTCTCTGCCTAATATAGTCCCTCTGACGGCTCTTACGACACCCATGGGTTGATATGGGGTGGTGACATTTCGTATTCTTAATCCGTCACCACACGGACTGTCGTTAGAGTCGTGTAATACATGTCTATTACGTATATAACTAGAAACCAAACAGCATAATAAGGATAAAATGTTGGTAAAACTATAATCACCTGCGTGTGGTTAACTGCATATAGAGACATGTAAGTCACGAGCCCTCCTATAATTAGTGACCACCACGTGTGTCTTTCAGTTGGGTCTAAGCTGAAACTGAAGACACACAAAGTTATTTAACAGTGATCACATTTCTCACTGGGTTAATAGGTACCGAGTTCCCGACAAAAGATCGGAAAATTTGCTATGCATAAACTTAGGAATGCATGGTACGAAAATCGTGTTGAGTATGCCAAAAACAACTACTAAAGCTATACATATACATAAAATAAGAGTGTCTGTTTGTAATATTAAAATTACCGCTTTTTGCTAAATGCATATGGATGTATACACGCTACATATACCGAAATGTAATTTTTTTAAATTTTTGTCTGTCCGTCTGTCTGTCTGTCTGTTTGATCTCGTTAATCTCTGGAACGGCTTGACTGATTTTGACGAGGCGTTCACTGACGGGTAGCTTATGTCCCAAGGAGTAACTTAGGCTATAAATTAACCGGGTACGCGAAGTAGTTCCCTCAGGACGCAGAATAAACCGCGGGAAACAGCTAGTCAACGATAAAATATTACCATCTGAATGTTATGGCTATATTCAGACGGAGTGCTTATGTCTCAGACGTAAGTTTAAAAAAAGGTTATTGACTGTACTTACTTGGTTAAATTTAAACGCCCTCCTGCCTTGGCATGTACGAATATTTGATCAAAGCCGCCAACTTGTATGGCGCTGAATACTAAAACACTTAATATCGCACCGAACATTAGAAACGATTGCAGCAGATCAGTGAACAACACTGCCTTCATGCCTCCCATCGTGGAATAAATAGTACACGCTACACCTACAACTAATATTGAGATCAGTCGGTCCAGTCCTGTCACAGCCTCCAGCACAATCGCCGGCGCGTACAGAACTATGCCATTGTAAAGCACCATTTGTAAAGTGTAAGTCAAAGAGGCCAACATTCTTATCTGTGGTCCGAACCTTAACTCTAAGTATTCATAAGTACTAGTTTTCTGTAGTCCAAAAAATACTGGCAAGTACAATCTGCTTATAATAGGCGTTGCTATGCCATATGATATGTTGATGACTATGAACTGATTGCCGTAGTAGTAATTCTCAGCTGTAAGTCCTAAGAGCGTAATGGCTGACATGAATGACGCCATTAAAGATACAGCCACGGGAAATATGGACATGTTCCTGTCTGCCAAGAGGTATTCCTGGGAACAAGAAACTGGCTATTAGTATAAAGATCGCGAAATAAATTATTAAATTATTACGAAAGAAAGTATTTAGGTAACAAGAGAATACGAAGAATTAATACTACGCAAGAAAAGAAAAAAGAATATTCTTCTTTTAAAAGGTAACTGTCACCAACCTCATTTGTTTTCTGTTTTCCTCCACTGAAACGGAAATATAGTCCGATAGCCAACGACAGAATCATTGTTGCCGCCATAATGGCGTAGTCCCATGCCCCGAACACTGTCTCAACCATTTTGTCTGCAATCTGAAAACATTACCGCTTACAATTTTCTACATAGTAAAATGAGATATTCGTCCATTATTCTTTTATATTTGTTTTTACTTCTGCTTAGGTAAAGATGTTATGGATGGAATAGATCGTATCCAATTTTAAGATTTGGAAAATTACAGGAAAGCAGGATCTAGACAATATGTAGTACCTTTATGATTGGATGAAATAAGTTTCTTAGCACTTCTTGCCTACTATAAACCGCAATCTATAGGTACATTGCTGCCGATTTTAGAAAAAGTCTACATTTTAAATCTATTGAGGTCCTCTGACAATGCGTATTGTTACAAAGTAATATCCCTGTTTGTACCTTACTTCTTGTAGCGAAGGAATGAGAGACTTCTAGCGAATAACTCAAGACAATACATAAACCAACCCTGGCCACATGATACCTAAAACCACGTTAGTTTCAGAACAGCCTGATACAAGCTGTGTCTTGTATTCATATGTTGATTAGCACAAATTGATAGCATAGAGCAAGGCTTTCTTATTATCTTCGAGAACGATATTGATGCTGATAACAGACTGCTTATCTATTTGACAAGAAATAAGACGAGATTTATAGTGAGGACATGCAATAAGTTTTATATGCCTCGAATACAGAAAGAACATGTACTTCCATAATCATAATATATACAACATTTCTAGCTCTAACTGGCATATAGCCTACCTAAGATACAGAAACTAGAAACATGAAACATGGACAATGATTACCTTATATGACGTTTGCCCCACGGGTTTTATAATATTACCAGAGGACACCAGCAATTTTTTTAAATTTACCCGTTTTGGCCGATCCCATGGGAATTTCGGGAAATCCCTTCTTAGTGCACCCCTACGGTCCCCAATAGTTTCGGCTGTAGCGTGTCTATCAGTCAGTAAGTAACGCAAGGATTTTATATATTAAGATATCCTTAAAATTAGAGGTTAAACGTTTTTTGAAAATCTTTGAAACTAACTCTATCAATATGCGAGCAAAAACTAGAAATATTATGTAGCTAAATATTATTCGTTCTTTACTAAAATACTCGGAATAGTCCAATATATTCTATGTACGATTAAGAAAGAGGGTATTTGACTAAAAAAATCGAATTAGTCCGTCAGTTAGATTATCGAAAAATATTGGATACGTATTTTTTGTTTTTTTTTTAATCAGTAAAAAATTACGAAGATAAAACGCATCAAAGATGAAGAAACGTCTAGGAGTGGGGGCTTGTAACGTCACTTGCCAGTAAAAAGTGTACTGGCAAGTGACGTCACACGAGTTCTCAGCGAAGTTTGTAGTCTTCATTTTTTGTTTACGTGACTAAAGAAAAAATACGTATCCAATATTTTTCGATAATCTAACTGACGGACTAATTAGATTTTTTTAGTCAAATACCCTATTGAGATTATATCTTTTACAAACAAAGTACCTTACAAATCAAACAAGGATAGGTTTGACGATAATTATGGTGATAATTATATAGATACACGAGTTAATTTTTTAATGAAATATACAAAAACATGAAGAAAGTAATTTTCGACATTTAAATAGGTAAATGTAGGTTACTTTCGAATAACGTAAGAAAAGAGCGCTGTATCTAATTTCCAGAATCATCTGTAATTAATGCTATTTACCTTTACAAATGGATAGTTATTACCAGAACTAGATTTTTACGTCGTCCACAAGTAACGTTAAATAGTTTAGTCTATGTATTTGAAGACAGTCGACGATGATAACGGTTGCTTATCAGATCTGATCTCGTCTGAAGAGTTATTTACGAGTAATCCATGTGGCACTTCTACTAGTTCCTCAAACGGTCAGATTCACTTCGAATAAGTCCATTTGTCTATCTGTTCTGTAAATAAGTCTAGGTATTGCTACATAACATAACATACCTCCTGCCTTTATCCCCGGAGGGGTAGGCAGAGGTGTATTACACATCCACACTTCGCCAGATAATTTTCGGTCCAATGTAATAGGGGGCGAGGTTATTGCCATCTGCCGGGCACATCATTAAGCGAGCGATAATTTTAACAATTTCGAAAAGTCAGAGACGAGTGCCCGGGGTAACTGATGGGGATCGAACCCGAGATCATCGTTTGGGCAGTCTGTTATGTACCTACACCAGTGGGCTATCGCCGCTTTTTTATTGTTTATATTAGTACATCTGCAGCTTTTACGTAATTATTTTGCAAACATGTTCTATTTACAGCAGTGTTATTTCCCAACAATTTGCCAGTCAACCCAAAAACCTAAATCCTTTTTGTAATTACAGCATCCTTCGTATTTACGCAAATGCATTACCTAGTGAATAAGCAACCAGTATTTTTATATCTGTAGTAATCAAAGTCTGTCTGCCGGTCACCGCAGGCCATGGATAAATTGAAACAATTCTCTATGTGTTACTGATAGTCGCGTAATCAATTAAAATTGATAAACTCTACGTTCGGTTCAATTCAATCTACGCCTTGTACATTATAAAGAGAGAGGTGGAATTTTGTTAATAGTAAAAAAAAGTAGCTAAAGCTATTATTTAACATATTAAATAATGATTGACTAACTTGTTGGTCTCGCGGCATAAATGTGCGCGTGTGATTGGGAGGTCTCGGGTTCGATTCCGGGTCAGCCAAAGTGTTATTGGGTTTTTCCGTTAGGAAATTCTCAATAGCAGCTCGGAGTCTGGTAATGTGGCCGTTACGGCAATAGGCCCGCACCCTATTACGTGGGACTAAAATAAAGCTGGCTAAAAGTGGGTGTAGCAATATACCTCTGCCTACCTCTTCGGGGATATAGGCGTGAGACTATGTATGTATGTATGTATGTATGTATGTAAGTAATGATTTAGGTAAAAAAATTAAGGGCTGTAAGGCATCGGCGTAGCAAAGTATTGTGGTATACTCGTATAGTGTCACTGACTTAGAGGTGATACGTGAAGACGGTTAAGGGTGACACTTGCCTACATAATTGACATACCCGCTACATGGACCCGTTCGGTAAAATTTCAAATAATTATGATCAGCCTTAGTTTATAATCTATTTCATTGCTAGGCGCAGGCCTCTTCTTTATTAGGTATGAAAAGAGTTACGCTAAGTATGGATCGGTATCATTAACATGCTGTTGTCTATATTTACTCATATTATAAAGCTGAAAATTGCGTTTGTTTGGTTGAGCCCACTGATCGCAGGGACTACTGCTCTGGTAATTATTTTTGGGTTGCATAGCCCGTTTATCAAGGAAGGCTATAGGCTATTATAACATTACGTTATGAGCCACGGGTGCGGATAAATAATCCTAAATAAAGCTGATATAGCCGTGGACTATTAGCTTGATAAAATATAAGTAAGTCATCATCAGCCCTGTATATAATATGTCTCATTGCTGGGCACGGGCCTCTTCTCACTACGAGAAGAGTAAGGCCATAGTCCACCACGCTGGCCTAGTGCGGGTTGACAGACTTCACATATCTTTCGAGAACATTATGGATAACTCTCAGTCATGCAGGTTTCCTCACGATGTTTTCCTTCACCGATAAGCAAGCAATTAATTAACAATTTGATACGCACATAACTCCGAAAAGTCATTGGTGCGCGCCGTGTGATTCGAACCCGGACCCTCTGCCTAGCAGTCTATCGGTCTCACCACTAGGCTATCGCTGCCTTTTATAAAACATACGTAAATAAATAATAATTATTAATTTAATAATTAGTTTCATGAAGGAAATTAAAATGCACCTAATACTTGGAGTCTAAGTTTGACTCGTATAAATTATTAACATTATTTTATTTACAGAAAGTTGTAGGTACTTTATTATGGAAATAAGGAATACTACAGACTCACTTAGCATCTTATTTGAATTTATAATAACGAAATATTCATTCAAATATTATTAATCTGTAAAGTAACGGTGTTTTAGCAAAATTTTCGAAACAAATATTTAACTTTTAAGTGGATAATGATTTAACTTTGGTAGTTCAAGGCGAATCTACAAAAAAGTCCAATTTCCGGTATTGGATATAAAAATAATATTTTAGATATCTTTTAAAGTATATATAAGTAGCAAGTTCATATATAACGTATACTTAACTGTGTAGTGAAACATTTATGTACCTACAAAAGGGATTACGTTTTCTTTGATCGATGTTTTGTTCAAATAAACTATGACTTAAAACACAGCCTATGTTGGGTATGTTTGTTTAATACTCATATATACGAATATATTTATAAAAAAAAATAAACATGTAGTTACCTTATTAAAAAAGACCTATATCTTTGCTACCAAAGAGTTTATTCGTAGAAGCCAGTTTCGACCCCATAGAAATATGTATTCGACCCAGTCTGAATTAATTCTTAGGTTTAAGATAGTCTCTTTTAACATAACTAACATTATTACGTCTAAATAATCAAATAAATGCTAAAAAATTGGGCACGTTCGAGTCAGACTCGCGCACGGAGGGTTCCGTACCATCCAATCACGTTCGTTGTATGTATACTTAAATACTTTTTAAGTTTCTACCTGTTTATTAAGATCGAGTAACAAATTGCTTAAAAATTACGTTTGTTGTATGGGAGCCCTCCTTTATTATTTACGTTTTTTTAATTGAATTATTTATTTTGAATGGTAATATACATCTACATATTCTGTGAAAATTTAAAGCGTCTACCTGTTACAGTTAGTAATTTCGAGCAAAAAATACGAAAAATACACGTTTTTTGTATGGGACCTCCCTTAATATTTTTTTTTTTTTATTTTTAGTATTTGTTGTTATAGCGGCAACCGAAATACATCATTTGTGAAAATTTCAGCTCTCTAGCTATCACGGATTTTGAGATACAGCCTGGTGACAGACAGACAGATAGACGGACAGACAGACAGCGGAGGCTTAGTAATAGGGTCCCGTTTTTTACCTTTTAGGTACGGAACCCTAAAAAACATAATTTGCTTAGCTACATAATTTGACAGCAAATGCAAAAAATCATTGCTAAAATAAATAATACGCAATTAATCACCATGTAACTAGACATTGTGATTAATTTTCTAAGACGTATTTGCATATTATATGTTTAAAACTCTTATTTATAATAGAAACAAAAGAATAAAAATTAGGTAAAAAATATAAGAGCACCACCTTGATTATTGTAAGGTGACAAATTGTTTATCAATATTTCACCGATATTTGTCAAAAGACAAGATTTTTGGCCAGTCATAATTGCATTTGTTCAACATGTAAGTCTCGAAACAGATTGCATTAGAACATAATATATTTTTATCTTAAATTACTGTTGTAGATGTCAAGAAGACACATCTTAATAAAAATATCTATTTGACGAATTACGAGAGTTTCTTATCTCTCTGTACTCACATGTCAATGGTACTCACTGATTAGCTACTCTGATTGCAAATAAGGTATTTTGTTTTCGACAAGAGACACACACATGAGGTGTGCCAAAGTTCACAAAATATGCCAGTAATTGTATGAGAAAACCTAAACATACAAACCTACATCCTACTACTATTAAAACGCAAATATTTACTGGGATAGATTTTTGGGTAGATGAATGTTTGCTACTGTTATACGCATAAACTACCGAACGGACTTTTGGTCTTTTTTACCAATATATAGCATAATATACATAAACACCAAGCTTTTGTCGTGAAAGCTGGTACTGTCACTGACGTACCTGGAATCGCTTGTGGAATCTAGTGCAGATATAGTTATTAAATTCTAACCAAAACTATTCTTAACCTCTCAAATATGTATACTATATAACTAATTTCTAAAAGGGGATAGCCATTATTAGAAATTAGTAGTATTACAATTTTTGAGAAGACTATAAAAAACATCTCAATTATTTTAACATTGACCCCTTTGACATCCTATACAGAGCGGAAATCTGAATTATTTATTTTTAAATAAAGATTCTCACGATACAAATAAACTGGTTTTTGTCAATCTAATTAACACCAAATTTGATGTTTGAACTACCGTTTTGTCTTTATACCTACTTATTAAAATACACTAAAGTTCGCTAAGTAGGTATACTCGAGAATGATGTTTGTAGAGATGAGTTGTTGGCGCACTTTGTGTCAATATCAAATCGAGGCCTGGCAGTAATGGTGCCATTTATTTCTTCGTCGCTCTTGCTTATCTAAGCAAATAATAATACCTATCTAAGCAAATAATAATATCTACCATAAACGTAAAACCGTTGGAAAATGCTGACTAAACTATATAACTTATATAAGTAGCAAATTAATCCAATCAAATAAATAAACAAAATAAATGCGTGTTAACGAAGACCTATGCATATGTCTTCGATGATAATAACAAGTGTTGTTCTACAAGACAACTGCCGTACTAAGATTAAATCATATATCGCAGAAGACTTTAGGTACTTACAAATATTCAAGTATCGAACACAAAATCATCCAAACTCATCTAAACAATTTGTGAATCACGCTAAGTGTTGCCACGTGGAGAAATCAAACCTTCACACTTCGGCGTAGTGCTATAAGGCTAGGCGACAACTTGAACCAGTAATATGCTATATGTGAAGGCATAAAGAAAGCTATGCGATAGTGCAAGTATTTCTTTTAAAAAGATATTTACATCAACTTTGAATTATGCGAAACTTAAAATAATACTGATTCTAGGTGTACGCACGGTGTGTAGGTCCAAGAAGAAAAGCTGAAATAAACTCCACGGATTCTCTTCTAAAGTATAAAATAAATAAGTAAGTGAGTAAGAGTGAGGGCAATCAGTGTAATATTTCAGTTGGACAGAGTATAGAATAAAACAGTTGTAATCTAGTAGTAGCAAAGCACTAAGAGTAGTGTTACCGAGAACACTAATACCTAGTAGGGTACCTGAAATGTGTATCTTCATAATAGTTTGAAGATACACATTTGACCACTACATTTCTTCCTAAATAATAGTGCGCAAAGGTGCACATGTACTTACATACCAAGTACTTTTATTTTTTAATTACACATGCGTAGAATCCAACCAAAATATCAGAACTGATGAACGAACGGGTAATGTTCATCCCTAAGCTTTCTTTAACCCGTCACGTATAAACAATACCTTATAAGATGCACTGTCAATTAAACAAATTGATGAATGACAACAAGAAGTAGTTTATACTGCGGATGTGAAACTGAACAACTATTAACAGTGGTGCATTTGCCGATAAACTGTGAGTAACTTACAGGTACTATCATCTACTTCAAAAAGTCATATAATAAGAAAACTAGGTTTGTAATTGTTGACACCTCAGAAAATTGACATAATCCCTACGTATCTTTAGAAATTTATGTAGTATTTTTACGTCCACCCTAGGAATAAATCCTAAGTCGCATAAGTTATTCATGAAGTTGTTGTTAATGGAAAGCGATTAAGGGTCTTAAACAAATCTAGTAATGTCCCCCAGTTTCACTCGCATAGATCCGATCTCGTAGTAGTGGAAAGTCTACTAAGTCAGACTACAGATTAATTTTTATTAACACAAAAGTTTTATTTCACTTAGTTTTCTAAGTCTTTAATTACTTCCTTTCAGATTATTAGATACACACTTACATTCATAATCTAATCAATGTACAGATTTTACTTTACAACGAATATATTATATCTTATACATTTTTTTAATTATTTACATCATTTAAGCAGAATGTCCGACATTAGGATACTTTACAGGTTTCGAAACGGTCTTCAATAAAATATGTAATGGGATAAGGATTTATGCAGAGGTATGAAAAATATGGTTTGATTACTGTCGGCATTTTTATCAACTTTTAGAATGTAAAAAAGTAGTTATAGTGGCATAACTACAGTAGTTGGACATTATGGTATCGCGAACTTTTTTTTAGATTATACTGTAAAGTCTGTGCCACGAGAACATAGACTTTTTGTAAACAAAGAATTTCTACTAAGTGACTTAGCGATAGTTCTGTCAAAAACAAATAATGTCAAATCCAATGAGCGCAACGGTACATAGATAGATACGTGTCATTGAAACTAATATGTCAATGGATCGCGTTTTTATCGATATTATGCGCTGTCAATAGGATCTTTTAATGTTTTGAGGTACTAGCGCCGAGAATGTCAACATTTGGAGTTGATTCATTGAAATGTTACATACTTGGGCTTAACATGCATTTATCAGAGGACAAAATTCAATTTTCGAGTTGTCAAGAAGGGGTAGGTAAATGTAAAATTAAATACAAGTTTATAGGATCGCAACGCTCCTCCCGCTGCCAGCATCTCAAAAAAGCGGGTGCAGAATAGCAGATGGCAAACTATTAGTCGCGCAGAAAATTATTTATACCTAAAAAAGAAATTGCGTTTTCAGACTTCCGTAACTTTTAATGGATTTTGTTAAAGTTCATTCTGACGATTTCATTCACAGACAACGTAAAATCTCCATGCCTAGATTTTTTTATGCAATGTACTAGCTAGTTCTGTAATATTATTCATTGTTAGTCAATAATTTAATATTTTAGGATAGGTAGGCTACCTACTTTGAGCAAATTCTTTATTGGCTATGATTTAAAAAAATCTTGTGAATAATAGAGTAACAAGTATGTACTCTATCATTAACATATATGGTAAGTACTTTATTTTTCCTTAATTTACAGAATAAATTATGTGTAAAACGACAAAAAATCGGCAAATTTATGAACATTCGAGCATTCAAACACAAATCAAATATTTTTATGTCAGTTAAATTTAACAATATAAATTTAAAAACAAAGGCATAATTAGGCATTGAAAAAAAAAAGAATGTTCAAAAAGTATAAAATCGAAAACACAACTGTTTGAAAAAAGGTTGTAAAGCCCTGAATATTTGTTTACAAAAAGTCTATCTTCTCGTGGCACCAAATTTTTATTCTATCATCAATAGTTTCCGCAGTGCACGCGATGACTGATTTTTTATGGCTATTTTGTATACCTTTGGTTATATTATTGCATTTTATAACGGATCCCATCTTTTTTGAAAATGTAATATAGCCTATGTCAGTGAAGATGCAGGATTCTAATGCAGAAAGAATTTTCGAAATCGGCTCTGTAGTTTTTGTGTGAAAACATTATGGTATGGTTGATACATACAAAAACATGAATGTTTCCTTTTTATAATATTAGTTTAGAAGTTTAGATATGTATTGCGCAAGGTTCAATCCTAGGCCCGGTGATATTTTCAGTTTATACGTATAAATGAAATACCCATATAAGCACGTAATACTTATATTTGCAGATGATATGCAAAACCTCATCATTATTTAAACGGCAGAAATTAACATATATGACTCATTTAAACGTTATTATCTTATAAGTCGTTCATTAGGTAGTTTGAGATTAAATGGTGGTGAAACATATGTATTACATTGTTGACACAAAACGTGAAGACACAGAAATTGGAGACGATGTTTTGAACAGTTTTGCGCAGTATTAAGATATAGCCTCTTTCTCTTAGCGTTATCCCAGTTTCAATCTGGGGTCCGCTTGCTAGTCTAACCGGATTTGGCTGAATATTAGCTTTTCCACTGAGCGACTGCCTGTCTGACCTCCGCAACCCGAAGGGATAGCGATATTCCATGGTTTAGACTAGTGTCAGTTTATTTAGAAGGTACTGACGCCCTGTAACGACTGTCAATGATCTTCATGACGACCGGGACCGACGGCTTAACGTGCTCTCCGAGGCACGGGACAAGCGATAATTAACAATTCAATACGCACATAACTCCGAAAAGTCATTGGTGCGTGCCGTGGATTCGAACCCGATACCCTCTGCATGGCAGTCTGTTGGTATATCCACTCGGCTATCGCTGCCTGTATTAAGATATAGCATCCAGTGCTATATCTTAATACTGTATAATACGTGTATAACCGTCACTTGTTCTCTTAAAGCTTTTAAGCTAGTTATGCCTATAACAAAGCCAAAATGTAAAATCAAATCTAAGGTACGCAAGTTTCTTTGAGTTTGTATGGGAACCGTTTACGCTGCGGCGGCCTACGTTCAACATACATTTAAATAATATTAAGTTCAGAATGGGATCCGTACTCATTATAAACATTACGTTTCACCATACACTTTTGTGCATTATTACACTTATGCGGCACAGAAAGCATTAGGTATACAGTCAAGCACATTATTATCATACACTACTACGCCAGCAGCTACGCCTGCATTTTTTTAAAGTTTACCCGTTTTGGCCGATCCCGTGGGTATTTCAGGAAATCCCTTCTAAGTGCACCCCTACGGTCCCCAAGGAACATGCATGCCAAATTTCAGCTTCCTGCGCCCAATAATTTCGGCTGTAGCGTGTCTGTCAGTCAGTCAGTAACGCAAGGATTTTATATATTAAGATAACACGAAAGGTCGATTCTCTGTTTTGGTACAGATTTACTTACGCCGGAAGATTTTGGAGCTACATCTTATCAGCTTACCTATCTATATTTATGTATTTCATTATGTTATCAAACATCTAGATTATAACTATTTAATTTACGCTCGTACCTCAGGTAGACATAAGAAAATATTAATTGTCAATAATTTTGCTAGTAATGTATAGCTATAATCTATACTTTACGTTACAATGTAGCAATGAATCAGATATAATTTGTTTCATTTCTAGGGCATTCCACATTGCCTTAAATTAAATACGATTCTTTTCACATCAGCGGACCGAGCTCCTGTTAGACTCGCTTAAATAAAATTATTCTACTGGTATCTTTTCCTTTTCACCCGACTATGGCGAAGCCAAAAGGAAGGGTAATGTTTTTGGCAGTCTATGTAATATATGTATGTTTGTATGTTCCACCGTAGCGCCTAAACTACTGAACAGATTTTAATTATAGCCCAGGTGATATAGGCTACTTATATAAATTTTATCTAAATTTTCGATTAGGGCATTATATAACGGCATATTATATTTTTAAATAACGGCTTACTATATTTTTTTTTAGGTCAGCATCTGAGGAACCTAAGGCTTTCAGTCTCGATACATTTTCGCGTCCCGGGAAAATTTTTCGTGACTCAGCGTGGTCTCGAAATTCCCGGGAAAATGAGACTTTCGAGACTCTTTAGAAAAAGGGTTTTATACTCATAGCCTTTATTTATCAAGATACTGTTACATGATAAAATACATACAAGTTAATTTTCTTTTTTTTTATAGTCACCTAGGAAGCAAAATGCATCGAATGTCCAATGTTTTCAGGTAGAAATGATCTGATGATAGCATAAGATCCGTAGAAGAGCGACCTTCGCCGATCTGGTTATTGGATGGAAAGTACTTTATATCAAATTTTGCATAACGTAAATGATTTGGCAAAAAAATCCTGTCCAGACTATAGTAGGGGAGGAGTCCACGATGCTAAATTGGGATTTAGGTACTCGAGCGTCATTGAGACCTATTGGGTTGCAAAGCTAAGATGATAAAATGATAAAAATGTAAATTATGTATACTTCTTCCTCTGTGGGGGAAACAGCTATTGATTTTCAAAACTTTAAAAAATATCTGTTTCACTAAATACTCCAGATAATCGTCATATTATGAGAAAACACGTCTAGGACGTTAGGATGAAGCATATACATCTTAATCTGACGCGCTTGAGTATCTCAAAATAGCGAATTAATAGTTTAATGAATAAAACATTATAAGCAACGGCAGTCCATACAAGAAAGGGCATACTCCTTTAGCACTAACCGAATTTATGAACCCTAAAGGGTATGTAAACATGGGGTAGTCTATTTGTCCCTGGCATATTTATAGGATTGTTTTTTTTTTTTTTTATAGACTAATCATACAAATGAGCGCTACATCACTGCAAACACGACGATATAGGGTTGTCTGCGAAAACCCTGTCAGGAAAAGCTGTTGGCAAGTTCTTTTTTAGCATGGAACGGTTTTTTTGCCGATCAGATTTTAAAATTCACGATATTGTTTAATAATGGTTATTACCTATTTGACGTAAGTTTCAAAAGTCTCGATAGTCTTGGAAATTGGAGGTAGCAGACTCGAGTCTCGTAAACACAGCAAAATTGTCGAAACTCTCGAAATTGTCGAGACTCCCGGGATGAAAGCCTACCGCAGATTCTAACCTAAAAAAAATTAAACTGAGATAATCATTACGTGTTTAGTATCAAAAGAAAGGTACTGGTAAGTAGGTACAAATATGCACATATATTATACTGCTTCAGTGAAAATATAAGTTTTAAGCGCGGTTGTACTTAGCTTAAATTCGCGCAGTTCAGACGCTTTCCGTTACCAATTATTATTTCTTTCTTCCTTTAAATACAAACATACATACATAACAATGGGTGTGCCAGGAACACTTATCTGCATTAAACAAACACGACAGGTAACTACATGTACACTAGAATACAATAGGTGGGACCACGTCTCTAGCTTGAGCATTTCTGTACTTATACTTTTCTGGATTTATATCTGAATGAGCTATTTTCTTTTTTCGTCTTTTTTAGACCCCCTTTTTTCGTAGTCGGGTTATAGTCTTTAAATTTATGTTTTTTTTACAAACATATTATCATCATCACCCTAGCGTTTTCCCGAACGCATCCATGACTTTCGCTTTGAAGCCCGTAGTCCGCTTACCAGCTTAACCAGATATGCCAGAATAAATATCAGCCTTGCGAGACATACACTATTAGGTACCGAATGCATTTTTAAAACATATATCACATGAAAAGCGAATGCTCTAGAAACGTCAACCTAAATTG
Source organism: Euclidia mi (assembly GCA_944739405.2). Classification (NCBI taxonomy): domain Eukaryota; kingdom Metazoa; phylum Arthropoda; class Insecta; order Lepidoptera; family Erebidae; genus Euclidia; species Euclidia mi. The sequence continues at coordinate 68,196,747 of OX123184.2, forward strand.
CTAATTTCATACTATTCGACGACGATTGACGAGCGTCTAAGTTAATACAGTAAAACGTCAAACGTTTCATCTAGATATAGTTGGAAAATATAGTGAAACTAAATTTGAGACACATCTTATAGGTGCCCATCTCTTTCTAGTTTCCTTAACAAGTACAGCACAAGACAGCAACAGACAAATTTAGTTTAGCACGGGCACAGCAGTATAACTAGCAATTTATTTTACGTCATGACATGCGTATAGTAAACATATATTAGGTATTATAACCAATAATGTTTCATTAATCATTACTCTTGATTATTAAGTACAAGACTTCGCTCGCCCCGCCCTTGTGAAAGGCGCACTACTATTGGTGATAACCGCATAAAAATCGTTCTATGGTTATCGCGTTCCTACAGACAGACTGATGCGCCCGGAGAATCTCGTGTCATTGGTTTTCTAGGAAGGAAATTCTTAGTAGAAGCAAGAGATTTGTGAACGGGCAAGGTTGCAAATAGGCTTTGCAGATTTCACTATTACGTAGAGCCTTAAGCATAGTTGGCGGAATGTGTGTGCTGGCTCTATTTCATCAGGAATATATTCAATGTATGAATATTTACTTCACATATGTGTGAATATTTTATTTATCATCTGAATGCAAGGTTGTTTGGCTACAATTTTAGCGTTTAGGCGCTGTTACGAAGTACTATTATGTACAACAATGTTTGTTTTGAAGATTAATTGATTCTGAATTACATAGGTACAAAGAGATTCGACGCATAGACAGATTCTAAATTAAGTATAGTTAAACAAGAAACCCATAAACAGTCGAGACAGACGTACCTATTAAGAGATTGCGCTGCTCAATGCGACGTTTCATACAGCATTTTGAGCCTTGTATATGAATAGATCTATTTAGTATAACATGTTAGTTTTGGCACTCATTCTACATAACTAGGGTACCAAAGATCAATGTTTGTATCAGGTTTTACCACGGCCATTACAAATCCCTCCGCGACCACGGCCGTTTCAAGACGATCAAAACATCGATTAAATGTAAGTATTTATACAAGTAAGCTTTTAAAAGCACATTTTTTATATTCATAAGCCAGACTCTGTGAAAAAGCTAATAATCCCTCAAATTTGGATAAACTATAAAACGAACCCCAGGCCTTGAAGGCGAAAACCTTGAATACCTAAAGCTAGGACGATGATGATTACACAAAATTCATACTGCCTTATTATTAACACAGACTAAATAAAGGCGATATTTGGTCTGGGTTTTAAGCAACAGCAAGCATGTCTACTTTTATGATTCATTGTAACCAATAACTAATTGCAATAAATAACGACTTTAGCGTACGTCTAAAAATGATGTTGGTCTTTTGAAACTTCTAACATTAAATTCTCCCTTTTATAAGCAGTTTAAAATATGTTTCCGTCCAGAATTTTGTCTTCATCTTTAAATATCTTTACAGGTTTAAATGAGATGTAACTCATATTTATAAACACCAACAAACTCTTAAAAAATAAACTTATGAAATTACGTCAGCAATTACGCATACGATAGCCGAGAGTTCCGATCGAGAGTTCCTAAAAAGAAGATACCATGTAAACATAGATTGTTCTATGCGTAACACAGAAATAAAGAAAATAGGTGAAGAAGAAAGGGCATTTTATGCTTTATTTGAGAATAGCTTGTTTAAGCCCAAAAAATAATAGAGTTCACAGAGTGGTTAAAATTTGCCGAAATTTTTTATGACCCTTTACGATGGATTTTCTTTATTTTTAATAAAGAAATTCCATCGCAAACAGAGAATAAATAAGTTTAAAAGTTTGTATTAACTTTATTCTAAGGTTTGCACAGTTTGTTTGTTTCTACAGTATCACTAGTAGAATATAAATTCAGCAAGTCGGTAATTAAAACAAAATATTATTTCATTCCTGTTCTGTTTTTACTTTTCATAACCTACCTCAGGCTAAACATAAATTACTTTGTTATACCTACGCAATATATTATCTGTATATATAAAATTCTTGCGTTACTGACTGACTGACAAACAAGCTACAGCCAAAACTATTAGGCAGAGGCAGCTAAACTTTGGCATGATTGTTCCTTGGAGACCGTAGAGGTGCACTAAGAAGGGATTTTCCAAAATTCCCACGGGATCGGGAAAAATGTGCGGGCGTAGCTGCGGGCACCCTCTGGTACTTTATAAAAAGACTGGCTTATATGTATAAAATAAAGTATGTAACGTACTTAATTATTTCTATCATGGGAATTTCTGTTACAATGGGTGACATCCACACTGAATACGTCTCGCATATGCAGTCCTAGAACTCTTATAAGTTAATATCATTTCCTTAGAATTTCAAATTCATCTATCGACATAAAATTGTAAAACACTCCTTCAAATACAAGTGACACCTAAGTATATTTTAATTGGCCCTCATTCCTATTTAGGTAGGTACAATAACTAACCCTAAAAAGCTACCTCTATTATTTATTGTTACGTTGATATAACACGGAATTAACTGGGTGTTATATAAGAGAGAGTTTTCAGTAGCTTATATTATTATGTACGATTGATCTTATTGGATAAAGATGCTGAGATCATATCACATACCAAACATTTGGAAAGCAACTTTTAAAATATCTTAAAGCAAAACCTACTTACCATTTGTTTTGGTAGTGTGATAACATTCTACAATTTCTGCAATATTTAAGCGCTAAAGCAGAAGTCAGACTAACATTGAACTATCATTGTCTTAGTGCATAATTATGTATCTAGTAAATCATAATTCGTGGACGATTCATACTGAATACCATTGTGTAAATCGACTTAGAGTAGAGGGTAATGTTTATATTACATGTTCAATAGTTAGTTTTGTATTTTCAATACAATGTATTGTTATTACATGTTCAATAGTTTTGATCTGCGGTACAAAAAGATAACGATAGCACACGATAGTGTACTATCGTTTAAAAAAAGCATTTCTGAATTAACACCAATATTTATTTCAAAATACAATGTCAAGTTAAATGAACCACGGTCATTGTCTTGAACTTTACGAGACTTTATTTAATCCATATCAATTTATTTTTCCCGCGCTTCTATATTTCACGGTTCACGCATGGACTTTGTAATGTTGCATATTACAGGACAATTATATTTAGTTATACAACGTATACGGTCCAACTAGGACTATAATAAATTTTATTTTATTAATCACTATATCTTACAGTTCACTTATTGCTAACGCCATGCGAATATAAAAAAAATAAACCAATACTCACAATCAAATCCGTGTTTACAACTGAAACAATTTTATTTCTTCATGTTTACACACTTTAAATGTTTATATTTTTATGTTTAATTTATTTAGCGCGTTTTAATGTATCTTGAGCGAAAAAATCGTCATAATTTTACTGATAATATTTTATAACAACACAACATACCTTGGTAACCCTGAAAAAATATTACTCCGGCGAAACTATGCTTTCATAATAACAAATTATAACCCAATGGTGTTTAATAATCACAACTTATCCAACGTCCGCCTAAGTTAACAACACATGCAAAATTAATGGTATAAATCCTGTCTGCCGGGTCATGAGTGACTAAAAAATAATGATGGACTCGTTCGCAGCTATAACTCGCATAGAGTTAACTGTTTGCTGTGAGGTTAGGCATAATTCTTGGAGATCGTACGATTCGACGTCTGTGGTTATCAAGCGGAAAGCGCTTTACAATTGTTGCAATATCTGGTGTTACACATTTTGCTGTCTTCAGTGCTTAGTCTTGCGTAGTGATTAAGTAGGTAATCCGATCCTTTATTGTGAATTGAAATACCTATTTAAAGCAAAGCGCTCTGGTTGAAAGTAACACGTGATGAGGAATGACTCTACCAATAAGATTTTATCTTTTGGTCAAGATGAATTTAAGTTGCATGTTTATTGTCTACTAATAAGAAATGACATAATAATATAAGAGTTAAAACAAAATTAGAACACGGGTCTTTTTTGTTTTTATAACTAGATTATATATTTATAAATTATCGTAGTCGTTACATAGAGTTTCAGGGACATGCTCTATTTCACCAAGTTTCAATATTTATTTAAAATACAAAAACGCTTAGTTACCTGAGTCGGTGGGTATTTAGTTATTTTGATCGTTACTTGCTTGGCTTTTCTTTTGCACTTACGATATTTGAGATTAGAAAATAATGCGTCTTTTCAAGGAAAAAGCACATTTTATAATTTTGAAATAAATGATTTTGCTATGCTTTATACCTTATTAGACCAGTGCAGATACGTTAGAAAACGGTAAAAAGTAAAATAAAATTACAGTAGGATGAAACCCATTGGATAAGGAAGAGAATATAGCGATCATTAAAGGAAAAATAAATTACGGGCGATCTGAGGTCGGGAAGTGGATGGGGTTGCGATTTTAAGGGTAAAAAGGGTTTATCTCGATTGCCAGCAAAACTACAAGTCCTACGGGAAAAACTTCAATGGCAAAGTTGTAGGTAATAAAAAGATCTACAACTTTTGTATTTACACTTTATTCACACAACGTCATAATTTATGTGAAAAATTCAAATAAACAAGTTTTTGGTTTTTTATTTTTAACTTTTACAATAGTTTTTTCTTTTACACGAAATTTGGTGAAAACTTGCCTTTTTATGTTCCAAACACACTGTTAATGTTTTTTATTTAAAATATTTATTTGTACGCCTTATTTTGACTTAATATCGAAATAAAACCCTAATTTTCAATTGAAAATTCGCACGTCAATATATCAGCTTTTTTTTAAAAATTGTTCGGCGTTTTGTTCGTTGAAATCTCTACTTTCTGATGGTGTGAATAAAATATACATTACTAAGGTAAACGTTCTCAGAAAATGCAAAGAAATGAGACAACCTCGAGACCGATGTGTGGAAGGGCTAGGTTGATCCCAGCCCTGACATGTATTTTTATGAATAATGTTGTTCGCTGTTCTGTATTTCTAATACTGACTAACTGTTTTTACAGCTGATATGAAATAACAGACAGTAAGGTCCAGATCCACCTAGCCCTTAACCTTTTCTCTATAAATTCCCGACCTCAGATCGCCCGTAATTTATTTTGACGTGACAACGTCTTATAAATTGGTTTGCCGGGTGACACTTCAAGAAACTGCGTTACGCTCCGCTCACGTTATGCGCTCACAATGAGAGCGAGTGAGAGGCACGCGTCCCGCCTAAGAGCGAGAGAGACAGACATAAAAAGTGAAAGGCACGCGTCTTTCATCCTTCTTCCTACTATACGAATGAATATTCACATTAAAATTATTTTACCACTCAAAGTCGTTGTCACGTAAAACTTTCGCCCGTATACCGACTTTACAGGCAACCAATTTTTTCCTATAATGATCGCTATATTCTCTTCCTTATCCAATGGGTTTCATCCTACTGTAATTTTATTCTACTTCAAAAATTATCTACCCTGGTCTATATTATTTACCATTTCCTTTAACAAATTTTTATTATACATGTCAGTTTTAGAATTAGTAAAAGGTAAAAACAACCGTATAAAAGTGCTATAAAAGCGCTGCAGCGCAGCAAGGTGAACTAATGCGCGCGCACGTTTTTGTTACGTCAAAATGTGATCACCACAACAACACATTGATATACCTTACCAAGAAAGTCAATGAACTAACACCAACATTGAAATGCATTAAATCGAATATTATAGGTGTGATTATTATAGTTTAGTTACTTTTATTGACAAGCAAAATTTCAGCCTAGATTTTATATCCTGTCAACGCCATCTAGTTTCAAGTTGTGTCAACAATCGACTTACCAATTAAACCGCAGAGCATTGCCAACTTCAATCATTCACAATATATAAGTCATGAACGATAGGTACTTATTAATTATGGTATACGCTAATTAAGCCAGAAACACCACAGTGGTTTAAAATGTAGGCTTTATTCATTACATCACATAAAAAACAAAGGTAACTTTCACCAAAAAAATGTTTGTGTTGAAATATTTCGAAATCTACCAAACTAAAGCACTAATAATATTCTAAGGCTAAATGCGTGTGTTGTAAATTGCATTACAATTGGCTAGTCCAAAGTCCATTTCTAATTTTAAATGTAGTTCGCACATAAACCCAGAGGTGGCGCGCGGGAGTCCACGCTACAATAAATTATGTTTGCTTAGCTGCCAAAACATGTTAAATATTAATGAAGTTGCTGTAAACTTTACTTTTATTACATCAAAAATATGCCTGTATTCCATTTCAGGGTTAGAGAGAGGTGGAAGACTTTTTGCTAGCTTGTATTATAGCAATTTATTTCCTATTCACGTACCAAGAGTTGAAGTAACATCATTGTCATGAACCTGGAGTCTACTCTGGATTCATAACAACAATTTTCAAACAGTCAGATAACTGAGATCTTTTATTTGAATTATTAAACATCATAAATACAGAAACAAAATATTTTCTTACACGCCAAACTCTAGGTAGGTATGCTCTGTCAAAACAATATATTTTCATAAAAAAATCATATAGGTACGTATTTGGTCTCTCCCAAATGTTCTCTTCTATACGTATTTAGAGTACCTAACAAAAAATGGGCAAAAAATTGTTTTGTATCGGCCTTGTAGTTTTTAGTTAACATGATTGTTACGATACATAAGCTCATGACCATATTTATGTAACGTTAATGTGCGATTTTCTTTTTAAAATATTATTATGAGCAGAGACGAACAGAGGTGCTTTGATAAAGTGAGTTTATACAAGGCAGGCTTTAAGACACAAATATAAATCTCTCTACTCAAAGAAAACAGGGCAGACTCTATTTCTAAGTTTTAACACTCCACCTTTAAACGAAGCTCTATGCGAACAGTATATAACGTTAAAATGTTGTTCTGTATTTACAATTACGTAGTACATTAGCTGTGGAGATGGGATGCCATCTCCATCCTCCGTGTTGTGACTCGTCACTTTATTCTGTAACTAAAGGCCGATCTTCGGAGCAGAAACTTGTCACAGTCGACATCTAAGGGCTGAATGACACGAAAGTGGGAAGCTCATCGAAACTTTTTCAATCAATTGGGTGTCGTCAAAATACGATTGAGTCAGAACTTGCATATCATGACACCGGTATTTTACGTCTTTGCTGTAAATTAGGGTGACTCATAGAACAAAACTTCTGTTTTGTGTCGTATGAAAATTATTTTAGGATTTTGAACAAAAATGATTGCACGAAAATGTAATAGATACGCGGAATAGGCTTACTTACTAGTCAAATAGAAATAATTTTTACGTGAAATTAAATATTTATTTTTTCAACACCAGAGTAAAAGAGAGTGTACAACGAGTGTGTACAAAAAAATTTAGGTGTAGTTACACGATTAAATTGTCAATTTTACGGCGTTTTAAAATTAGAAGCTTGATGCTTAGTAGCAGCCACACGAGAACACTTTGATACAATTGAACGTGCAGTAGCAGTTGCGTTAGGCGATCGCCGATACCCCGCAGTCACTACTTAGTAAGTATTAATTTGTTCACAACAACATTAAAAAAACCAAAAGATTATCAGACTACGCACAATGCCGGAATTCGTAGTCACTTTTAATTTTGCAGTAAAGTTTCACTTGCATAGGCAAATGATCAAAATTAAAAGTGACTACGAATACATAAAGATGAGTTGGTCTCTAACAGAACCCTCTACCCGTTTACTTGCAATATTAGCCTTCTTGAGTTAATTACCAATGCTTACCTGAGATAACACCTGAAGATCAATAAAAACAAAAACACTTAGGCATATTATATAAAGTTGGACAAATAAATAAGTAAAGTAATCTATAATTCACATCATGCATATAAGTAAAAATAAAGAACATAACTATGCAAAGAGTAAAAATATAAAACATAACCATGTAAGTACATAATCGACGTTTCTAATTAGCACAATTTTACTAAAACATACATACATAGACTCACGCCTGTTTCCCGGAGGGGTAGGCAGAGACTACGGAACGCCATTTGCAACGATCCTGACATACTTCACTTGCTTCACTCACTCCCATCAAGTTTCTCATGCATGCTCTTCTGTTAAGGGTACTTCTGACTTGTCCTTTTTTCAAGATGTCTCCAATCTGGTCAGAGAACGTCCGCCTAGGTCTTCCCCTTTGTCCTGTTCCATGCACACTTGCCTTATATATCTTCTTTGTCAGTCTATCGTCATCCATCCTCTCCATGTGCCCAAACCATCTTAACATGCCTCTCTCAAAGCTTGTCACTACATCTTCTTTTACCCCACACCACTCTCGTATCACACTATTCTTTACTCTGTCGGTCAAAGACACACCACACATACTTCTCAGTGCTCTCATTTCTACAGCATTTATTTTACTTTCAAATCTCTTTTGCCATACCCAACTTTCACTACCATACAAAAGGTAGGCACTAACACACCTCTATGTACAGCCAAACGTGCCTTTTTGGACACGTTTTGACTGTTCATAAACGCTTTCAGAGCTCCATTCACACTATTACCTGCATTAACTCTCCTTTCTATATCTTCTTCATTCTTACCATCTCTTGTAAACAACGTACCTAAGTAAACAAACTCATTCACTTGTTCCACTCGCTGACCAATCGTTCAAAACATTACAAGCCGTAACGCATTCCTCCTTTTCAAAAACCACAACTTTCGTTTTTCTTACATTCACTTTCATTCCTTTCCTCTCTAACGCACCATGCATGATTGCTACCATCTCCTGCAACTCCTCCGCTGAAGATGCAAGTATTACCTGATCAACAGCATAAAGGAGGCATTTGACGAGTAACCCATTCATCCTTAATCCGCAGTCACTATGTTTTAAATCTTGCAAGCAACTGTCCATGAAGAGGTTAAACAGCCACGGCGACGCTACACATCCCTGTCTAACACCTTTCTCGATGGTAAACCAGTCAGTGTATGCCCCGTTTATCCTCACACAAGCTCTAGAATCCTCATAAAGGGATTTCAGAGCTCGAATGAGGCTGCTGTCCACCCCATTCATTGACAGCACCGACCACATTTCATTCCTCACCACTTTATCGTAAGCCTTTTCCAAATCCACGAATGCGCAATAGACCTTTTGACCTTTGGCCAAAAACTTTTCGGCTATGCTTTGCAAGGAAAAAACCTGATCCGTGCATCCCATACCCTTTCGGAATCCCGCTTGTACATCCCATATTTTCTTGTCGGTTACTTCCATAACTCTTTCAATTATCCTTTGCATACAATTTGCCAACAATGCTGAGAAGGCTAATGCCTCTATAGTTTTTGCAATCTTGTTGCGAGCCTTTTCCTTTATAAAGAGGCACAACTACAGCTGTGGCCCAGTACTCGGCCGGTGCTCCAGCACAAGTTATATAACCGCTGCAACTGACCAACTATGATGCCCTGTCCAGCCTTCAGCATTTCGACTGTAATCCTATCATATCCTGCAGCCTTACCTACTTTAATACTTCCCAGTGCCTTCACGATCTCATCCACGCCAATAACGCTTTCATCATTGCTATCGTTACCATTCATTTCAGCTATCGGTGTCTCTATCGCCGATCTTTCAAATAAACTTTCAAAATACTCTTTCCATCTCTTCAGCACGCACGATTCATCATTTACTACCTTTCCATTCTCGTCTCTGATGGATGTGTATTCTGAGGATTGAGTTCTTCCTCGAACTGCACGAACGGATTTCCAGAAAAACTTAATGTTCCTCTGGAAATCGTCAGATAATCTGCTATCAAACTCATCTTTCTTTTCCACTTTTTTCCTTTTAACCATTTCTTTCACTATTCTTTTTGACCTAACAAACTCCTTTCTTGCTTCATCTATGTCTACGCTCGTTGCTTTTCCCATTCTTTCATTTGCTCTGGCAGCCAACCAATCTGACCAAGCTTTCTTCTTCTCTGACACTGCTGATTGTACATCCTTGTCCCACTATGTATTCTTAACCTTTCGTATTTTCCTTCTCTTTATCTCACGCTTTTCATTACGCTCTCGGTGTCGCCATCCTTTAAAGAGCCCACTTATCCGGCTCAACACCAAGAAGTGGTCTGTGTGGATGCCGATCCCTCGATATGCTCTTGTATCCAACACATTCTTTCTCAATCGTTCATCTACTATCACAAAATCAATCATACTTCTTCTAACATTTTTCGCCTCTCGCGTATACATATGTATCCTTTTATGATCAAACATGGTGTTTGTCACACAAAGGCTTCACTCCAAACAAATCTCAAGCAGTACTTTTCCATTTTCGTTCACACTCTCATCACCAAATGCACCTAACACCCTTTCAAATCCTGCTTTACTCCCACCCATCCATTGAAATCCCCTAACAAGATCAATCTTTCATTATCCTTGCAGTTCCTTAAAATCTCTCTTAAACTCTCCCAAAACTCCTGCCTTTCGTCTTGCTCATGTTGTGACATACCCGTAACTATATTGAGCGGGGCGTACACCCCCACAATAAAGAGACGAGTAAGTCCTACTTTCATTCTCATCCACAGTAGCCTAGCATTTACACATTCAAACTCTTTTACACACTCATTCATTCGCGCAGACAGTATTACACCAACTCCCTTACAGGCTCTGGTGGTACTATCTACCCCAGACCAATACGCCGTATATGCACCATGCTTGGTGGTTTCATACCCTTTTCTTTTTGTTTCATTCACACAAAGAACATCAATCTTTCTTTCATCCATCATCTGACATACTTCATCCAATTTGCCGTTCATTCCTCCTCCAACATTCAATGTTGCAAACCTGCTCTCCGTAGGCCGCTTTTCGCCCTCGCGGGAAACGAGACGTGATGGGTTGCGAACCGCGTCGCCGCCGTGTGAGGAAATATTATTTATTGTTCCCATTGCGTTCCCACGAGAATTAGGGTTTTTAAATGTCCATCCCCATAGAGCCCTTTACGGGGGTAAGGCGGAATATCACGTGTGCCCTGTGACCACCAACACAGGCACCCTCCGTTTGCGACCAGCTTACCCTCTGGCCACGAATCACTCGGCACGGGTCGGTTTACACCTTAGATCGGGGTTTTGTGTCGGGTATGCTCCCTGAAAGTTGGTTTAATTTCGGAGTTTTCCTTCTCCTAGACAGGTTGCCAACCAAGGCTAACGAGGCCCATCTCCCCGAAACAACTACTAAAACAACATACGCAACATGATTAAGCATTGCTATGGTAACGACGATGCTCAACGTTTTATGAACATGCACATTGACCCTTCGAATTACTCCGAATTAGGTTAGTCTTTTACGTTTCCTTCTAAGATAAGGTTACAGACCATGAGTGTTATTCTACTATTTCAGCTTTCCCAGGCCATTTGTGTTCAAGTATTCGAAAAACACAAAATAAATAGGCTACATACAAGAACATTGGTTTTTACTTCTTTTGTTCGGAATAGATGTACTGCGGTCAACCCGCCCGTTGCCATAAACTTTTCTCCCAGTTCCTTTATGTTGGTAGTTATATTCTTTAGCTTAACTTGTATTCTAATTGTTGCAGTGATGAGCGGTGCGAGTACAGAACTACTGGTGTTGGGCTATGAAATAGCACCCGGTCTGCTGTGAGTAATTTAGATGTTATTTGCATTATATAGCGTAGCCAGTATACTGTATAACGGAATGAGATGATTTATCGTATCCGTAAAGCCTTTGTTGTACGTCGCATGTCAGGCTGGTAGTAACAATATAGTAGATATTGGATGAAACAGATTTACGTGCCGCTGTTGTTCATCTGTTATAAATAAAATAATGATATTACATCTTGGGATACCGCACATATGGTTATCTAATCCCAAACTAGATAGGGCCTGTACTATATTCACAAGACAACTAACAAATATGCTTACATATTTCTAACTACGCATTATAGAAAAATTACAGACAGACACTAGAAATCATCGAGTTAATTACACAAGAGATAACAATTATTCTGAGTGGGATTCGAATGCATGACCTACAGGGTTAGGGTCACTGATTACTTGACTAACGGAGCAGTCGAATCAATGCACATAGGCTGGTCCAAACTAAGATCCATTTTATAATTTACGCTCTTGTCATCTCGTTGTGGCTTTTACTCAAAGTCCCACTGGATCTAGTCGTTGACTGTTCCGCCGTTAGTGATTTTACTACGCATTTCACTACGCAGAACAAAGTTGGTAGCGTGTTATATACTTGAACTCAAAATGAGGAGATTTTAATGAGGTTTTGTGGTTTCGAGTACATTAGGTGGTCATAATTTTTTTATTGTTTTGAAGAAGTCGTCCGCTCTATCCATAATCCTGTACAAACATTCAAGAACGGTCCAGGATCACATTTAACAACTCAAAGCTAAATGGTGAGGTACCCCTTAAATCACTGCACCATACGTCGGGTACAAATTAAACACACTTGCCATAAAATAGCGTAACTTCCCACGTTTATTTTTTAAAGAAATAAAGGAATGTTAAAAGCTAATGAAGCAAGAAAAGGACCAAAAGTATCCTGAATATTCATTTTGCGGTGCCGGTGTTGCCTTATATAAAATACCTCTGAACAAAAACTGGACATGTTTTATTAAGTATCTCAGGCTTGACTCAAAGACGGACCTCCTTAAAACTTGAAAAGGTTCTGAAATATTGAGATTTCTTTCAAAATAACTTTCCCTGAAATAACATTTTCTTTTTACACATTCTGAAGTCAAACAATTCCCTGTATTGGGTATTTAATGTCATTCTGAATCAAGAAATTTATTTCATAAATGAATTGAATAATTAACTATACACAGTGATACATTTTCAGCTAAAAATGGTCATGCTCCATTGGTTGGATTAATTTGTTCAATTTAAATATAAATATGATAAATTTGGTAGCTATATGTTAGTTTGTGTTGCCTGAAACGTGTTAATTATGTAAATGTTTTTTTACGAAAGACTAAAATAGGAATACTTATATAATAAAATAAGGTACATAACAATTGAAAATATTTGCAATGAATACCTATTCTAGAAATAATGAGAAAGGTTACGAAACTACTTCGAAGTAATTTCCTCTACCATTCTAGTAACAATATGTTATGTAAAAAGTTTTCGAGATTGCGGTGCGATCTATTTCTGATAAGTAGCTACAGAGGATATATGCGAAATTTATCCGTTAGATTATTTTAAGATCTTCGCTTAGATCAGTAGGTATATAATTATTTTTGCTGTTAGAATAATTTCGATTTCCGTCAATGTTCAATTGCTCTTTTGATGGCCAAACAGTCAATCTGCCACTGTAATACGAAACATGGCATTGACCTGAGGCGACGCACACTAAATTGCCGTTCATGTGTCTTTGTTGCTGTGCTATTGTTCAAAATAGACTAAATTCTGTCCAGTTAGTAAAATAGTTTCGTCGAAATTTGGGTCTTCCGACCTGATATTGATAAGTTTTTAAACTCTTATGTCTAAAAAGATGATGTCAGGAATGAGAACAAGGCGGTTTCCACGTTATTACTCTACATTTAAGACTTTAAGGTCATAAGCGACACATTGTGACCTAATTGAAAAACGTAACGAATTACCTCAATTTTGGATGATGTACACATAGCAGAAAGTAAAAGCATAATTTATAACAATAATAATACGAAACCACAACGAATAGTCTCCAACTTCAAAATTTGCCTGTATTTATTTTCTAGAATTTATTAATTTTCTATAATTATTTTTAGAGTAGGTAGGAGAGGCAGATTTATTTTCTAGGATATACTCTTTAATCAACAATAATTCTCCATGAAACTCCATGTATTATTTATCGTCTAATTCGTTACTCTGGTAGCAACAAAAATGACTTTAATTTCGAATATGAGTCCCGTGATGGCTGTAATGCTGCACAGATGATACGTAATACACGCGCATTAACCAGGCTCGGTGAATGAGCACGCTACACGATGAGTTTTTAGTTCGTTCGCTCCGGGTATGTTATGAACATCCATGGAAATGCGAGCTCGTACAAACTCGAGTGAGACTCGATAACCCGGAATTGGAAGCAATAGTAGGAATGGATATGTTTAAAATAAAAAATATTAACAGCTTCAAGAGTCAGAATTTTACATGTCCTGATTATGTGGAGGAAAAATTTTTATAACATTTTCAATCTATTTTGGTTTATAGGATTTATGTGGGACAGAAAAACAAAATATTTTCATCTCTACATTAGTAGAGATCGCATTGATTATAAATTCAAAAGTGCGTCTTTGTTCCGTTATTATTTCAAAATAGATGAACTGAAAAAATACTCGAAAAGTTTTTTTTTATAGGCTCACGCCTGTATTCCCGAAGGGGTAGGTAGAGGTGTAATATTACACCTATATTTCACCACGAATTTTAAAGAAAATTTAAAGAGGTGACTATTGTTATTACTTTATAGATATGATGAGTATTCGTATTTTTATATTCTTGGAGATAATGTAACATTTCATCAGCGTAAATGCTAGTAGTTTATAATTTGAAAATGTCCTGTAATACCTTTGAAGATGTTTTGAAGATAATTGCATATCGACTAGAGTTACATACAAGATCACATTCGCACCTATTTAGACAGAGTATACAGTTGGACGCGTCGTCTACACTGATGATATAGGGCACTGAGTGCTTTTGTGTTTCTGCCGTTGCGTCCCTATATTGTGCATACAAATACAGTTACAGCAATTATGGTAGCTGCCTATTATAAGCCGTTGCCGGGCAAAGGTCTCCCCTTCCTATTTATGTATACGTATAATATATTTTGATTCTGCCTTATTTGTGGAATGCTAGGGGTGATTCGATTTGATAACGGTAAACGTTCCGTGCTTGTAACCTATTCATGGTATTACTACAAAAAAAACAACGTCGTATTATACCCGTTAAAGTCATATTGAAATTTCTCGCAGGAGTTGCAGACTGTTATTTTGGTAAACATGAATAATGATAGAACGCGCTGATTTCAAGTGATGTAGAGAAATGTATAGCTTGGTTGATGGTGAACGAAGTAAATGATTGCTTACTCTTTGTTTGGTTGTGATGATTTGCTTTTCTCTTGAATGTCAAGCAATCATTGGTTGTGGCCACGTCACGAACATGTGTTGTCCACCAACAAAGGAGTTATTGAGTTTGATTATAAGGGGGCAATGTTCACTTCACACTGTTTCATTATTCGTGCTACAACGCCTTTTTAGCAGCACAGGCGTCTTATTCTCCGCAGGGCATCAACATCGGGTCGTTTGGCTATGATTTTCAGTGCTAAGGCGATACTTCCAGTTGTGTTGCCCTAGTTGGAACAAACACTCAACTTTAAATCGGGTTACTGTTGTAATCTATCTATCTTGCTTCTTATTGTATATTATTATTTTGCTCTTTAGATTGTTTTATGTACAATGTGTAGAAAGTGGCAGTTTTAGCGGGATTATATGTATGTATGTATGTATTAGCATGCTTTCTTAATTTGTAAATACTTGGGTGCATAGGGTTCCCCATATTGAAGACTTTTGAAATTAATATTTCACATATTAACCTATAATACTTTGTTAAAAAACTAAAATGTATTCTAAAATAGACCTATTCCCAAACCGTTTAAGCTATAAATTTCAAAGATTTAACATAAGTTCTTAGATTTACACCAAGAAATAGTAAGCATGTATTTTAGATGAGCGCGAAAATTTTAACGCACACAAAAAGTGACTCACTGGCGAGCGGCGCTGACGCTGATGTACTTGTCGTATCGAAATGAAACCGATGGCAGGGTAGAAGTGTCTCGTGAGCCGCCAACAGCTTGCGTTCCGTATCAACGTTTTATTAAAATTATTCACAAGTTTCTTATTGATTGATTGATTGATTGAAACTCTTTATTGTACACCAGAAAAACAAAAATATACAAGAATACAGTGATCAAATTATAAACAACTTAAAACTAGGTACAAGGGCGGTCTTATTGCAAAATGCGATTTCTTCCAGACAACCAAATGGAATACATAATTGAGTGACTGATAGAATAGGTAGGTAATGGTGTACTTAGAGGAATAGTGTATCCTAAAGAGCTCAACAAAACTAAACTAATAAGAATACTATGTACTTACATACTAATATTACAACATACATAAATATGTACTTTATAAAATATATAAATAGATACTATAAATAAATACAATAGATATAAATACCTATAAAAAGATATACCATAAAAAAATACAATATCAGTGCAAGTTTAAAAGAGTAGTCACGGAAAATCTGCTAAGTGGTGTTTGGTGACAAGTTTCTTAAATAATGTCAACGATTGAGCCTGTCTTATTGTCTCAGGCAACAAATTCCACAATCGGACAGCCTGGACAGTAAAAGATTTGTCTTAAAAAACCGTAGAATGTGCAGGAACTTTCAACCTAAGATTCTCCGATGATCTTAAGCACTTTGTATGTGTGTCATGGAGGTATTCAAAGCGAGTTTTCAGATACATGGGAAAAGAAGGGTTGTATAGAATATTATAGAGAAGGCAGAGAATGTGAGTATTCCGGCGAAGGCGGATTGGCAGCCACTTGAGCTTCGTGCGAAATTCAGAGATATGATCATATTTGCGTAAACCAAATATGAATCTTATACAGAAATTTTGTAGCCGCTCAAGTTTATCAAGCTGATCATTATTGAGATCGAGATAGCTGGCATCGGCATAGTCAAGAATGGGAAGAAGAAGAGATTGCACAAGTGCAATTTTAGTGGAAGTCGGAAGGAAATTACGCAATCTTCTCAATGATTCTATGGCAGCAAAAAGACGTCGGCTGATATATTGCAGCTGGACGGCCCACGAAAATGTTGTCTATGTATATCCCCAGATTCTTAACATCTTTACGAAAAGGAATAGAAACACCTGCAAAAGACACCTGGGAAAGCACGGACCAGTTAATCTTAGATATCAGTCTAGAGCTGCCAATAATTATAGCCTGGGTTTTAACAGGATTAACCTTAAGACCATACGTTTTAGTCCATTCTGATATGGCAACTAGGTCCTGATTAATACTGGCGATGCCTAAAGATAAATTTTCAAGCTTCGCTTGTGAGTAGATTTGCAGATCATCTGCATAAAGGTGGTAGGAACTCGAAATAGAATTAGATATTGAATTGATAAAAATCGAGAAGAGGAGAGGAGAGAGAACGCCGCCCTGAGGTACACCCGCAGAATTGTCACACCAGGACGAATAAGTTTCATCCAGATGGACACGCTGCCGGCGGCCAAACAGGTAACTACGAATCCAGTCAGTCACGGATGGAGATATGCTAAGAGAGCTTAAAATGGCAAGGAGAACATCAAAGTCAACGGTGTTGAAAGCATTGCTGAAATCCAGCAAACAGAGAATTGTGCGCTTGCCGTCCTCCATACCTGACCTGATATCATCCGTAATATTCACAAGGGCTGTAGTGGTGCTATGACCAGAACGGAAACCTGATTGAAAAGGATTGAGGATATAATTTTTTATAAGGAATGAGTTAAGTTGGTTATAGATGAGACGTTCAAGGACTTTGGAAAAGAAGAGTAGTATGGATATGGGTCGGAATTCAGAGAAGGATACAGGATTGGATTTTTTAGGTAGTGGAATCACATGAGCATACTTCCAAGCTGCAGGAAACACGCCACTGGAAATTGAGGAATTAAATATGTGCGTGATAATAGGTAGGATTATATATTATATATTCTTATTCTGATCCGATTCACCCACTGATCTCATTCGCCTCGGTCTACCGCCTAAAAACCTTGTTATTCTATAAGCCTGAATAACATATTTCCATTTTATCGGTAAAATAGTGTCGAACTACGAACCAGAGAGAAACATGTATGTTACGACATTTTTAGTACGACCGTTGCAATGAAAACTTGGCGATTTCTCTTCGAGACATGTTTTGCTCGGATTTGTCCCTGAAGTGTTCTTAAAGGAACTGTATTCAATATTGACGGGAAGTATGCAGTTAAATGTAACGTGTCCCTACAGTGTTTTCACTATGTTCGTGTTCTATTGCCTCGGCAAGCATGGCGCCAATGTGAACCACTTTAACTTGTACATTTTAGTTGTTTGCGTCAAAATTAAAACTTAAAAGCTTACATACATACATTTTTATAAAACTTCACGTGTAAACATCCAAAATATTGTTTTAAAGCAACCGAATTGTAACGTTTATTGACGACTTATTTTGCGTTTTACTATTAAAAAGGAATGTGATATCTGCACTAGAAAAGATATGCTTACAAATGTAAAATACAAGAAAATATATTTAAATAAATTGTCAAGTGTACCTAGAGGCTCGTTGACTCTATCAAGCATAGTAAAAAATATAAGATTACAAATTGACCCATATTTTGATTCGAAAGCATTTTCTGTATTTTTTTTCAGTAGTTTTAAGTATGTGTTCCTTATACTATGCTACTTTAATAGGTATCAAAAATATAAAGAATCCATCCGAATAGATTTCTCTATACCGATATGATTTTAGATACAGTTGGTTTAACCTAGAAAGAAAGATAGACAATTATGAAGTGGGCTAGCTAGTCATTCAATAAAACATGTTTATATTGTTTATCCAGGGCCGGTGCTGCGTTCGTCTTGATCCTGGAGACGATGTGGGTGGTCGCGTTGTTCGTGGACCTGCTGTGTCGCCGAGGAGAATACACACTGTCTCTCCGCTGTTGGGACTACACGCGCTGGTCGTGTGGAAGAGCCCGCGCGCCTTTTTACGCGTGTGTGGCGACCGCGCTACTCTTCGCGAATCTCACCTTACTGGCTACTCTATCAGGTACTTTAATTTGTTTGTAGATTTTTACACCTAAACCTTCCTCAAAAATTACCTTGGCAATCTATTGGTAGATATTGAGTTTTTTACGTTCATAGAGGCAGACAGGAGAAAAGGGCACTTCTTTTAATTACATTTATAGAAGTTTATTTTTATTTTTTGTTAGGTAGCCCTAGTTTTTATATGAATGGTCCAATTTGACTGCTGAAATACAAACCTCTTGTCTATCAGCGTAAAAATGCAAGCGAGCGTGCTTGTTTCTAAAAAGACCGCAACGCACTTTTGTCTCCTTTGGTGTTCTAGGTGCCCATGGACGGCAGTAATCGCTCACCATCAGTCAATCCATCTGCTCGTTTGCCATCTATTATATAAAAAAGGATATCGTTGCCTTTGTTTTGATGGGTAAGAGCGTAGTTATAGGGAGAGCGTCAAGGATCCCTCTTTGTCTTGTTTGCTTTACCTCTTACCATTTCAAGAGGTACCTGTATTAATGTTCACTCTTTTGGATTACATATTTTATATCATTAGAAATGATCACAGAAGATTAAGGATCACTTGCAATTTTCAAAACTGTGTATTGAAGGAAACGTAATATTTTACCTTCGACGAAAGCAGAAAATTTTTGTACAGAGTATTTTCATATTCTATTTAATCAATGAAGATTATATTTCTGCCATGTGACGCACAAAGAATACACGTGTATTACGGTGTCACTTCCTCATTTCATTTCGTGGGTGTCGTAAGAGGCCACTAAAAATTTGACACGAATCAAAGGGTGCCTTTAGGCAGAATTGCTAAAATCTTCATCAAGCCTACCAACACGTCCAATCAGCGTAATATAGTAGGCCGAATCCTCTCGTTGACTGACGACGCTATTGTAAGGGTGGCCTATGTCCAGCAGCGGACTGCGGAACGCTTTATAATGATATTTGCTACTTTTCTAAGGTAGCATGCTGCTAGTCCTGGCTGCCCTCCGAGCGGCGGTGCCATTCTCCCCATACGCGACTCACGGGCCGCATTCTCCAAGAGCGGGCAGCTCCTTACTCAGTCAGGACGACTCACCGCTGCCAGAAGTGTTTTACAACGCAGCGCATACGGGCGAAGACAGGTAATATATTCGTTAACGCATACCTGTCTATACATAGACCGGTCTATGTGGTGACGGGTATTCAGAATACTAGGTTTCTCTAGTAGAGACACCTTGTATTCTGAATTTAATACTAATATAGTATATCTATATTAGTTATTTACGTCGAATTTGCACCAGCATTTGTACAAAAAAGGAATTATCTATCTATCTATCTATATCCACGGAATGGAATGAGGTAGAGACTTCTCTACCTCATTTCGATTGATTTGAAAGAGACGACGACGAGAGTGACTAAAGAAAATACTGAAAGCAAATAGTATCTTTCGGAAGAGAAGAAAAATTGACATAATCCTAATACCAGACCATCTGGCTAGACAGTTATATTAGGTCAAATCCTATTATTGACTCACAATGCTATTGTCAAGCAAATTAGAAAAGTCTTATATTCAGCAGTGGACTTCGAAACGCTGTAGGTATGATGAGTATGATGACATATCCACAGACCTTTTTACAATGTTCTATGTGATCGACCAACGAAATAACGCGATTTGCTGCGATTTAACACAGAGAGATATAAAATAGTACCTAATAGCTCTTACACTTGTGCATTCCTATGTTGTTTCGCAGATCTATTGGTAAGCTTGTAGGTATGTGTCCCATCGCATCGCATGGCGTCGTTTTCTCTCAGTCACGCAGGACACCGGGTTATTCATTGTTTTGATGTATGGTTTGTTTGTAGGCGCGAGACGGTGTGCAGTAATCAATCACTATTCTATTTATTCGACAAAACGTGCGTAAGTGCATAATAGGGCCGAGCGTAAACTTGCATCTCATGACACCAGTATATTGCGTCTTTGCTGTAAATTAGGGTGACTCATAGAATGAAACTTCAGTGTTTTGTGTCGTGAGAAAATTATTTCAGATATAGATGCAGGCCTAGATAGACAAAGATAAATATTCGTTAGACGAAAGCGAAGAGAAAAATGGCATCAGATAAAAATAGGTTAGAAATTGCCATTCCATAGCTTTATTCCACAATATTCCATTATGAAATCATCCTTTGATAAATATTTTTGTTACGTCGAGGCAACATTTACGCTCAAAGTCTGCAAAATATACAGAAGCGATCGAAGAATTGGCTAGACCAAAACAGTTAGATTTGTTTGCGAAGCCGTCAGATAAACCAAAGCAAACTGAATGAAAAAGCGAAGTCGAAAAAACATTACATAAAAAGATTTGTTTGCTAATCCAGGATAAAATATGACGTATTAGTCTGATATTAGTCCTTAGTGGATAATTAAAGATGGTTTAGCTTAGGCAATGCATTATATTCAAATAACTGCATATTCAAAAGCTATGGTACTGATTAGGATACATATTGCAGCGGGGTTACTGATCAATGATTAAAACAATACAGGTCAATGGTCATAACTACCTCAAGCCCTAAATAATAATGTTTATACTTTATTCCTCTTCCCTTTTAATGTGCGGCAACGTAATATCTGCCACAAAATATGTTCATAAAAGTAATTTATTTGCAGTTCCGAGGAAATGACTGTTCTGGACATTAAAACAACGGACAGAGCGCGCTCTGTGACTCCGAAACCACCTTCTTGAACTTTGATTTGTAAAATAACCCATACAAAGTGGCTAGACAATTTGAATTATAGAAAGAACAACTAGACGATATGAGAACAATTCTGAGCCGTTTTTACAATAAACTACATATATATTGAGTGTACTGGAAAGTAAAAAGTCGGATTACAAAAAACAACAGCTGTAGTTTATTATTCAATGGAATTCACACATGTCTGACAAAATTGGCATCTCATCTAATATTTCTCGCGTGTATCAAGGCCTTGTGTTCTAAAACCGGATGGAAAATTAAAGAGTCTGTTTCAAGTTTTCGATCTTATACGTCAGGGAGGGATTAGCACACTAGGGATTATCTCTGCTCATCAGCCAACTTTATAAAGTAAACAAAGGAAACCTTACCCGGATCACACAAATTTCGATCCTTGTAGGATACGCCTTGAACTTAACAGTCGCAGCCACCAGGTTTAAAAATTACAGTGTTGATACAGAAGTACCTAGTTGCAAAAATAAATACTGTGAAAGAAGGTTTACTTTGCACAGCAAATGGAAAACTTTGTGGAAAATGTTGTATGAAAACCTGCACACATATGAGTTTTCTGTAAAGTTCATAGAGTTCTAAAAAGTTTTCTAACTTGCACTAGGCTATTCTGATATGAAGCGAAATGTGGTTACATTCATATAGGTGCCACTTTTTCAGAAGTGGGACAGGTTTCAAAACTTCTGATATTGAGCAAAAACCCAATATTTATTTGGTAATTAGTTTGAGGTTTCTTTTGACCAATGATAAACGGAAACAGTTCTTATTCAACAGTACATAAACCATTTTTCTTTGTGTCCGTACCTACATATTTGCGTGTAACCTACTATGTTTAAGAGAACGAATTTACATTAATATTTTTTCTTAGATAAGGCGCGCTTCAATGTTGAAACTAAGTAGTTAATTAGTTACTTTCATAAAATAAAAGGGGTTTCTTAATCTAGTTAAAAGTACTTTCTGCTGCAGTATAAAATTGTTCACATATCGTCGGTAAAGGTACATAATTGTATGTTAAATACTTGTAAAGTACATCTAATTAATTTATTACTTTTATAATTTTTATACGTACGAAGAAACAGTGATAGTTTAGATTGTAGTTTTACGCGACAAAGTTAAGTGACGTAAAATATTATAATTAAATACATACATACATACATACACTCACGCCTTTTTCCCGTCGGGGTAGGCAGAGACAACAGAACGCCACTTGCTCCTATCCTTACAAACCTCACGCGCTTCCTCTACACTCATTACTCTTTTCATACATGCTCGCCGGTTGCGGGTACTTCGGACCTTTCCGTTTCTTAGGATGTCTCCAATTTGGTCGAAGAATGTCCGCCGAGGTCTGCCGCGACCGACTTGCCCACACACATTTGCCTTATATATCTGATTCGTCATTCTTTCTTCACTCATTCGCTCCACGTGTCCAAACCACCTAAGCATTCCTTTCTCAATCCTTGTCACCACATCTTCTTTCAGTCCACTGCTCTTTCGTATAGTTGCATTCGGAATTCTATCAATCAGTCTTACCCCACACATACTACGCAGTGATCGCATCTCAACTGCGTTAATTCTACTTTCATGCTTTTTCTGCCAAACCCAGCTCTCACTTCCATACATCAACGTGGGGACAAGCACTCCATTGTGAACCGCCAATCGTGCCTCTTTTGGCACCGTCTGACCGTTCATAAACGCCGACAGTGCTCCATTTACATAATTAAATTATAAGATTAAAATGTGTTTTTATTTTTCTATTTCTTATTTATATTTCTGCAATCGGCGAACAAAATTTATGTTGCTTTCTCTTGTTGTTTTTGACTCAGGACTGCATAGTAAGAGTACGCTGCTTTCATAATCTGAAAAGGAAAACGTAGGTCTGAGATTATTTTGTCATAAGCTACTGAACTCTACATTTACTGGGCTTTATTGTTCCTAATACATTGGAGGATAGGCTATTTGAATATTTCATGCCGGTGATTTCGTCAGTCAGATAAGATTTTAAGTTAATTAGTGGTAATTTCTGCCAAGAGTCATCATAATTATCAAGAACATCAATAAACTCGATGTACAGTAAACGATTTAAAGTTGTCGATGCATATAAAACTGTTAGTGTTAACTCTTCGAGTTCAGCAAGTTATGAGTAGGTAAACTGCGGTAAATGCAATACTTGCGCGTTGAGGTAATGTTTGCAAAATTGTTGGGTGTGTTTGTATTAAATGTGATAAATTTAATTATATAAGTCTCGAATTGCCAATCGATTTTGTAAATAATAAAAACGACATCTTATTACCCTTGGTTTTGTAAATAGGATTCTTGAAACGAGCTATAGGAGTGGTGGATTTTACGCTCGCTGCTGGTAAGATAAGTCATATGCAGTCATAACAGACATCTTCTAAATAGGTCGCGTAAAGAGAAGCAAAATTAAAATAGACGAGAATAAAAAATGTTAACGCTTCCATTATACAGGTTGAAGGTTCAAAATGAGGTATGAAGGACAAGAGTACCTTATCCATTACAGCTTGCACAGAACTATCTCAGATAGCCTTTCATGAATTTTAAAGGTAGTAGGTATTTCAATCGACGTTTTACAAGACACCGTTTAGTTGTTATATGACATCCTTTTCTGCGACATTTTTCTACAATTTAGTGCCATATAAATTTACCTATGACAAAATACGTTTGTGTTATAAAACGGTTTTAGCTGTTGGACTGCAGTTGCTCCTGTAGGCTTTGGGTCACTACTAGAACCACGATATACTGACAAGAAAACCTCATTTTTTAAATTTTCTACATCACTGTCTCTGGAATACGCTTACAAACATAGATCTGCATTATCTCACAAAAAGAAAGCAAGCGTTATCCATGTGTTTCACACACATGTAGCTGTTAACCAAACCGGTCGCTGAGCGCACATGACTAACTGGCTAAAAGCTCAGTTTTACGCTGCCACTTACACATCACCGCCTGTATCAACGCTTCCGATATACGTCACAAATTGAGCATTCATATTGACTCACAGCAAGAAAGCAAGCGTTATCCATGTGCGTGAAGCCCGCAGATGTTAAACGCAACGGTCGCTGAGCGCGCATTATCAACATGACCAACTGGCGACGCAAACGCTCAGTTTTACGCTGCCACTTACACTGCATCACCGCATGTGATATAGGTTCGTTCACAAACGAACATTCATTTAAACTTAAAAAAAGAAAGCAAGCGTTGTCCATGTGTGTGAAGCCCGCAACTGTTAAACGCAACGGTCGCTGAGCGAGCATCATCACCATGACCAACTGGCGATGCAACCGCTCACATTTATACTGTCACTTGCACACTACCGCCTGTATCAACGCGTCCGATATATGTACGTCACAAAGTGAGCATTCATATTGACTTACAGCAAGAAAGCAAGCGTTATCCATGTGTGTAAAGCCCGCAGCTGTTAAACGTAACGGTCTCTGAGCGCGCATCATCAACTGCCGTCGCAATCTTGCCGGCATGCGCTCCCACTTGCACTGCATCACCGCATCTGATATACGTTCAGCCTGTATATATAAAAAAATCATTCTGTATATCTACTTACATAATTACCTGCTGTGAACAACATTGTAACAGTGATATTTTGATGAACATGTGAAAACCTTGTAAATAAAGTTACAATGTTGTTCGTATGAGATATTGATTCGGGGATCCCTTCTTTTTGCATAATGTTCTTTCTCTTAATAAACTTCGGCATAACGATTTTGGCACAATTTGTTTAAGCATAATAATACTTCGGCATATTTTTTTTAGGCATACATTTTATGTTGGAAAAATCATCTTAAAGACTAATTTGTTTTCGCATAAATTTGATTCGCATAACGTTAGTAGGCCTAATGTCTATTAGCATAACGTTAGTAGGCCTAATGTCTATTAGCATAACGTTAGTAGGCCTAATGACTATTAGCATAACGTTAGTAGGCTTAATGACTATTAGCATAATATTTATATAATTATATATTTAACTTGTAAAAAATGTATATGCTGTGCAACAAAAGTTAGTGACAGAACCGAATTGCTGCAAAACCGATTCCAGGTAGTCTTGTTTGTCCTACCCCTAGAGTGTTATTTAAAATCGCGTAGGCGCGTAGGGGCGAGGCGGCCCGCGGGCTGAGGAGCAGGCGGCTGTGAGCGAGCCGCCGAGGCTGAGGCTGGCCGCAGGCAAGCCGAAGCTGCGGTGGTGAACGAATGCCGTCTGCCATGATTAGCACGCGTGGGGCCGCCGGAGGCCCGCAGCGCCGGAGCCGTGACAGAAGCCCTGCTTGCTTGCATGCTGTATGCTTCTTACAGCGAAAAATATGCCAAAGATACATTGCCAAAGTTATTATATCCAATTTGTATTGTATTGTAATCATTATGCGTAAATAAATTTATGCTTTAGGATTTTATGCTTTAGGATTTTATGCTTTGGGATTTTATGCTTTAGGATATTATGCTTAAAAAAGTTATGCTTTAGAACTTTATGCTTAACAAATTTATGCTTTAGAATATTATGCTTAATCAATATTATGGTTAGATAAATTGTGCTTAAAAAAATATGCGTAAGCTGTTATGCGTAATTATATTATACGAAAATATAATTATGCCAAACAAAATTATGCTAAGTTATATTAGGTCTTAAAATTTTATGCAAATGGATAGGGAACCATTGATTCGATATGAAAGTATGTAAACTTCAAGCAAGTTAATTGGGTTTCGTACAATGACAGCCAATCTACTGCAATTTGTGTGAGGCTACACAATTTTGGTGTCTACCGTAATTTTTCGCTACAAACTTATTAAGTAGATCTTACTTAAGGGCAATAAGTTTGTAGCAAAAAATTACGGTAGACGTTTCCGACGTATCAAGGTTTCCGTTTGATATCGCTTCAAAAACATTTAGGTAACATTTGTACACATTTTTATCACTTTACCAGTTACGTCATAAAACAATTGTATGCAAAGAAAAATCTTTTTCAGTGGCTGCCGTAAGTGCCGTATTCTTTTTGTTATGTTGTAAGTATTTTATCAATCTCAGTCTGAACGTCTCAAATATTAAAATCCATCACGCTACTGAAGCCTTGCGAGGGCGTAAAAAATTGCGATGTATGTACAATTACAAACATTTAAATTTAAACGTATGAATGTTTTCCACCCGCTTTGATTGAAGACAAACTATACAGAACATTCTCTCAGAGGAAAAGCAATCGTTAAAAGCTATTCAATAAGATAGCTTCACACGAAATATATGTTTATCATACCTGCAGAGTAAGTTCGTTGCCAGTAAAACATTGTATAGCGAGCTGAATTATCATTGCCACGAAGAACGCCAGTGATGTTATCAACTTTACAGATTTGAAACTCGATGCATCTTGCTGCAAAAATTTACTGAATGAGTGATTAAATTTAAGTACACCGTACGATGGAGGTATTACTTGCAGAGTCAAAATAAGAGGCCTGTTATTTTTGGCTCGCTTCCAAAGTAAAACCATCAAACTGTCATTTGCCGTGTTCACCACTCACGTTCCACGTAAGTTTCGGATTACTTCAGTTCCTACTTATGTTCTTATTGTCTTTAGACAACACTTTGCTGTGTAAACACTGAAATCTTTACAATGAATACCGAACCCACTAGATGAATTAAGGAAAGAAATTTTATAGAGCCAAAATTACTCTCATATTTTATGCAAATATATGGAAATGAAATATAAAGCCCCAAGCATCTATGAATCTTACCGAAACTTGAACCATTACTACGCAAATAGCTGCCATACTAGACAAGAGTTGAGTCATGAAGCCATAAGAATAAGTCCTGGAAAATTTCTCCACGCAACTGCAAAGTAATTTTAAAACATAATAAACAGTAGTGTCTAGTGAAATGTTTATACGAATGTTCAATCAAAAGGTGAATGTAAAGCACAGATTATGTTGATTTATCTGAGGAAAAAAGAAAAAAACCGACTGACAATATTGGGGCTGTAATCCTAAGATATTGCAGTATGTCATATCCACGAGTCGGTCCCCTTATTGCTTTCGTATCGACTGTGAATTGACATTTTTTACGCAGCGGGATATCTATCATTTTTCAGACCTGTCCCCTATTGACCCCGCAAATATCTCTATTTGTAGTAGCAGGCACGTTTCCAATAACTACGGAGGCTATGGCACTGTTGATGGCGTTGAATAACTTCTCCCATGTAACAAATTTATTTAATTGAAGTATTTCAGCAATACAATCTCATGCGTTTCTCGATAAATATAATGTATATTATAGTTTTCGTTTAATCTTCAGTGAAAGCTGAACAAACAGATTGAAATGTCAGAACAGAATACAGAATGAGCTTCCTACCTAGGTTTACACAATGTTTTACGGTTACTCGCGTACTTTAAGACACTTTGTTGGAATGCAAAGACGAAGGATGCTGTAACTAATCATTTTTATTCACGCATTGTCTTAACAGTGCCGTTACGTACTCTAAATTTTAAAATTTTAAAATTTAAAGGAGAATAAGAGATATTTGATCCTATTAGGATAAGCGATAATATTAGGTATCTTGTCAAACATTTAGAGATTAACTTTACTTTTATAGATTTACTTTTATTATTTATTAATAAAATGCTATTACACATTTACAACAAAATATTCAAAATAATAAAATCCGTTCCATTATTATACATCATGATTTCATAATAGTAGAAGTATTATTTGGAAAACAGAGTGCTCATAATTTTTGTTAAATGAGTTCATTTATAACAAATTACCATTTAATTGAGTCCATTGTGCTCACAATTATGAGCCGAACCGATGGATCGTGTAGGCACGCGTTTCGCAATAATCAGATTCGTATTATGTCCAAGGATTTAATAATCTGGCTTATAACGTTTCAATTGGTACTATTTGTCTCATAATGGGGATCATTGAATCTGTTTCACTGTAATGCCATGATTTAAATGATAATGCCATAAGTTGTATTATTTTTACATACATATATCTAATAATATATGTACCTTACTAATACTTACTTCTCAAATGAATAATATTTATGTACCTCGACGGCAATATAATACAAGTGTCACCACCCCTTATCTTCCCGTGGGTGTCGTAAGAGGCGACTAAGGGATAACACGATGCAAATACCATCTTTGCGTAGAGACGGAAAACTCGACATCAAACCCTATACGACTGCCTCGTTGGTCTCGCGGCATAAATGTGCGCGGGTGATCGGGAGGTCCCGGGTTCGATTCCTGGGTCGGGCAATGTTATTGGGTTTTTCTGTCACGAAACTCTCAGTAGCAGCACGGAGTCTGAAAATGTGCCCGGTACGGCAATAGGCTCGCCCCTTATTACGTGGGACTAAAGTATATCTGGCGAAAAGTGGGTGTAGAAATACACCTCTACGGACCCCTTCGGGGATAAAAGGCGTGACGTTATGTATGTATGTAATATTACAAAATATAAACTTCTTGTTAAATAATAAAGGTGAAAAACCTAAAGTTAAAAAGATGTCAATAATATTAACAACTATTAATTTAATTGGTTATTTATCGCGAATAACACTTCCAACCTGATCAAAACCTGATGCTGGCGAAAGCAATTCGTTAAAGTTGTTTGTAATGCCTTTTCAATTTCTTCCTTTGGGATAAACGAATCTACGAGTCGCTCGTTGTTTTCTTCAGCACTCAATTTACTAGAATATTACAGATGCAATAAAGGTGTCTATTGTCATGACTATGTGACCAGTCCATAGCAAGCCTATTGTCTCTAGAACAAAAGTGGGTATATAAGACGCATCTTTTTGGTAATTCCATGGTATATAAATCGGTTGCGGTAATGTACGAACTGGTCGAAGCGAAGTGTCATTTAATTTAGCGACTATAGCTCTCCAGCGAAGATCTTGTACTGTGCCATACACATTTCCATTACCAATAGTCATCCAACCGAAAAACAGAAACGCTCCAGTAAACATTTTAGATATTTTTACAGTGGTTCTATTTTTCTGGTCATTTTGGTAATATTCATAAAGCTCTATTTCGAGTGTCCTTATGATGTCTTGAATTTCTTTATTTTTAAAAAAGAATATGTACAATTTTATCAGAGTTAGGTTGTGAGTGATTACAAAAGAGAGACTGAACATGAATCTATCCATATCTTTTTCACCAACAAAAGGATCAATCGTTTCCAAGCTAACAAATCCTGCGACCCAAACAACTTCGGTTACTATCGAGTAATAAATGTACAATCCGGGAAAGTTGTCAGTATTTCCCTCTTCAGGATAATGCCACCAACCGAGGCCCAAAAATCTTAGTAGGATGAAATGTAAAGCAAAGTAACGTTTAGGCCGAGTGTCACTCATTGTCGCGACTGTGTAGTTCAACTACAGAGCAACTAATGACGTTTAGTGGGCTGGGCCGACACGGTTTGTGTTCGACATTATAAATACTACTCTGATTTAAATTTACTAGTACAGGCTGATGCTAATTGTTAGTAACTCAAAACGTCAGTTAGACTGAATTATCTTGTAAAGCGCTTTAAACATGTTAAGAATAATTATACAAATGATCGAAATTGTTGATACAAATGACAACCATACCCGTGTGTTCTTCGTGTTTGATATTCCATATTATAGAGACTTGGAGCGCATCGTAGATGCGATCGACACGTAAAATTTAGGGCTCTGCATGAAAAAACACAATAATAAAGTACACAAAGGGAATTGGGAACATAAAAGAGGCTTAACGACTTTCATTAAATTGCAATGCGAAAGAAACCACAGTTAGAAAATATTATCACATGCCTACTTGTAAAAGAAGCACAAACTTAAGAAATCATCGTAGCACTTTGTGAGATTGTTACTTAGTCTCTAAGTTGAGCTTAGCTTGAAGACGTCGAGATGAAAAGACTCGAGAACATTACAAACACAGAGGACATAATATGGTTTGTATAAACTCGTACAGAACCGTAGCTGCGTTGACGAGAAAGTTTTATACTTGACTGACTTTTTGTGATCAAACAACGTTTGTGGACGCCGCACACATTAGTATTCTTTATTCTATGCCGCAAACAAATAGCGATATCGAACAAGCGATTATTTATCAATCATGCGACTTCATTTATAATAATCATTAATTGTATTCTTGTACTGAATCGTACCCGTCCGTTCTATTTTGTTCCAATTAATGATGGAGTAGGTACTCTTATTTTACGTGAATTACATAATGGGTACTTCGACGTTGTTTATTTTTTCATATACATTTTACATAATACTCTTGCAACAAAAGCGGCTTTAGGCCGGACTGAAAAGGTACCAGTGCATGTAATTACCTATTTAGGGTCGCTTATAAATTTAAAAGGGGATATTGTGAAAATTATTAGCAATATTTCTTCATTGTACCTATTCATTATAATTCGGACTCGTTCGCTGTAGATGTGAAACAATAGTTACAGTATTTTGATAAGAAAATTTAGGTATTTGTTATAACTGAGTATATTTTTGTAAAACAGTGGGAAGGTAATATCGTCGCGGAAATATTGTAATGTACATTGCTTTTCCTCACGAGACGCCGAGGGCGGCATAAGAGGCACGACGGCACTTAAACGTTAAAATTTCATGTAGCTACAAATTTTCAGCTCTGAAACACTTTTAGGCAATTTTGTTGCTAGTTTTTGTTGAAAATATAATTTTGCCGTAAAATAAAAGTACTTACGTATAAAATTACACGGCACTCAGAATTAAATTAGAAATGGACTGCCTTTAGACCACGTTAAAATGACACGAATAGCAGGTAAATTCAACAATATTTTGTCCTATTTCATTTTAGGTCTATCACAAAAAAGAACCTCAGTAAAAAAATAACTCGAATGAAGGAATCTTGCAAGTGGGCTCGAAGAGTCCAAAAGTAAGACTTGTGAACGTCAACAAAAGCTTTTCCAATCGAGAGTTTTTCAACCTTGCTTATTTATAGTCTGTAACGACGTTGATACGAAGTTTAGGAATTTAGATATAAGGTTTTGCTTAGTCATGGAGCCGAACTCATTTTTTTGCGAGGAAGAAAAGTGTTCGTTTAGTTGTAGTAGCTCTACTATAGCTGAAAATAGGTTAACTTAAAAGACTCTTGTATAATATTTCAGCTGAAATAGCCTAGTGAAGTCAACGGACAGCTACGCAGAGGGTCTCAGGCTCAAATCCATGATGATTCGCACCACTGACTTTTCGAAGAGAGAGCAAGAGAGAATTGAGTAGTTAATTATCGCTTGCTAAATGGTGAAGTAAAATTAAGTAATGATGAAACATGTCTGAGAATTTTCTAAAGTGTCCGCGAAAGGCTTGTGAAGTCTGCTAACCCGGAATTGGCCAGCGTGGTAGACTTTAACCTAACCCTTCTCATAATGAGTACAGCAGTGGGGCAGATTATAAACATACATACATAGACTCACGCCTGTTTCCCGGATGGGTAGGCAGAGACTACGGAACGCCATTTGCAACGATCCTGACATACCTCTCTTGGTTCATCCACTCCCATCAAGTTTCTCATGCATGCTTTTCTGTTTAGAGTACTTCTGACCTGTCCTTTTTTTAGGATGTCTCCAATCTGGTCAGAGAACGTCCGCCTAGGTCTTCCCCTTCGTCCTGTCCCATTCACACTTGCCTTATATATCTTCTTTGTCAGTCTTTCGTCAATCCATGTGCCCAAACCATCTTAACATGCCTTTCTCGATGCTTGTCACTACATCTTCTTTTACCCCACACCACTCTCGTATCACACAATTCTTTACTCTGTCGGTCAAAGACACACCACACATACTTCTCAGTGCTCTCATTTCTACAGCATTTATTCTACTTTCAAGTCTCTTCTGCCATACCCAACTTTCACTACCATACATAAGATTATAAACAATGATGACAAATGTATATTATAAATACACGATTTCGGAGTAGTATTTGCAACTGCTATGAATCAATGGAGTATATTCCTATTTAGATTTTAATACTAATCTCATCCTGGAACAATACAAGACTGTTTGTAAGATTTAGATCTGACACTTAAAATTTGTTTTCCAGTACATTGCTTTTCTTATCTAACTGTCGATCCATTTCCTGACCCGCGAGGGTCTCTACTAATACAGACACTATGACCGCAAAAACACTTTTACTCAGTCCAAATACAGCATTGATTTTAGTTTCGTGTGACAAGTGGAAATACGATTTTAGTATGACAAGAACCGTTGGTAAGTAACTACTGCGTCCCCCCTTGTCACGGAGTTGGTGTAACGCGGTAATCCATTCTGCTTTGTGACAAGGGGAATAGGTTTGTGTAGGTAAATGCGCCGCCTTCGTTTTACTGGCTTTATATGAGCAAATGTATATAAAGAGGATAGCCAGTTCTGGTGTTATATAGGATATTGCTTTAAAATGAAAACTAATATAAGTTATTTTTTTTACAAAGAGTGTAAACTCAACATTAAACCCTACACCTAGAGTTGTAAAATAAGGTATTTTCTGAGATGAAATAAAACGTTTTTAAAAAACATGAAAAAAAAACAGTATTTTTCCTGGAGCAGGTTTTTTTTTCATAAGTAGGAAAATAAAAATATGGTAAGGCGGTTATCGTATATGAGTTGATTTTTTTTTTGTTCAATAAGAAAATGCCATTTGTTTTTTTGTTAAATAGTACATACTATGTTAAGACATAACATAATTGACAACACCAAATATTATATACTGATACTGATACAGATGATTGTAATGGCTGCTACACACAGTGCCGGCGGCATGGGCCGCCGGCTTTTGTCGCGCGGCACATGCCGCCGGCTTTTGGCGGGCGTCGGTGCCGCCGGCATCGGCCGCAGGATGCCGCCGGGCATCATTCCAGTTGTATAGAACGTAAGGTAGGCAACTTTTCTTTCAAATTTTTTCTATCTTTAAATGTTCCATACTTTGACAATAAAAAAAAATAACAATTAGTTTTTAATTACGTTAATAAAATTATTGACGTTCTATTTTTTCTTCTCGCCACTTTGGATTTATCACTGAACTCTTTAATTCTGAACTTCTGAAGTGGCGAGGACGGAGACGGAGATATGAGTTTTAAGTATAAATGGCCTCCGTGGTCCAGTGGATAGTGTATGCGACTGCTGATCGGAGCCGCCGGGTTCGATTCCCGGGTTGGGCAAAAGTGTTACTGGGTTTTTCCGAATTCTCAGTAGCAGCACGGAGTCTGATGATGTGCCCGGTAACGGTAATAGGCTCGCCCCCTTTTACTTGGGACCTAAAAAGTCGTGGCGAAATGTGGGTGTAATATTACACCTCTGCTTACCCCTTCGGGATTACAGGGTGAGTCTATACTATTAGCAATTTTTCTTAAGACAACTCCCGCACTAGGAATAAATCCTGTGTCGCGGGGGACTTTATAAACATACAACCAACGGACACAATGAACACCCTGACTCGATACAACAATTTATGGATCACACAAAGTGTTGTCTCGTGTGGGAATCAAACCCACGACACTCGGCGCAGTGTCAAGCGGCGAGGCGACCGCATATACCACTACGCCAACCGTGCAGTCAAAAATGAACAAAATTGCCTTTTATCTGTAAAAAATATTTACCATCAGTGGTGAATTTCTTTTAGATCTCTTTGAGCCTAAATAGTTTCCATTAAACTCATCCATTTAACTTATGTGTAACGTTATATAGATAAGTATTCATAATTAGTGTTTGGTTTTACACGTCACAGTAAGGGTTGGAAGTAAAGTATTTTCATATACTTTATTTGTATGCAAAAGTATAAAGTATAATTGCTAAAAATAAAGTAGGATACGTTATTATAAAGTATGGTTGACAACCCTAATAGAACGACCACACACAAGTAGCAAGTTGCAACCCGCGGCCGGCCGGCGGCCTACCCGCGCAGCCATGCCGGCGGCTCATTCGTGCGGCCCGGCGGCTTTATGTGCCGCCGGGTGCACGCGGCTCGCCGTGCCGCCGGCACTGTGTGTAGCAGCCTTAACATATTAAGTATTTTTTAAGTTCATAATAATGTTACCCATTGATTTAAACATAATTTGACTTGAATAAAAATAAAACAATCAAATTTAGTGTTTTATTCCACTTTAGTTATAGTTGCATAAGGTTCCCACCAAGAACTTAGGGTCCCAAGCCAACCTCACCTGCAAGTGGTGCACCTGCCGATCAACGGACGAGGCTCTGCCAAACAAAATATCCCGATAAGCGGCAATAGGCTCGCCACCTATTACGTGGGATCAAAACACTGGCGAAAAGTGGGCGTTTAATATCCCTCTGCCTACCCCTTCGGGGAAACAGGCGTGAGTCTATGTATGTATGTATGCAGTTATAGTGTTTCACATTTTCTGAAAAAAAAACAAAAATAGAAAAAAACAACGGTGCCAAATTTTTTTTCATGTTTTTTTCAAGATTGTGAAAAAAATATTTTGTTCTTTTTTCGATTTAAATCTCTACATACACCAACTCGTCTAGCCAGCGTGGTATAGTAGGCCAATTCTCTTAATATAACTCAGATTAGGAGAGGCCCATGACCCAAGGAGAGGCGTATGTCAGCCGTGGGCTGCGAAACGACGTGTGACTCCTTGCGAACTCCTTAGTACAGGAATTAAAGATTTTTAGCATAAAGGTTATAGGTATCGTAAAACTCTCAATAATGACTTATAGTATCAATCGGACTGCATGGTAGTTTCATTTCTACCATCCCCAAAAAAAATTTGTTGCTCTTAGTGTTCTTTATGTTAGTTATTTTAATGTTAGTAAAGTACATACCTACTAGTTCAGGGTCTTTACAAAAGTTAAACCATTTGATTTGATTCGCAACAAATCCTTTGGCATTAACAAAAACAAGTACCTATTGCAAGAAATTAAATTGGCATCAGGCTGTATTTGTTTACAAATCCCCTTCTCATCACAACATTATATATTCATGAGGACACGGCGATTGGTTAATTTGCCTATCTAATTGAGGCTACGTAAGTGTTAGTCTCCAATGTGGATTGGCATAGGTGTTAATTTACAATGAATTATACATGCCGGATGATTATTACCAAAAGGGGTAATTCTTTTATCAATTATTAAAAGCGCGTTCGGGTAAATTGAATAAATTATTTACTAGATACAATAATTGGAATATGTAGCGGACTTTTTGTAGGGGTCTTTCGAATGCGACTTTAATATTTATTCCTACTTATTTTTCTGATTCATACAATAAATGTAATAATAAGTTGATTTCTTAGGTACCTACTCTTACTACAAAACTATTTAGTCCTATCAAATATGTTTCATACACTTACAGATCCTTGAATTGGTATCTGCAAAACTGCATCTTTTTGGATAAATATTTACAAAGTAATAATTAAACAAAATATTGGATGAGCTCGGACGCCATAAATTGATATAGACTAATTATTTCGTAGATGTCTGAATCCGACTCTAGTGTGAACTCCGTTGTATCTTTCTTTATTAACGTTGACGAGATTAACTGAAACTTAGGTACTTAGGTACACAAAGTTTCCTCCTAGTAAAAATACATAGATAACGGCCTAAGTGTAAAGTTCTAATATACACTGGAAAGTTTTAACTCCATCTGACAGTTTAGGCAAAATTGTAAATTATTTGTCCTACTCATAGACTAATGATTGGTCTCGCTCTGCTCTACTAGACGAAGCCCTCATACTTGTAAAATGAGGCAGAAAAAACCATGCCAGCTGGCATGGTTGAGCCTGTCACACTGACAGCCGTGTGTCGGGTGAAAATATCCACCAAATTAATTACGGAAATAATTCGCTGTACAATCCCAAATTGCGCTTTTATTCCGTGTAAAAATAACTCAGCCAAAAATAAGAAAGACTCTGGGATCACATACCATCTGTAAGATAACAATAAATTTGAAATTTCCCCCTAAAAATACAAAAAACTGAAAACGCCATTCAGTGTTGCTGCTAGTACAAGAATCGACTTCCCCACATTTGAGATTTTTATTATGAGAATCTATAGTTATTGTACTTCGTTATATTTTACTATTTCTTTTATTTAACCTATTTATTATATATTTTACGTTTTTCTATATTATTTTATGTTTATACCTTTACAAATAAGGTGAAAAATGTTAGTTGTTAGAAACTGAACACCTTTCCCAAGAAACACGTTTTACGTAATTATATGTGTAATTAAGTGTGTAAGATTATTATTTTATTCAAAGTAGTTTTCACGACTATTCATGTTAAATGAATAATGCGCAACTAAATTTATGTGGACTAGTAGCATGGAGATAGAAAGCACTGTTTTGAAAACACCTTATTTTATCTATGGTTATGTCTAATAATAATTTGCAAAATACTATAAGTACATCAAACAAAACATCATAATAAAATTAGACCTAATCATTGGATACCCACCATTTTTCTCATAAAGGAACTTACGCGGTACGCCTAACCTATACACAAATATATTGATGCTTTTAATGATTTTTTAAGAATTTTCTAAATTGTTTTAGAGACCAATAACTTATCCACTAGACCACAGGATAAAATATTTTCCCATATAGTCGGGTAACTGTTGAGAATCTGACAACACAGTTCTTCACGCATGCGTCTTGTTGCTTTTGTTTGACACACACTGTCAAAATAAGGTGCCTCATTTATGGACCTATTTTTCTTAGGTAACGCGGTGTCTAGTATAGCGAAGCGATACCAATCATTTGTCTAAGGTCCTACTTTTACCTTTTTTTACTTTCCTTCCAAGGCCTTGTCAACTTGAAGAAAAAAAACACATGTACTATTAGTTTTGGCTTAGGACAAGCTGCTGAGTGTTCTATACGCAACGTTCTATACGTGAATATATGTATCTTCATGCATGAACACAAGTCTTCTGTAACTCTGGGAATAAAATCTGTGCTACGCTTTTGAACGTTGAAATGGCGAAAACCACCCAGACTCCGCAAAACATCTGCAGTCTTATTAATAAACTAGGATTAGCGTCAGAACAACTTTACTCCAAGACTTAAGCCAAGATTAGGCAATTATGGTATTAATAAACTAGGAGTAAGGACGGAGTTAACTATTCATAATTTACTCCGGGAATAAAAGTTACTCCGCGGAGACCCATGGTTTAACGCTGGAGTAAGCAAGGAGTGAGCATCTATTTGTCACGGGGTACGGTAGACTCGATCGAAACTTTACCTGAATACTAAAACATAAAAAATAACGATTTCGAGTCGACAACATATATCCGCAAAATTCGGATTGTCGAGTATTTTGTTAATTTCTAATGCTTCTGACAGTATTAGAAATTATAATAATAAAAAAAGAAAGAAAAGTCACTGTCACCGAATAACAGTCATGTTGAGTATCTACTATGTAGTTTGTATACCATGTGTAAATACTTCTTGCAGTTAGATATATTTCTTGTCGGTATAAACAGTTTGCTTAAACGACAATGATAATTAAAGTATCCGTCTATTATGAGAGAATTGTGTTACTTCAAATTTACGCGAGCGAAGCCGCGGGCAAAAGCTCGTAGATTTATATTGTATTTCCAACTTTCATTGAGATTTATATACATAACCCAAATATATTTTCACATTTGTTTGGTGTTCGTTAGAGTCTGTACTTACTAGTATCTGATTTTGTAATTTTATTATTGTGGGGTATAATTAATAGAGATTATTTCATTGAAGATTGCCAACCAACAAACGCTTGCCCTTGCAAAGGGTAGAAGTTTGTACGGCACAAGTTTACCTCTTGGAAGTAAGAACGCATGCGCTATGATAATTGAGTGCGCTGTGCGTATATCTGTCAGTACTGACACATCATACAATATAATGTCATATTGTGCACGGTGATTACATTATTCGCATATATAAACTAATAATTATATAAGTACTACGCTTAAACGGCTGAAACAGTTTTCTCTACTAATATTATAAACGCGAAAGTGTTAATAGATATTATTTATTAGATATTATATTGGAACATGGCTTTGACATTTGACCGTATGCAAGGCGATGTTATTATTTAGATATAATACTAGGTATATAGTGTCATGAATACCTACTGACCGAACTACTTTGTACCCAATAGTTTCTGAAGTCTTTAGAATAATCAGGAGTGTCTTCCCACAACTTGAGACTAAAAGTAGATTTGTGTTACCCCGAATTTAACGCGCGCGAAGCCGCGGGCAAAAGCTAGTTGTCAAATAAAAGTGTTTAATAAAAAGTTTTTATTCGACCAGGTCATTTTGTTCATTCTTTTTACTTTTAATATCAGTGGGTTGCCATAACGTATACCTTAATCTCAGGGTAAGAATAGTATTGTTACTCCGAACTTACTTCGTATTTATTAATACCGTTATTAACACGTAGCTATTCCATAACTAATCTAGAATTAACTACCCCCGGTGTTACTTTGGAGAAAGAGAAGAATAAGCATTTTTTATTAATAAGACCGCTGAAGCTCTACATTTTTGTTCTCTGCGAGTGTGTGAAGACGAAAATCATACACACTGAGATTTCAGGATTTTAGGCAGTCGGGTAAAACTCAATATTGAGTGGTCAATCACATGCAGGTGACGTGCAAAACCTATGATTTCTCAAAGCATATACAGTATTTATTGAAATCCATATCAGTTACAGTTTTAGTCGCCAAAGCATGAATTTTATGATATTGTTTAAATTTTTATTGCCTAAAATTACGAGTCTTTTAAACATGACAGCACTTTTCTGTAACACGTTGTTCAATCATAAAAGTATTTTATTTTAGAACATTGTTCTACGAGACCTGAAATAAAACTGGAGAACCCATGATTGTTGTACTTAAATATTAATAACTTGAGATGCCTTTATAATCCTGATACATTACATACATGAAAAATGCAACCGTTTTGTATTAAAACGTCGCGTAATTGAAATCTGTGGCTTTACGTAAACGGGTTGTATAACACAATGTATATCTACTCGCCCCACATCCCGAATTGAATATTCACGCTGAGTTTTTTACCGTCACTCCGGTGTTCACCGGTCCAGCAAACCCAACGCCTTTTAAACTGTACAAAAACATTTTGCAAATAGGTTCTTCGATATTAAATTTACGAAATATATCAATTTAATTAAAATTTGGAACAACAAGGAAATTTGAGGAATGCGAATTAATATTATCTGATTTCGCTATTGTCCCACCTGCAACAGATTGCAGTAAGAACAAGCTTAAACATTACCTTTTTAAATAGGTACTGTCTAGACTTCTAGAAAAACACCCTTCCCTTTGTACGACGAGAAAGAAACTTTGTAGTCACGTGTACGAAATAAAAAAAAATCTTCTCGGTCATAGACAGCCACAGGTATTTTTTGGCACGTCGGCGTCGTGTATAATATGTACATTTTGGTGAAAGTTAATACAAGTTGTGATCTCAAGTTTCTACATAGGATTAAAAGGTCTTCAGTCTCGATTCCTATATTTAAATGTTTTGAAAACTCGCGAGTTATAAAATTGTGATCCAATTCTTGTTACCGCGGGTAAATTTTCTTATCCTTATATGTGGTTAATGTAGATCCGCACATTAACCACATTTCAAAAAGATTTAAAACTTTTTTAAAGCATCGGTATATGAAACAAATACGAGAACGTTCATGTCTAAAGCGTATCAATATTGTTTTTTATTCATCGAATATTGATTATTAATTTTGCACCTAGGAATACATCCCATATAATATATGTACATAAATTACCATACCACATTCATCGTATCTGTAACCGTGGTATACAGAAATTACGTTAAGCTGTTGAAATGACACATGGATCGCCCACATATTATGTCACTACATGTATGCCTAACGCTTATGTCCCTAGTTTTTAACCTGCGGAGTCACGTGCACCGTTTTCGCAAAGTATTGCGCTAGTACCTAAGTTTGATTCAAGCATTAAAAAGATAAATAGTATAAATATTATTTGAAATAGTATCCTGACCAGCCCTTAACTTTGTGTGTATGCATATATATTTTTATCACTACTGTGATAAAAATATATATGCATACACACATGATGCATACATACATCTCTGCCAGCAAAAATATTTCCACAACTGTTTTTAGAAATATATTTTTAGTTTTTATAGTTAAAAAAGGTGGCGTGGCGTTAAAAAATTTGAAGCCCACTCAAACCTCTTAATTAATCCACAGCCCAAAATGTCAACAACTCTCAATCGGGCAAATTTCGCTTTCAGCCTGTAGACTCTGTTACAAGCAAGTTGTAGTATCTTTTTCTCAATTTGCATCATCTGTAGGTATAAATAAAATTCTTTCGTTACTGTCTGACAGACAACGCACAATAATAACTATTGGACGCAAGAAACCAAAATTTGGGATTAATGTTCCTTGCAGGAAAGCTTGCCGGCCATAGGTGTGCATTCGGAAGGGATTTTCCTAAATTACTAGGGGATCGTGCAGAAACGGCTCAATTAAAAGAAAATGTGCGCATGAAGCTGCAGGCTTTCCCTCGTCTATACATATTATAAAACAAAGTCCCCCGCCGCGGTGTCTGTCTGTCTGTTCGCTTAAAACTCGAAAAGTACTGGACAAATTTTTATACGGTTTTCAACAACATCGAGACTGATCGCTGAGGAAGGTTTTAATGTATAATAAGTTTAGGTTTTGTGCAAACTGACGATATTAAGACGTTATTAGTTCGACGCGTCGGAAAAAAATGAGCCGATCGGGAGCTTTCCTCGAAAACCCTGCCAAAACCTTTTGAGTTACCCTATAACAAAACAATGTATGATGAGATTGTACCTCTTTAATAGATCTACAAAAAAGTACGCCATGGTAGATATAATTATGTCTATCTTTCAAGGATAACCCACAATAATATACACACATTTTGCTTTTACATCTATCTATACTAATATAATAAAGCGGAAGAGTTTGTTTGTTTGTTTGTTTGAACGCGCTAATCTCAGGAACTACCAGTCGGATCTGAAAAATTCTTTTTGTATACGACAGCCCAGTTATTCCGGAAGGCTATAGGCTATATAACATAACGCTTCGACCCTTTGGGGCCGGGCAAAAGGCTAAAAAGGCTAAAAGATAATGTCGGCTAATCTCAGGAACTAGCAGTCGGATTTTAAAAATTGTTATTGTCTATGATAGCCCAATTATTCCGAAAGGCTATAGGCTATATAAAATTACGCCACAACTTTTAGGGGCCAGACAAAAATAATAAAATGGTCAAACGAGAAGGGGGGGGGGGGGTCTGGGTCAAAGGCAAAAAGGCTAAACGAATAGGATACACATATATGGGTATCGCCTTCGATATTTTAAGGGGTGGGGAATCGAAATACAACATCTATTTCGTGATCAAAGATGGCGGATGGGAAATCAAAGATGGTGGATGGGAAAATTTAAAAAAATCAATATTGGTATCGTCTAATCCAAATACAACATTGAAGGCGGATAGGAAATCAAAGGTATCGTCTCCGATATTTTAAGGAATGGGGAATTCAAAAACACCATCTATTTCGTGATCAAAGATGGCGGATGGGATTTTTTTTAATCAATATGGGTATCGTCTCCGATGTTTAAAGGGATGGGGAATCCAAATACAACATCTATTTCGTGATTCAAGATGGCGGATGGGAAATCAAAGATGGCGGATGGGAAAAATTTAAAAAATCAATACCTATGGGTATCGTCTCTGATGATTTAAGGGATGGTGAATCCAAATGCAACATCTATTTCGTGATCAAAGATGGCGGATAGGAAATCAAAGATGGCGGACGGGATTTCTTTTTAAAGTCAAAATGGGTATCGTCTCCGATATTTTAAGGAATGGGGAATTCAAAAACACCATCTATTTCGTGATCAAAGATGGCGGATGGGATTT
Source organism: Euclidia mi (assembly GCA_944739405.2). Lineage (NCBI taxonomy): Eukaryota > Metazoa > Arthropoda > Insecta > Lepidoptera > Erebidae > Euclidia > Euclidia mi. Next base: position 68,239,191 of record OX123184.2, read on the forward strand.
TTTTTAAAATCAATATGGGTATCGTCTCCAATATTTAAAGGGATGGGGAATCCAAATCCAATATCTATTTCGTGATCAAAGATGGCGGATGGGAAATCAAAGATTGCGAATGGGAAAGTTTTAAAAAATCAATATGGTTATTGTCTCCGATGTTTTAAGGGATGGCGAATCCAAATACACCATCTATTTCGTGATCAAAGATGGCGGATGAAAAAATATTAAAAGTCAATATGGGTATCCTCTCCGATGTGTTAAGCTATGAGGAATGCAAATACAACATATGTTTCGTGATCAAAGATGGCAAATGGGCAATCGAAGATGGCGGATGGATAATCAAAGGTGGCGGATGGGAAAATTCTATTAAATCAATATGGGTATCGGCTCCGCCGTTATAACGGATGTGGCATTCGCATATAACATCTGTTTCGTGATCAAATATGGCAGATGGAAAATCAATATATTATTTTATTGAAATTTCCCATCCGCCATCTTTGATTACCCATCCGCCGTCTTAAGAAAGGTACTTTAAAAAGGCGATACGGAATTCGCCGAGTCAGCTAGTTATGAATAATATCATACCCAAGTATGTACCTATAACTACAAAGTATAGATAAATTACACCTAGATATCTCTTCAACAAAGACTCGTGCTAATCATTCAAACGTTTGTTTGAAATCGAACCCAAGACTCGACTTGCTCACTTACCTATTTGTGCGCAAACGAATGAGCTGTAACTATAGACAGAGGGTTTAATAACTGCACAGAAGCCTTACTTATTCACGTGAATGACTGAATGTAATTGGGTGCGCCCAATATACCAAATTTCTGAACGTTAAAATGCTTCACTATTTTCATTATGTTCGTGTAATGACGCCTGGAAGAGATCGCTGGAAACGATGGGTGCCAAATGTATGTGTGTGTGCTTTACGAATTATAGTATATTCCCTTTACAGTAAACCATCTGAATGTGAATGCCATTTTGTTTTATAGGGTCATGGTTTGCTCTAGTTTGAGTCTGTTTATTTTCTTTTTCGTGTGTGTCAGGCCAACTCTGGTGACGGAGTTTGTAAGCAGCCCGAAAGCCTTAGACATAGACTTTCAATTCCATTTCTAAAACAAGAATCGGTACCGACAGCTTTAAGTGCATTTCATAAAGCAGAGTGGCGCTCTGATGTAAATGCCACAAATAGCGGCTACCCACTCGGATACAGTTACCCTAAATTTAGGCCATCTTTTGTACTTCAGGGGGGAGACCAGCCATCCTAAGGCGGGGTTGGGTTCCTGGTCCATAAGGTCCTCTCTGACAATATTTTAGAAATCTCCAGTGTGTCGACAAGGGTAGCATACCTTGTGATCAGACTCACCAAGAGGTTATCCAAGTATATGCACCGACTTCGGCATACTCGGATGATGAAGTAGAGGAAAGGTACAAAGACATTTCCAGGGCCTTAAACAATACCCAAAAGGCCCACTTTAATGTTGTCATGGGGGACTTCAACGCCAAAGTGGGAGTACATACTTGCGGCGAATCGGTAGTAGAACCACACGGATTTGGTAGGAGAAATCATAGGGGGCAGATGCTCGTCAACTTCATAAAGAAGGAGGGGCTGTTCTTAATTAACTCATTTTTTAAGAAGCAGCCTCAAAGGAAGTGGACGTGGCGAAGCCCCGGCACTATGACAAAAAATGAGATAGACCTTATTATGGCGGACAAATATTTAGGAGTGTCTCCGTGATCACTAGGTTCAACACCGGAAGTGATCACTGACTTGCACTCTGAATATCGATTATAAGCTTGAACGCGTTCGCCTTATTAACTCTACGCTCCGGCCAAATTTCCTCCAATCCGTGGTTGGATCTGAAACATTCCAGCTAAAACTGGAAAACCTGTTCGCTGCCTTGGAAACCGCAATAGACGCGATACGGACCAGGAACTGGATAAAGTGGTGGAAATCCTGCGGGATGAGGGGACGAAACTGCTTAACAACGACGACAAATGACGAAACGTTACAAGTTGGACCAGATGCCGTCTCGGCGAAGGGATGGCACGGAGAAGAGCGTCCAGGACATCATCACTTTATTAAAGGTGACTGATCCGGACGACGTTCCTGCTTTCGTGGCGAAAGATCTTCATAAGCTGCCGCCCGTCACTTTCGACCACGTCGATGTAACCAGGCTGTTGAAAGACATAACATCCCTGAAATCCAGCCTGGCCGAAGTACAATGTAAGTTGGAGAAATCGGATAACACCATAGCTGAACTACGTGAAGAGTTAGTGTTATTACGAAACACTATGTCTGAAAGTAGGTCACCGCATGCGTCAAACGTCAACACACGACGCGGGGCTCAAAATGCATCTGTCTGCAGTTTCGATTCAGCGAATTTATTTGCGTCACCTATCGCCGCGAGTAATGCAAGCGGTGTAACGTGTACTGTGGATGACTATGCTCCGGCCAAATTTCCTCCAATCCGTGGTTGGATCTGAAACATTCCAGCTAAAACTTGAAAACCGGTTCGCTGCCTTGGAAACCGCAATAGACGCGATACGGACCAGGAACTGGATAAAGTGGTGGAAATACTGCGGGATGAGGGGACGAAACTGTTAAAGACGCGTTACACCGGCGGGTGATCTCAACTTTCGCGAGAATCTCTGCAGCTAATAGAGACGCGACGAGAAAACCCGGCAGGCACTTCGTCAGATCTAAATAAAAAGATCTTCAAACTGGTAAGACGCGACCTCCGTAGCTCCAATACACGCTCTATACAAGATGCAATCGAGCGAAATCGGGGGTCGAAAGTTTTTACTCAGCATTTAGGTCGAAGTCATCTGACGAAGCTGACCACGTCAGACGGGAAAATCGCCACTTCTAAGCCGGAGATTCGTGCGGAGGTTCAGAGCTTTTACGGCAACCTCTACACCTCGAAAGCGTCCCGTCCCCAACCTGACTCCGAGGATCCAAGAGCCACTTTAACCCGCCACTTCACTGAACTGTTGCCAGACGTCAGCCAAGACGAAATCGTGGTGGCCCTGAGGCATTTAAAAATGGAAAAGCCCCCGGGAAGATGGAATTACGACGGAGCTGCTAAAGGCAGGTGGGAAACCTATACTGGTGCAGCTCCAACGCATATTTAATTCTGTCATGTTCTCGGGGAGAACTCCAAGGTCGTGGAGCAAGAGCATTGCCGTTTTGTTCTTCAAAAGGGGAGACAAAACTCTTTTGAAGAACTATCGACCTATCTCGCTCTTGAGCCACGTCTATTAGCTGTTTTCCAGGGTCATCACGAACCGTCTCGCGCGTAGACTCGACGAGTTTCAGCCGCCCGAACGGGCCGGTTTTCGAGGAGGATATGGCACTATAGACCACATCCACACAGTGCAGCCGATTATACCGAATATATACTCCATTGAAACCTGGTCTATTCTGGAGTCTTTGCAACGGTGCCATATCGATTGGCGATACGTCCAAGTGCTGAGAGGTCTGTATGACGCCGCGACTATGACCGTCCAAGTACAGAACCAGCAGTCTGAACCTATCCACCTGAATCGAGGCGTGAGATAAGGGGATGTTATCTCCCCCAAATCGTTCACAAATGCAATGGAGGATATGTTCAAGACGCTGCACTGGAAAGGACGCGGTATTAACATAAACGAGGAGTACCTCTCACACTTAGATTTGCAAACGATATCGTTATCGTGGCTGAAACCGTGCAAGACTTGCAGTATATGCTGAGCAGACTGGCTGATTCTTCTGCTGGCATCGGTCTCCGGATGAACTTGCATAAAACCAAGATAATGTTCAATGAACATGTCTCGCCGGAACCGATTATCCTAAATGGGGTCCCTCTCAAAGTTGTTCAGGAGTACGTCTACCTTAGGCAAATCTTGCAGTTGGGTAGAAACAACTTCGAGAGGGAGAAGAATACAGCTCAGCTGGGCAGCATACAGGCAACTCCGTCAAGACTTTTCGTCATCCCTGCCGCAAAGCCTTAAGACAAAAGTCTTCAACGAGTGCGTCCTACTTGTTATGACTTACGGTGCCGAGACGTGGACACTGACGGTGCGACTGGTCCACCAATTTAAGGTCGCTCAGCGAGCTATGGAGAGGGCTATGCTCGGAGTTTCTGTGAAGGATCGAATTCGTAATGAAGTGATCCGACAGAGAACCAAGGTAATCGACATAGCTCAGAGAGTAAGCACGTTGGCAAGTGGCAGTGGGCTGGTCACATCTGTCGCAGAACCGATAATCATTGGAGTAGTCGTGTTCTAGAGTGGAGACCGCGCCTTGGCAAACGTAGTGTAGGACGCACTCCGGCTAGGTGGAGTGACGATATACGCAAAGTGGCTGGCAGCGGCTGGACACGATGTGCCGAAAGTCAGGCTCTGTGGCGTGCCATTGGAGAGGCCTATATCCAGCAGTGGACTACGGCACGCTGATGATGATGATGATGATGACTCAAGTTGTGATCTTTCTCTTAAACGTTGCATTAATTTGGTGGTCTGCATCGAATGTTAAGACATGGTACGCTATGAGCGCTACATAAGTACCTACGTACCTAGTTTGAGTATAAGCTTTATACAAAGTTCGGAAGACGCCGTGCTTTAATTCACTTTGCTCAAGCTTATTCTGCAGGTAGTTAAATCAAAACCAACTTTGACACTTTGCATAGTAAGATCAGAAAGAAGCTAGCCTGGACACAATGGATCTATTACTCCAGGTTCTATAACATTTCGGTAAGTATACAGGGTGTAAAAAGACCCTAAACGAAAACTGAAATCCCATGTTGTACCAATCACTACGGACATTTTTCACTTCGGCACCATACCTGGGAAATTACTGGTTCAGGAGATATTGAGGCTCAAAGTTAGTATGAAATTTTCTAATTAGGTACAAAATCGATCCATTTACCCCGCCAATATGTTCTTTAGATGCACTATGACCCCATAGATAAGTAGGTATTTACAGTACAAAAAGTACAGTTTAAAAATGTTGGTTAGTCTGACTTGGCATGATGTCCACAACGAGTAGACTTCGGCTTGGTGATGGGTCTTGTTACACCCTGTAGGTTTTAAGAGGCAATGATGATTATATTTTAGTATTATATCATCAGGTAATGCTAGTGCATTACCTGATCTCGCGGTTAAATCCACGATATTTAGGGCTATAACCGAACCTAAAGCTCATCAATCAATCAATCAGCCTATCGCAGTCCACTGCTGGACATAGGCCTCTCCCAACACGCGCCACAGTACACGGTCCTCAGCCTTCCGCATCCAGTCTGTCCCAGCCGCCTTTTTCAGGTCGTCGGTCCACCTAGCCGGGGGCCGCCCTACCTTACGCTTGCCGAGACGTGGTCGCCACTCTAGGATACGCTTGCTCCATCGGCCATCAGTCCTTCTACAGATATGGCCAGCCCACTGCCACTTGAGCCTACTGATTCTGTGAGCTATGTCGGTAACTTTGGTTCTTTGTCGGATAACTTCGTTTCGAATTTTATCCTTCAAAGAGACGCCAAGCATAGCCCGTTCCATAGCTCGCTGCGTGACTTTTAGTTTGTGGACTAGTCCCACTGTGAGTGTCCACGTCTCGGCACCGTACGTCATAACAGGTAGGACGCATTGGTTGAAGACTTTGGTCTTCAGGCATTGCGGTAGGGGCGAAGAGAAAACTCGACGTAGCTTGCCAAACGCTGCCCAACCCAACTGGATCCTGCGGTCGATTTCTTTCTCGAAGTTGTTTCTACCAAGCTGGACTACTTGCCCAAGGTAGACATACTCTTGAACAACTTCGAGCATCGATCCGTCGACATAAACCGGTCCCGGCACAATGTGTTCGTTGAACATAATCTTGGTTTTATCCAAGTTCATGCCGAGACCGACCCGTCGAGAGGCTCCATTTAGGCTGTGCAGCATCTCGCTCAGCTCTGCCAGGCTCTCTGCCACGATGACGATATCGTCGGCAAACCGAAGGTGGGATATGTACTCGCCATTAATGTTGATGCCCCGTCCAGTCCAGTCCAGCGTCTTGAAGACGTCTTCGAGTGCGTTGGTGAAGAGCTTAGGGGATATTACATCCCCCTGCCTCACCCCTCTACGCAACTCAATGGGGCTGGTTTTATTGTCCTGGAGCTGGACGGTCATAGTGGCCGTGTCGTACAAACATCTCAACACCTCGATGTAGCGCCAATCGATGCGACACCGCTGCAGAGCATCCAGAACCGCCCAGGTTTCGATGGAGTCGAAGGCTTTCTCGTAGTCCACGAAAGCCATACACAGCGGCTGATTGTATTCGTTGGTCTTCTGTACAATCTGCCGAACAGTATGGATGTGGTCTACGGTGCTGTAGCCTTTTCGAAACCCGGCTTGTTCCGGTGGCTGGAAATCGTCGAGTTTTCTGGCGAGGCGATTTGTTAGGACTCTCGAGAACAACTTGTAGACGTGACTCAGGAGTGAGATGGGTCTGTAGTTTTTCAGCAGGGTTTTGTCACCTTTTTTGAAAAACAGAACCACCGCACCCCCACTCCACGCCTGAGGTGTTAGGCCTTGGTGGATAACGGAATTAAACAGGCTCGCCAGCTCTTTCAGAACTGCTGTCCCACCTGCTTTTAAGAGCTCTGTGGTGATTCCGTCATCCCCTGGAGACTTGTTGTTCTTGAGCTGCTCGAGAGCCACTCTTACCTCGCCCTGGTTGACATCAGGAATGTCCTCCGTGTAATGGCGCGTGAGTTGGGCTCTGTGGTCATCATCGCTGGGTCTCGTGGGTTTAGGCATCCGTGATGCGTACAAGTCCTTGTAGAAACTCTCAATTTCAGCGAGAATCTCGAACTTGGAGGTTACCGTTTTGCCATCCGCAGTATTGAGTTTCGACAGATGCATTCTACCAAGCTGGCGAGCGAAGACTTTGGTGCCTCGATTCTGTTCAATCGCAGCCGTAATGGCGCGGGTATTGGAACATCGGAGGTCACGTCGTACCAGCTTCCGGATCTTCCGGTTTAGGTTTCTTCCATCTGTCGAAGACGTCTGCGCATATGACATTCCCCTTCTTTGCCTCATAAGTTCAAGAGTCTCGTGCGAGAGTTTACTTTGCTTGTTAACGCTTTTTCCGGGAAACACCCTTCGAGATACATCCTGTAGCGTTTTGACCACAGCGTCGGCTTTCTCGTCAACAGTGCCATTGGTTTCCAGCAGTCCGAAACGGTTTTGAAGTTCCAGTTGAAACTTTTCGGATCCTACTGCTAGCTGAGGCGCAGAAGGTCTAAGAGTAGACTTCATCATGCGAAGCCTCTCAGCTCTGAAGTCTATATTTAGAGTGCCTCGGACAAGTCGGTGATCGCTACCGGTATTAAACCTGTTGATCACTGAGACGTCTCTAAATATATACCTCCGATCAGACATGATGAAGTCTATCTCGTTCCTTGTCACAGTATCGGGGCTTCGCCATGTCCACTTTCTATGAGGCTTCTTCTTAAAGAAGGTGTTCATTAGGAAGAGCCCCTGTGACTCCAGAAAGTTGACCAGCATTTGCCCCCTATGATTTCGGCACCCCACGCCATAGGATCCGATTCTCGTTTCGCCGCGTTCTTGTACTCCCACTTTGGCATTGAAATCCCCCATAACAACGCTGTAGTGTGTCTTGGTGGTATGATGTAGAGCCTTGGTGATGTCCTCATACATGGCTTCGACTATGTCATCGCAGTATGTCGAGGTCGGCGCATATACCTGTATCACCTTCAGGGAGTACCTGTCGGTGATCCTTAATATCAGGTACGCTACCCGTGTCGACACACTGCTGATTTCTACAACGTTGTTAGCGAGAGATTTGTTAACGAGGAAACCGACACCGCCCTGAGAGGGCTGATCGCCTTCTCGAAAGTAGAACAGGTTTCCTGACTCAAGGGTTATCGTGTCCTCCCCCTGTCTTCGGACTTCAGACAACCCCAATATATGCCAGTTTATATGACCTAGTTCTACTTCGAGTTCGGTGATGTGTTGGTCCAGCCAAAGCTCATAGTGTGATCTTATATAGCTAAGGTAAGTATAACCTCAAACGCAAAAATAATTATTGAAATCAAAGTAGTAGCTCCTGAAATTAGCGCGTTCGAATTGCAACACAAAAACAAACTCTTCAAGTATAATCCTAATAGTATTATTATAGATATACCTCCTCCCATATGCGAACGAATTTTTTTCACACAAATGGGTGCATTGCCCGGCATAAGATAAAGTACAATGCCAGTTGACCGCTTGATTTGCTCCTGTCTAGTGGCGGTGACAACCTCGCCACGTGACAGACAATCGTCCAGCTCGATGGCTAAAGCTGTCATACATAGTTTAATTATCGACTTTGAACGCCTTCGGTCATGAACTTATTCTTGAATCTTCATAATTACTACAAGTGTAAATTCATACACTTTTGAGACGGAACAAAAAGGTAATATATTTTTTTTATTATATAATTCACAGAATTCTAACAAACATTAGATACCCTCCTTTATTATAATAGTTCCAATTTGAGCCAAAATAGGTAGTGCTTAAAGTTAATAGGGCTAGTTAAGTAATGAATTGCCAAAGTTACACTCGGTCGTAACAGGATGCCAAAACGTCGTCTGTCTGCCTTTATTAACTTGGTTGAATACTCAAATACTGTTTTCGCAATCTTCCTTTATCATTTAATTTAACAGTATAGTTTCTCTAATTAATTTTTAGTTATTACTAGAGTTAAGAGGAATGTAAACCGCTTCGTCGGTAATCCTGATTTCCATTTTAAGACAAGTTAGCTTAATTTTTTTTACTTCGTCGCTTCATATGTGATGCTCAATCGAAATCAAAACAAAATAAAGTGGACTACTATCCTCCTATGGCTACTTTTCTCAGCACTACAGGATCAACACCAAGAAATTACATCCAAGTCGCTATTTATCAGGAGGAAGAAGAGAAAAATAGTGTGGGATGAAGGTAACTAAATAGGACAGATTCATACACACTGCTCAGAATAAATTTTGTACTAAAATAATTCATACGTTGAAATTTAATAGTACCAAACGGGAATAACATTAACCAAACGAAGTAATAATAATTCCGAATAGATTAATAAATACAACCTGAAGTTAGAAAACTGATATTTTGTTAAAACTAGTAAGACTAGTAAGGGAACCCCGCCTGAGAGGCGCTCGTAGCCGTAGTAGACTACGTCGTTCTTTTTCGCTCGTAGTATGAAAAAGGATTTATGAAGGCAAGTATGATGGATGCAGATGGATGCATGTGTGGGACGAGGCTTCGGCGGACCAGCTCAGGCGGGGTCACAGTAGTAATGCTAACGCAGTTCCCGTGACCGCCATTCAGTGGGATCGGCTAGACGAACACCATAGTGGTTTTAGTGAGTAGTCTCGGCGCTTCCCGTCGGGGAGTTACCACACTCTCCCTAAGCTGAGCCCTTTTAAGGGCCCAGCCCGGGGGTTGGCCCGTAACTTGATTCGGGTCAAAAAAAAAGGGAACCCCGGGCGTCAGTCTGAAATGCAATCGGGATAAACACTAAGACGATGATGATGATAACAATCAGAAATCAGAACCTTCTTCGTTTCTGAAGTCGGTAAAAAAATAGTACTTTGACCTATCTACCATTCACTGCCTGTTTCCATTTCAGATTTATTTAATTTTTTTTTGTTTTGCGAGGTGGAAAATCCCTTCGGATCTCCGACTCTTGGGGGAAATAAGAGCCGGAGTATGTGGTGTTTCCACTAAAAACCACCTCGACTTCCGCCATGTACCCGTGTGTCGGAGGGTGGGGCATCACCTAATCACTCGTCGCCACCCTCCGACGGGTATTGGCCCACCAGATGGTCAGGCGGGCCCCGAACAAAACCCCCTTGGCGACGGATTAAGGTGTTAGACTCCGCCGCCAAAACGCCCACCGGCCGCAGAGGATAGGGAGGACGGCAACGCAACACCCCATCTCCTCTTCCTCTGCGTCCCCACCGCGACGCATCGAATGGTGCGCCCCCATTTGGTCGCGGGAGATAGGGCGCGCGGCAACGCAACACCGACACGCCTCTCCTCCCGCGACCGCACCCGACTGCGAGGGACAGACAGAACTGTCCCCAGCACCCGCACCGTTGGACGCATCCTGCGTAGGCCCCTCCAAGCCCACGCGGAGCGTCCCCTCCTGGATCCCTCTTAGCTTCACCGCGGGTGACCAATCCACGGTTACTGAGCCCCTCCACCACGACAAGGTGGAGATCCTACGGGGGGGTTCCATTTCAGATTATGTTTACCTACTGTTACATTGCTTTACTTTTATATTATCCTAAATGACTTGTTAAATATACGTACGACATGTTAAAATAAAATTAAGTATTCCTGCTGCAACAAGGAAATAAGAGATTAACGTAAAAGCTCCTATTAACGACCCCCTAAAATGTGTACTCTATTAACGATCTAATTTTTAAATCACTCATATTAGACATAATATAGGTTCCAGAAAAGTCATACCTTAAAAATTAGTTACGTAATTTTGTTGGACAACAAAAAGAGTAAAGTTTGTGTGTTTAAATAGCCAGTGAAAGAAATAATTTGAAAGTGAGTGGGACGCGCCCGAAACGGACGCACATTTCATAGTGTCGCGTCTCTAGCTACGTAAGTACATCTAAATATTACTTAAGGAAAATAACACACTAAAAATGGATTTGTCTTCTTGCTATCACATTATAACTGTAACGTATGTATTCGTTTTCTAAACTAACTCTTAATATAATACTTTTTATTGGTTTTTGTGTTATAAAATCATGTTTTAATTGAAGGCGGTAATAGAATCGAAATTTCAAAATTGAGTCTAATAACGACCCATGGCGTTGTTAAATTTTGAGAACATACCTCGTTAGATCTATTAACGACAAAGCTATTTCTTAAAATTTTTGTTTAAAACTCGATTCAACGTTAGACAATATCCCTATTATTATAATAATATTTTACTGTAAATAACCATTATTATCTTAATTAAAGACTAACTGACATTAAAAGAAATAGTATAGCTATGAGAACGAATTTAACAACACTCCATAAAGCGGATAGTTTATCTGTTTATTATTAACTTTATTGGTCGCTTATATATTGTAACCCTTTATAATATTGTAACCTTCATACTTGATCCAATTACCGACTAACAGCTGTGTAGATATTTTTGGTAATATTACAGTACACAAAATCAAAATATATTTTTGAACCTCAGATTATTTTGTTCTAATAATCTGAGTTTTGAACAAATTGGCTTATTTCTTGCATACGTGACGTTTTGAGAGATTTTGTCACAGGACATATTATTAATGTAAAATAATATTTGCTATCCAATTTCATTCTTGACTTCATGGCATAGGCTATATTTCATATGTTTTCAAATCAAATAATAATGGCATGAAGCTTCAAAAACTTATGGCATACAGAGGACAACTCTGCGTGACAAGAGAAATAATAAATATAGAAATGAACATCGTGGAAAACAAACTGTTTTAACGAAGGAGGAAGAAAAAAGACTGGTAAACTGGATTATCTATCTCGGGAAGTCATGTTTTATTAATTAAAATACCAAAAAATAAGTGCTCTAAGCGTTGCAATAAATAATTACGTTCATATTGTAATAATGTTGATCTCATAACTATTGTTATTATATAATAAATACTTTAAAAACGACTTTTTATTTTATTTAATAGTATAGAAGAAGTGACAACTTCGTAGCAGTCGGTAAAAGAAGTAGAAAAATCGGTAATAGAATCTTGCCGCATTCTATGGGTCGGTAATAGAATCAACTACTATTTTGGATTAAATAATTATTAAGTAACTATTGTGTTATTGAATATTGAATTTAAGTACTGAATTGCAAAGAATACTTCGGTGAGATTAATTATAAATTATAACAACGTTCCTAACATAACAGCTTATATCTATTGTTTTTAAGTGAATCTTAAGACAGCTAAAACTGGCGGTAATAGGAGCATTTACGTTATTTCCTTGTTGGCGAATCTGGCATAAAATCGGTAAGTAATCTCATTCTTTTGCAACCTGCATAATATATGAATCAGCGAAAAATTGCATGCATAAGGGCTGAAAAGGGCAAAAAAGAATGATAACTTTAGCATAAAATGAGATAGAAAGATGCACAATTTGAAATTGGATATCTGTGTCTTTCAAGACTTTGTGTATGAGAACTTTGTACCGAATACGCAAATAATCGTTTTGATACTATGAATTTCTTTACAACAAAAAAACTGCCATGTAGAGTTCTTGAGCTTAGTGCAGAAACTAGTAAATATTTACTATTTTCACGAAACTCTGAAGCAAATTTGCAGTTCGTTTAGGTATACTTAGTACACCAAACGTTTTGGTTCAGTCAAAATGCTAAGGAGTTTAGTGAGCTGCTTTGTAGAGATGTCAATATTTACGACTCTCGTGACCCAGTCTAGTGCTCTCAGTGCATTTCTCTAAGTCAACAAATTATATACAGGTGGCCGTGCCAGCCACTCGACTATGGAAACACTCGTTCACGAACAATAGCAACTTGAAGAGATGATACCTACCCAAGCAAGACTTTAGCACCCGTAATAGTTACATATACACTTGAGCCTTCACCTATAATGAGTATTCTGGCGAATGTGTTTAAGCTAGAATTCTTTCGAACGTTCTGGCGAACATTCTAGTAAAGCTTCTACCTTTTTGCTGATTAGAGCGTTTAAAAGTTCGTAGCAAAATTCGGCACTATTCGTTATTCGGTTCGACAAAACGTGAATACTCAGGTGTATCAGCGCCATAAAGTGATATTGTTGTATCAGTACAAAGATTTATTTTTATTGTATCGTTCCGTTATATTATACTCTTGCGACAGCCTGCAACGGAACGAAATAGGCAAAAGCAATTTTTGCTTAGCGTCTGAAGTCGAGAGAATTGTGTTAAAAGTCCCTGGATGAATAATTGGTTACCATAGAGCTGTGAATGAGTGATTCCCAATGCAATTAACTACCTGCAATAAACGTTATGAACAAGATGTATGTATTTCAAAATAAGCTTCAAATATCGGCACCTCTTTAGTTCGTGAAGATCGGACGGCAGTACCTCTGTGGAAAAGCTGAAAAAGGAGCCCAGAATCTAGTCCGGTCCAATCCCTAGCTGACACTACTGACCGTTACTAACTGCTATCTACTCGTAAAGATATATAGACACGTGTTTGCATAGACGAACGACTCGAATGTTATTCAAGCGTGTGCAAACTTGGACTAGGCCCCTTTGGTGGCCATGGTTAGGTATATCAACTTCAATTTATGTGGAGCATTGTACAGTCGAACAACTTCCCGCTCGACCACCATAAGCTCTCACTCGCTCAGCAAGACATCGTCGCTTCCAGTGCTACTTTACACACACTTTGACTCTCTTATACAAAACCAGTTCCTAGTGTGCCTCGACTCTATGAGCTAGCCAACGGATTTTTTTTCAAACTGGTCTAGGGCCGACTTGCTTGATTATACGTATTTTACGTAAGGACTGTCGACGTAGAGGTCAAAATTAATAGCACTCTCGTCATCCTCTTAGCGTTATCGCAGTTGCATCCCGGGGTCTGCTAACTAGTCTATCTAGACTTGACTGAATATCAGCAGTTCCGCAGAGAGCCTGTCTGACCACTGCAACCCAAAGGGTTTAGACTAGTGATATTTTTTTAGAGGTACTGACTCCCTACAACGAATAATCTTCATATCAGATGGGACCAACTACTTCACGTGCTTTCCGAGGCACGGGGAAGGGATAATTAGCCATTCAATACGCTCATCACTCCGGGAAGTCAGTGGTGCGCGTCGTGGATTCGAACCCGATACCCTCTGCTTGGCAGTCTGTTGGTATGTCCACTAGGCTGTCACTGCCATTGGTCGCTGGCCTAATTGGAGCACCCAATTTACTAAAAAAGTATTCTGCTGACTATGCTGTCAGAATCTAAAAAAAATCCATCTCTACACCTAAGAATTTGAAATTATCTTCTGTGTACTTTGTATAGTTATCTTCCTCTTACATTAGATTACAATCATAAGTCAAAGTGAAGTATATTGGGTTTAACCGACATTGTAGCGCGGTTTCTATGTACAGTCACGAGCATAAATATATGACTATGGGCAGATTAGCAAAAATATCTGACCCAAGAATGAGTTCAATAATATCTGTCTGCACGTGCGCAGCAAAAATATCTGACAATATCAGGCAGCATAATGAAGGGGCATCAAAATTATGTGATGAAAATGTCGAAGCATAAATATGTGTTGTGACAGGTGGCAAAATGTTATGATCCTTATGGAGAGCAAATATATTAGAGTAAGATCCCAGAGCCGCCAGACCTACGTCATTTTATCAAACCTGAAATTTTGAGGATTATTAGTATACAATTTTGTTAAGAGGTATGCCGCCCCACTAACTTGAATGCTGGGCCATTTCACAGGTAGCGCGAAGTAAAGGTACCAAAAAAACATACTTACTTACGTTAAAGTATCAAAGCTGGTATTCAAATATGTGTTTAAAAATACTGTCTAAAATTGAAATTCATTATTGCCAGACACTTTCCGTGGGCCATTACTTCTGCCAGACGCCTTGAAAGTTCCTAAAAAATTATGTAAACTACGTCATTTTAGCAAAGCTAAATTTGATATATGTTACTTTAGATACTATTTTAAGACCTTTCCTAAGCAGCCAGACCAATCCGAAGGGCCATTCGTCTAGCCAGACACCATGGAACTTTCCCTGTGAGTGCGAGCGTGCGGCCTTTATTCATACGCATTCATACGCATGAATGCGTGTGAGTACACTACATTGTCCCAAAAGACTGTAGGAATATTATTTTGGGTATTATTACAAGAATAAAATTGTAAAATATATTTTTTCACAAAAAATATATTTGTAGGGGCAAGCTACATAACGCATAGTAGTCTGTCTTAGTAGTTCCGTCGTCATTGGGTAGATGGCGCTGTGATATGTGTTATGTAGGTTGCCGCTACAAATATATTTTTTGAGAAAAAATATATTTTACACTTTTATTCTTGTAATAATACCCAAAATAATATTCCCACAGTCTTTTGGGACAATGTAGTGTACTCACACGCATTCATGCGTATGAATGCGTATGAATAATGGCCGCACGCTCGCACTCACAGGGAAAGTTCCATGGTGTCTGGCTAGACGAATGGCCCTTCGGATTGGTCTGGCTGCTTAGGAAGGGTCTTAAAATAGTATCTAAAGTAGCATTTATCAAATTTAGCTTTGCTAAAATGACGTAGTTTACATAATTTTTAAGTAACTTTCAAGGCGTCTGGCAGAAGTAATGGCCCACGGAAAGTGTCTGGCAATAATGAATTTCAAATTTTGACAGTATTTTAAACACATATTTGAATACCAGCGTTGATACTTTAACGTAAGTATGTTTTTTTGGTACCATTACTTCGCGCTACCTGTGAAATGGCCCAGCATTCAAGTTAGTGGGTCGGCCTACCTCTTAACAAGATTGTATACTAATAATCATAGAGGTAACATTAACACTAGAGTAGCAAACTCCTACAATCGACGTTCAAAATAGCGTGGTGACCAGCCGAGATAGAAGACGTAGCTTTGAAACTAATAAGCATGTTAGAAAAAACCTATATTCACCTCTTTTGCACTCGTTAAAAGCAAGTTCCATAATGTCATTTCAAAAGTGATGACAATTGACCTTTCATCGAGAAATGCGGTGTTCCCCAGTTTTAAAATGTTTTCCCATTTTTTTTAACTAGTATTACTTAACAGAAGGTTGTGTTTATGGGTATGTAAAGTTTATTGTATGTATATTAATATGTGGGAATGTTCATTTGTTCCCTCGTTGCTACTTATATATTTATAAGCAGTTTCAGTAAATCCAGTATTGAACTATGCTTACAATTACTTTACATGATAACAAAATATACCTAATTATTGAGTTACATTATATCTTTAGTGTATTTATTATTACAATACTACTACCCGTGACCGTGTGGCTGACGGCATAGAATACAAGTGTCTCCACCCCCTATCTTCTCGTGGGTGTCGTAAGAGGCGACTAAGGGATAACACGATGCAAATACCATCTTTGCGTAGAGACGGAAAACTCGACATCAAACCCTATACGACTGCCTCGTTGGTCTCACGGCATAAATGTGTGCGTGGGATCGGGAGGTCCCGGGTTCGATTCCTGGGTCGTGCAGTGTTATTGGGTTTTTCTGTCACGAAATTCTCAGTAGAAGCACGGAGTCTGGAAATGTGCCCGGTACGGCAATAGGCTCGCCCCTTAGTACGTGGGACTAAAGTATATCTGGCGAAGAGTGGGTGTAGAAATGCACCTCTGCCTGCCCCTTCGGGGATAAAAGGCGTGACGATATGTATGTATGTATGTATGTAATACTACTACTACATAGTAGTAGTATTAAAGAAACGTGGTAATAGTCAGCTGAAAATTGGTTAAAAACATTAATGAATGTTTTGTCACTGCGGCAGTGTTCATATTTGCTGATGACTGGTTTCCACGTAGCCGATAATCTATATCCATCCTCCCGGTTGAAATTGTTATATTTCTTAATTTTTACCGCTTCACATAATATCCTGGAGTAAAACTCCCACAAAAATGGGAGATCCAAAATTTTATTACTTGGTATCATCATCATCAGCCTTTAACAGTCCACTGCTGGACTAGGCCTCTCCTTTGAAAGGAGGAATTGGCCTACTATACCACGCTGGCCAAGCGGGTTGGTATAGGGTTTGTATCAAGTTTTCCTTCTCTTACAGTGCTGTTCTCTGCATAATATGCTCCCTCTGTCGGCTCTTACGACACCCATGGGATGATATGGGGTGGTGACATTCCGTATTCTTAATCCGTCACCACGCGGACAGCCAGATAGGCGGAAGGACAGTTTACTTGGTATCATTGTAAATAAAAACGATTATGTGCGATTTTCTTTGTCGTAATCAACCAAATATCGTTTCTTTTTCAAATTATTTTCTTCACGAGAATTGTAAGATTTCACAACGCATTTGCCCATTTCACGTTCGTTTTATTTTCGTGTGCGGAAATTTTGACACAATAACATTGTTGTAACAGTATTAGGTCCAGACCCATAATAAACGGCAACACATCTCAGCGCTGTTTGCTTATCTAGTTGTAAGTAATAAATCAATGCTAATAATCCTCAAAATTTCAGCTTTGATAAAATGACGTAGGTCTGGCGGCTCTGGGATCTTGGACTATATGTTACGTTTTCTATTTTTGAAATTTGCATTGATTCCGACCTTAAATCATAAATATGTGACATCAACTAAGTGGCAATAATATCTGACATAATTTTATCTTCAATTTAATTTAACATTCATACGAAATATAAAAAAAATACATTTTTAAGAAAAAATTTGCTGGTAGATACCCGCAAAACTTTTCTTAAAAATGTATTTTTTTATGGCGTTAAAGCAGCGTAAGCGAGTGCAAGGGGTATGTGAGTTTAAACACCAATTGCAGTATATAATAAATAAACAACCTGCCAGCTGAAGGTAGGAGGTAGTAAATAATTAATGCTTTAATCTCAGCGCGTTCCGTACAAAGTACTGGACAAAGTTTCGAATTCCGTTCATAGTTCGTTGCGTAGTTACGCCAAAGTCATCATCTTGACGAACGTATCTTTGTCGACGATTGAAATATTGATTAAGTTAAAATTCAGACGGTACTGTTTTAAGGTCAATTTGACTGAAGTACTGTATTATAATTAGGTAACTTATAATTAAGTAATCTTTCATAAACTAACTGCCAGAAATATTCAGATTAGACGACTTAGACGGTACTTAGACCTTGTACTCAACTCTACAGAGTTTTGATTCCACGAGTGAAGGAATAGTTTAAATTAGTGATGTGCCGAGTCGCTGTTTTGATGGATCGATTCGACTCGAGTCAGTTTATCCAGTATTCGAATCATGACCTGATTCCCTGATTCGAGACTAGTACTCGAATTCTATGTTTGGTATTCGAATATTGACTCGAGTCCAGCTGGACTCGAGTCTAGAAATTCGAGTCCAGAATTCGAGTCTGAAAGTTTTAGTCTAGAAGTAGAGTCCGATTTTAGAACAAAAGGGAAAAATGAAAGAGAGTTAACTTCAAACAGCGTGTAGGTTAGGTTAAGCCTTATGAGTCTTATGACACAACAATAATAAATCAATAAGTTTTTGACTGGGATAGATTGGAGTTCTTGTCCTCGTTCACTGGCGTTCCATCTCCAGAACCAGAAGCTACACTTAATAAATCGGAATTACTTTGAGCGGAGTAGTTGAAGAATTGTCAATCTGAGTCGAGTAAATTTTGATGAGATTTTTAGATGCTTTAACAAATTAGTTGTGTTTTTGAAATCTTTAAATACGGAGTCACAGTTTTTGCACTTTATTTTACCGCCGTCTACTTTCTCAAAATACTTCCATACACCTGAGCGTTTTTTCGGTGCCATTCTAAAATAAAGTTGATTACAATCTAGTCACTTCACTTCCGGTATTAATAAACAATTAAATAAATTCACTCAGTGGATTTCAGTACTCACAATAACTGTTAACTGACACAAAATAAAGAAATCAAAATAAAAAGATGCAGGTTCAAACTCGTTTGTATTATTAGGCACTTCATTGCTTAAGTAAACAGTTTGCGAGTACGAGCGAGTTAACCAAACTCGAATACGAGACTTCAGTCAGTTGGACTCGCATAAATAGAATCAAGTTAGCGAGTACGAATCGATTCTTCCTGACTCGAGTACCGGAATCGAGTCCGGCGTACTTGAATCAAAATAAATTGGTATTCGAGTAGGCGAGTTCTAAGCAGGAATCGAGTCTGACTCGAGTCAAACCGTACTCGGCACATCGCTAGTTTAAATAGTCTGCTGAGTTACTGTTTCAGGTTCGATCCCAACAATAACTTGTTTCAAATTATTGTGTTTCCTGTGTCCTATATTTAAATATTTTAAGGTCATTGGCGATTAAAGAAATAGAATGTATAGCTGTTTTCAAAAAGTATCAGTACCCAACAGTTATGTAAAACACCTCCGAGTAGTCAACAACTATGTTTTATTCATTTGTGTATACTAGAAGCTAAGTTTCGAGAATATTTCCAACTTACAACGTACTCTACATAAGAGTATTTACGCAAGAGGAGCCACATCGTGCTCAGCTAAGTCTGTTTGGGTTAAGTGAATCCTCCCATTATATCATAAGCCTAACATTTTAGACTAAAACCATGAATGTATACTGGAATTTATTATTTTATTGCCTGGAAGCGTTTGATGTTATGAGATGGGATATTTTAATTAATTCAACTTTGTGATAATCGAAATAATTTTGCGGAATAGGGTAGTTTCCAGGGTCAAAATAATTACATTTTATTTAGTCCGTATTTTAGATTATAAAAAAATATCGGTCACGTTTTTTTTATTTTTTCGATTAAATAAAAAATAACAAAGATATAGCCCATTAAAGTTACGTGTGACGTCGTCTAGTGTTAAAAAATGCAGCACGGTGTGACGTTATACGTAACTTTAATGAGCTATATCTTGGTCATTTTTGGTTTAATTTACAAATAAAAAAATACGTATCGCTTATTTTTGAATAATCTAAAGGACGGAACTATATTTTTTTTGTCAACTAGCCTAATTACATTTATGAGTCATTAAGTAGGTCGATTTGGAACATTGGGTTGGTCAGACGAGTATAGTAGAGAGGTATCGGGTTTGATATCGATATTACCGTCTCTTTTCAAAGAGACTTAGTCTTTGTTTCATGTACCGTGTATCTGTGGTCGCTTCGTACGACCCTATATAATTAAATAGTGTAGTGATACTTTGTATTCTTGATCCGTCTATATTGATATTAGCACAGTTTTGCTACTACCCAAGTGAAATTGTGGTCAAGGATGCATCTGTAAATGGTTCAATACCTTCACCACTGAAATATATTAGTCTGTACAATTAAAATTGTGTCAGTATTGTCGCATTGAACAAGTGAAATTTATTAAAATGGTTAATGAAAGTGAAGATGAAACGCCGTCTTCAGAAGGATTTAAAAATGAAAATGGGCATTTTTAATTTAAACGGGGCCGTCAAAATGTATGATTACTTAGTCTGAATTTGACAGAAGTGTGATCTGCGGCTTAGAGTCAGAATTATTTCAATAATTGCTCTAAGTCAAACTAAGACAGAGATTTTATAGTGCCCTTTACTTATACGGAGCTTACTGTTCCACGGCTGGGCCTTAACAACCCTTACCTAACCCTTCTCATGATGCCTCTCCCGCCATGAGAAGGGTTAGGTCATAGTCCACTGCGCTAGCTAAGTGCGTGTTGGCAGACTTTACATGTATCTGTGTATTTTGAGAACATTAGGTATGTGAAAACTCCCAGACATGTAGGTTTTCTCACAATGTCTCCCGTTTAGCAAGCGATCATCAGCAATTTACGCTCAAACCAAAAGTATAAACAGCGATAAAGGTTATATTCATTCAATTAAGCAGGTGGTATAATAATTGCGTACATAATAGACGCTTCAAACTTTATCCATTGTGTACAGCCACGTATGCAGTGGTTAATAATTTATGAGTTCTCACGATTTGCATAGTTGGTAGAAATGGATTTGTTTACTTTACCAACAAAGTTCCACCAGACAAAGGGGTGTTGCACGGGAGATATACAGAGTGATTCATCCTCTGTTGTTATATAACGATGGATATTACAATTTTCCATGACAATAGTGCAATGAAAGGAAAACGAGACATTAAAATCACGCCTGAGAATAGTAATAATAGGTAGGTACATCCTACATCTATTCTAGTGAGTCTAGTAATACTTTCTTTTCGTCTCCTCAGTTCTTTTAAAAAGACAACATTCTCCTTATGAGTAAATCATGTATCTCGGGGGTGTTTATAAATATTCAACTAAGGAATGGAAAAATGGAAACAACTTGTATACTTAGGGATACTTAGATACTAAGATTCTCCTTTGTAGATGTACAATCACACGTTAGATTAAAATTCTCCAAATGCCACTGCACATTGGACCCGTGTCCCCGTGAACTCCCGAAGGACCGGGTGATATTATGGCGGCGATATCATTCTAAGTGAAATTTTGAAAAATGCCCTGGAGTAGAAATATAGATATAATACCTGCGGAGTTTTTATTCGTTCTGCCAAGATGTCCCCATCTTGGCAGAACTAATACTATGGAATCCGGAAAATTTATAAACAGACTCATAATTATATTATAGAATACATACACACTATAAATAATTTAGACCAGAACAAATACGAGTAAATTATGTATCAGGCGGTCTTTTGAGATGGATGAAAATATTTTACAAGTTGTACTTACGTTGAAGTGGTGAATAGCACCATTCTATAGCATCGGTATTTAATTACTTAATTCTAATAACGTCCATACGGATGATACTTTATTTACAAAGAGCGAATTTAATCATCGTTAGAGAAAATTGTAATTATCTGTTTTGATGGAAAGTTAAGCAACATTCTGTAATGCTCGGGCCACACTACCTTACCGTCTACCGGGCTGTTACCGCCATAATTATGGCAATAAATTACCGTTAAATTACTGCGTGAAGTCGTGTGGTTACACTAGAGTTTACCGAGATATGCCAATAAACTAGGCGGTAAAAATATCATTTTTCAAGATGGCGGATGAAGCTGCAGCTGTTTGGTATTTTATGAGTGCCAATTATTTTAACATGAATCTTTTAAATTTTTAGCTTTCTGTCGGGTATCGCAGAGAGACGGTTCGGATTGCAATAACTCCAAAAATTCGAGCGCTTTTTCATTTGACCACTCCATATCGGTAGATAGTGTAGATACGTGCGTCGTCGTCGAACTCGTGTTGCACACTGAACAAACGGTAGTGTGGCCACAAACGCAATAATTACTGCGGTAATCTTCTTTGATGTGCGAAAAAGACCGCCGCCGGAGCTATTGCCTACCGGCATATGTCATATTGATTGGCATTGTAAAATTATGGCCATAAATCGTGGTTACACCTAGGCGTTGTTGAAATTATGGCAATAATTATTGGCATATCCCGGTAGTGTGGCCCGAGCATAAGTAAATAATATGTACTCTTAGTGCGTTCAATTATAATAATATATTATACCTACAAACAAAAATGCATGTTCCGCTATACGAACGTTGAGAGACGAACTCACTGTGTCACAAATTCGTCCAGTCTATTTCGCTTTGATAGAATCAAAATTAAGATACAGTATAATTCTGGGGAAACAGTTTCTTGTATAATATATCTGCAGTATTTGTTACGCAAAAAAGGGCAATTAGGACTATGCTCCGAATTGAACAAACCGAATCATGCAGAGATCACTTCGTAGAACTACATATTCTAACTGCACCGTGTCCATACATTCTTGTACTGCTAGTTAATTTGGTAAAACACCTTAATAACTTTGAAACAATAGAGGATAGAACAACTTGATTAGCAACTCGAAGAAAAGATTTACCGAACTCTATACAGCACAAATTAAATGTGGTCAAGTACTGCTCACGCGTACAATCCATTATTCTCTATAACAAGTTGCCAATTGAATTCAAGACTATACATAATTATAATATTTTCAAGTAGGTACAAATTAAAGGCTTATTTATTACAGAAAGCTTATTATAGTGTGGATGAGCACATTAAAGACAAGCATCAATGACATTGGTTTATATAAGTATTATATTTATCTATGCTTTATATACAATTATCTCAACTATTTGTTTTCCATTGTTTTTTTAATACCATGACATTCCAACGCAATTAATTTTTATATTTATATAGGTTCATATTTTTAATAGTAATTTTAAGTTGACTTGTTGTTATTGATGTAAATTTCTTATTAATATATATATAATAATTAATAGTTTGACGAGGTTTGACTTTGATTTTTTTTTTCTTTTTGACATTTGTAATTGACATCCTATGCATTATTTATATCTTATTTTTATATTATTGATTATATCACATTACCTAGTTCAATCCACAAATTTATATCAAAAGTAATTTTCTAATAAATAATTTTTTTTTTAGGTTTATAACAATGTTCGACACAAAATAATTTTATAATGAATGAATGAATAAATAAATAAACAAATGACGTTTCAAATCTTCGTAATTTGTCACTCATTTTAACTTGACTGATGGGCTTACTCAGAATGAATATCGATAAAATATATATTATGTTTTCAATAAATCCTTAGATTTGGTTTACTCAGAATTAATTTCAATAGAATGTTGATAAATCCTCGTAATCGATAATTAAATTTGAAGGTAGGAATAGACACTCGTGTGACTTATTAAACCTCTTCAAGTTAAGATCTGCATTTTTAACCGACTGCAAAAAAGGAGGAGGTTCTCAATTCGTCGGAATCTTTTATTTATATATGTTCCTCGATTTCTCTAAGACGCTGGACCGATTTCGAAAATTCTTGTTTTGATTGAAAGAGTATACCTCCTAGTTGGTCCCATCATCATCACGTCAGGATTTGATCATGGAATCCTGAAAAATCGAAGGACCTCTTCAAATTTTATAAGCACACTTGAAGCGATTTGAAGATAACAACCCACTGCCGTTGAGTTTGGGTTCGTTTGAGTCGTCATTACATAGACTTTGATGCTGGATGATTTCCATAGTCTGATGATAGAGTTGTAACCATGAGATCTTTGTGATACAATAACCCAATCTCATCGAGTTTAGGGTCGTTTGATTCGTCTTTACATGGACTTTGGTACTGGATGTTTAGCAGGGTCTGATGATGGAGCAGGAAGGTGGCCATGGGATCTTTGTAATACAAAGACGCAATCCCGTTGAGTTTGGGTTCGTTTGATTCGTCTTTACATGGACTTTAGTGCTGAATGTTTGCCAAACTCTGATGATGGTGGAGGAAGGTAGCCATGGGATATTTGTAATACAATTACGCAATCTCATCGTGTTTAGGTTCGTTTGTTTTGTCTTGGCAAACACTTTGGTATTGGATGATTACCGGGATCTGATGATGGAACTGAAACGAACGTGTTTAGGCTAGTTAGTTGAAACCAAAAAAAAATACTTGAAATTGCCAGAAAGGTACAGCTCTACATTTAAGAATTGAGGCACGTAAGGAAGGCCTCCCCATCATGTACCACCTACACTGTCCTATGTACCTACTTACCATCTATTACTATTTTTAATTAGTATACCACTAAAAAGCAAAATATAAAAATTATTTTTGTAAGGGCGGGTAGAAGTGAAACGCCAATCTATGACCAACTTACGTGTATTGAACAACTTAATCAAGTGTTGACATACAGATTATTATTATCATACATATAGGCATATACATAGGTGACCTAGGCTAGAGGTGGAAGAGTGGACTGCAGGCGGCTATCGCACTCGTAACCTCAACTGGGATTAGAACCGGCTGCAAGTGGCTGCCGCGCTCTAATGACCCCGACCAAGCTAGAGGACTGCAGGTGGCTATCGCTCTAGTCGGTCGCTAGCTAAGTGACGGCAATGTTCGGCCGCGCTTGGGCTTATATAGACGGTTCTCCCACTACCGGACGCCCCGCCGCCGGTGTCTCGCTTAACTCAATGACGCGTCCGTGCGTAGACGACGTATGTGTGTGTGCGAGCGTCTTGTCGTTAGTATATAGTCGTAGTGTAGTATATCTTCGTGTTACATTTTTAAATAAAAAAAAACGACTTCAAAAAAGACTAAGGAACTAAAAAACAAAAAAAAAATGGTTTTGGAGCAAACATTTTTGGAGTCGGTGCCAAGCCCTTATGCAAAAAGTTACTAAATTACAAACTACCTAGGTACTCTATCAACAACGAAAGTTATATAAAAATGAGTAGAGTTTTTATAGTCAGATCAGAAATACTTGGCTTGGCACCGATTCTACTATTATATTTTTTTTGTTTTTTAGTTCATTCGTGTTTTTTGAAGTCGGTTTTTTTTTTATTTAAAAATAATTTTTATACTATTTGTTATGTTTCTGCATTTAATATGTTTCTGCCTCGTACTTTTAAAAAAAATTGGAAAAAGAAAAAGAAAGAGTTGTACGTATAACGGCAGAAGAAAAAGAAAAAACTACCTGAATTCATATTAACTACATCTAAATCTACATGATTACATATTAATAATATCCATTATAAGAAGTGAAATTAAAACGAAAAAAGTTAAGTTAATCATAACCTAGATTTTCCAAGTTCTTCGCTTTTAAACTGTATAGTGAGTCACAGTGCAAGTCGATTAGATCGCTACATTCATTAATTATCTTGCTTAACCTGGCTACTGGGGAGCTAGCGCCTAAGACCGTTCGTCGCAGCGGTGTACAGAGTGGTGTTTTTATGATTCCTACTTCTATTAGATATGATTCATACAGATCGTTGACTTGGTTTCTGCAGTACCTTTCTCTGATAAGTATCTACAAGACTGCCTCCGTGGTCCTGTGGATAGCGTATGCGACTGCTGATCGGAGGTCCCGGGTTCGATTCCCGGGTCGGGCAAAGTGTTACTAGGTTTTTCCAAATTCTCAGTATCAGCACGGAGTCTGGTAATGTGCCCGGTAACGGCAATAGGCTCGCCCCCTATTACGTGGGACCTACAAATTCATGGCGAAAAGTGGGTGTAATATTACACCTCTGCCTACCCCTTCGGGGATACAGGCGTGAGTCTATAAAAAAAAGAAAAAGTATCTACAAAGTAATAATTAAACAAAATTTTGGATGAGCTCGAACGCCACAAATTAATATGGACTTATTAAGTATTCCGTAGAAGTCTGAATCTGACCTTAGTTTAAACTGCGCTGTATCTTTCTTTACATAAACGTTGACGATGTTCTAAAACGTAGATACTTAGGTACACAAAATTTTCACCTCGTAAAAATACAAAGTCGGTTTTTTTTATTTACAAATATTTTTTATACTATTTAGTACGTTTCTGCATTGATTATGTTTCTGCCTCGAACTCTTAAAAAAATTCAAAAGCCAAGCTGAAGTAAAATATTGGGTAAAACTGCTGTTGTAGTGCGGTTTCTATATTTTTTCTATTCTAAGGAATAGAGTGTCCCAAGTGGGATCTCCACCATATCTTTGTGGGGAGGCTCAGTAACCGTGAGTTTCAGGTACACCCACGGTGAAGCTAAGCGGGAACCCGTGAGGGGACGCTCCACGTGGGCTTGGGTGAGGCCTGCGTAGGATGCGTCCCAAGGTGCGGGTGCGGGGGTCTGTCTGTCCATCGCAGTCGGGTGCGGTCGCGGAGAGGCGTGTCGGAGTTGCGTTGCCGCAAGCCCTATCTCCCGCGACCAAATGGGAACGCACCATCGCTGCGTCGCGGTGGGGCCGCAGAGGAAGAGGAGATGCGGTGTTGCGTTGCCGTCCTTATCCTCTGCGGCCGCTGGGCGACTGACCATCTGGCGGGCCAATACCCGTCGGGGGGTAGCGAGGAATGCTTCGGTGATAGCCTACCCCCCGACACATGGGTACATGAGGAACGCGGGTTGGTTTTTAGTCAGTAAGAGACTGACAGTCCCCTTCGGCCTTCCCCCAGGTCGGAGGGACTCCATGAGGATTTTCCAACCCGTCACCAAAAAAACAAAAAGGATTAGAGTGTTCGCTAGAAAGATCATGAAAATGTTCGTAGCAATGTTCGGCTCTAGTTGTTCGGTTCAACAAAACGCTGAATGCTCGCTGTTCTGTTAAAAATGAATGCTCAGGTGTATTAGCGCCATAACAGCAATCTATTGCCGGCAGGACAACAGCGAAATGAGACTGAATAATCCATTCGCACTACTGAAATCTTTGTCGTTTCAAATTGATATATTCCATACATTTCATACCGAAGTACCTATTGGCAAAATGTTTTCGTACAGTTTAAAAATGCGTTGGTTTTACTGTTCCATCGGTGTACGACGGAGTGACGATAAAAAACTCAGCGTGAATATTCAATTCGGGATGTGGGGCGAGTAGATATACATTGTGTTATACAACCCGTTTACGTAAGGCCACCGATTTCAATTACGCGCCGTTTTAATACAAAACGGTTGCATTTTTCATGTATGTATAATGTATCAGGATTATAAAGGCATCTCAAGTTATTAATATTTAAGTACAACAATCATAGGTTCTCCAGTTTTATTTCAGGTCTCATAAAACAATGTTCTAAAATAAAATACTTTTATGATTGAACAAGTGCTGTCATGTTTAAGAGAGTCGTAAGTTTAAGCAATAATAATTTAAACAATGTCATAAAAATCATGCTTTGACGACTAAAACTGCAACTGATATTGATTTCAATAATTCCTATATATCCTTTGAGGAATCATAGGTTGTAAACGGCACCTGCATGTGATTGACCACTCATTATTGAGTTTAACCCGGTTGCCTAAAATCCTGAAATCTCAGTGTGTATGATTTTCGTCTTCACACACTCGCAGAGAATAAAAAATGTAGAGCTTCAGATGTTTTGCGAAGTCTGGGTGGTATTCACCATTTCAACGTTCAAAAGCATAGCACAGATTTTATTCCCAGAGTGACAGAAGACTTGTGTT
This sequence comes from Euclidia mi, assembly GCA_944739405.2. Taxonomy (NCBI): domain Eukaryota; kingdom Metazoa; phylum Arthropoda; class Insecta; order Lepidoptera; family Erebidae; genus Euclidia; species Euclidia mi. Next base: position 68,266,805 of record OX123184.2, read on the forward strand.
CATGCATGAAGATATATTCACGTATAGAACGTTGCATTCAGCAGCTTGTCCTAAGCCAGAACTATTTGGGCTCTATCAGATACAGAGCGGTTAACAGACCGCTTCTACGCTAGACGCGTTCAAGCGGTCTGTTTTGCGTTATTTGTGTTATATTACGTTACATAGGGTCCTATCAGACAGAGAGCGGTCACGCGGTTTATGTAACGTAATATAACACAAAGAACGCAAAACTGACCGCTTGAACGCTTGACCGCGAGACCGCTCTCTGTCTGATAGAGCCCTTAATACACGTGTTCTTTTTTCTTCAAGTTGACAAGGCCTAGGAAGGAACGTAAAAAAAAAGGTAAAAGTAGGATAAATAATTTACAAACTGTCTCATGGAGTTAGAACTTTACAGTGAATATTAGAACTTTACACTTAGGCCGTCATCTATGTAATTTTACTAGGAGGAAACTTTGTGTACCTAAGTACCTACGTTTTAGTTAATATCGTCAACGTTAACAGAGATCGATACAACGGAGTTCACACTAGAGTCGGATTCAGACTTCAACGAAATAATTAGTCTTATATCAATTTATGGCGTCCGAGCTCATGCAATATTTTGTTTAATTATTACTTTGTAAATATTTATCCAAAAAGAAATTCAAGGATCTGTAAGTGTATGAAACATATTTGATAAGACTAAATAGTTTTGTAGTATGAGTAGGTACCTAAGAAATCAACTTATTATTACATTTATTGTAGGAATTAGGAAAAATAAGTAGGAATAAATATTAAAAAAGTCACATTTGAAAGACCCCTACAAAAAGTCCGCTACATATTCCAATTGTATCTAGTAAATAATCTATTCAATTTACCCGAACGCGCTTTTAATAATTGATAAAATAATTACCCCTTTTGGTAATAATCGTCCGACATATATAATTCTAAATTAACTCTTCTGTAAATTAACACCTATGCCAATCGACATTGTAGACCAACACTTACGTAGCCTCAATTAGATAGGCAAATTAACCAATCGCCGTGTCCCCATGAATATATAATGTCGTGATGAGAAGGGGATTTGTACACAAATACAGCCTGTTTGATTTCTTTCCCAATTTGATTTCTTGCAATACTTATGTACCTACTTATCATTGCCAAAGGATTTCTTGGGAATCTATAGACCAATTGATTTTGTTCTTTTTAGACTTCTTAACCATTTGTATGGCACTTTAAAAAACGGACACAAAAAACAGCCAGACCTACAAAAATCTTTCTCGATCGTCGTACAAAGTAAATGTGAACTACCACTCATGCAGTACATTTGATATATTACAAATCATAATTGAGAATTTGATCATACCTAATTTTGCTGATGATCAATTCTTCCTAATCTAAAGAGTCCGCATTGAATCACATGACATCATTCTGCGTATCACAGTACACTGCTGGATATAAGCCTCACTATACAAGGTGTTGATTTGCATTTGCAAAATATTTTAAGGGGTGAATATACTACTATAACTGAATGCAATGATATGAAAAATTTGTCACTAAAAGTTAAAAACATCGTTTCGTCATCATACACTTTGAAAATTAACTCGGTGTATTGACCGCCGCCGCCTTTCAGCTGATCACCATTGCAGATGCCCAACACACACAAGCACACGTACCTACAGTGACTGCGCGATACAGTTTTATTTTGCATGATTCAACAGTTTATTCTGATTTACTATCTGAGTAACATTTAATGAAAATAGGGTCTTATATAATCGCACACTGTTTGAAATAATGTGAGTAAGTCTACTGTCTATATTGTATTCTTAAAATATTTTGCAAATACATATCAACACCTTGTATAACGCTTAGGACTTGTAATTATTTGAAGTTTTTAGAAATTCGGATATTCGATTTTTACGGGAAGTATTCGAAAAGTCCCATTCACACTTGCCTTATATATTATCTTCTTTGTCAGTCTTTCGTCATCTAACCTCTCCATTTCCCTACAACACTCTCTGAACACACAATTCTTTACTCTGTCGGTCAAAAAAACACCACTCATACTTCTCTGCTCTCATTTCTACAGCATTTATTCTACTTTCAAGTCTCTTCTGCCATACCCAACTTTCACTACTCTCTCTTTATGCATAGCCAAACGTGCCTTTTTGGACACGTTTTGGCTGACAACGGCTTCAGAGCTCCATTTACTATATTATCTACATTAACCCTTCTTAACGCTTCCTTCCTTTTCAAAAACCATAATTTTTATTTTACTTACATTCCCTTTCTCTCTAAGGCACCATCCATGATTGTTACCATCGCCTGCGACGCCTCGGCTGAAGACCCAAGTTTTACCTAATCATCAGCATACAGGAGTCATTTGACACGTAACCCATTCATCCTTAATCCACAGTCACGATACTTTAGATCTTGCAAACAACTGCCCATGAAGAGGTTAAACAGCCACGGCGACGCTACACACCCTACTGACTGTCTAACACCTGTGTCGATGGTAAACCAGTTAGTCTATGCCCCGTTTATCCTCACACAAGCTCTAGAATCCTCATAAAGAGATTTCAGAGCTCGAATGAGGCTGCTGTTCACCGCATACTTTAACAGTACCGACCACATTTCATTCCTCACCACTTTTTTTCCAAATCCACGAATGCGCAATAGACCTTTGGCCAAAAACTTTTCGGCTATGCTTCGCAAGAAAAAAACCTGATCCGTACACCCTATATCCCCTTTCGGAATCCCGATTGCACATCCTATATTTTCTTGTCGGATACTTTCATAAGTTATTCAATCAATACCTTTGCACACAATTTGCCAACAATGCTGAAATAGAAAGCAATGATAAGTTTTAATTAAACAAAGATAAATGAGAGGTCATAAATAACACCGCAATCACAATAATCATTCGTAGGATTGAGGTAAACTTTGGTAATGTGATCTGAGAAAACGTAACTATAAATCATTCGAATTTAACACCACTCAGTATTCGAATAGTCAAAATGAACGAATATTCGCATTATTCGAACATTCGAATTAAGTACAAGCCCTAATGACGCTAGCCAGGCGCTCCTTCCTTCTAATCGCAAAGCCACTACCTGTGTATTTGCTTTGTGTATTTTCCTGAGTCGTCTCTTACTATACGCACGGCATTAATTGGACAGGCAGACACTACTTCTCTTTCTCTTAGCGTTATCCCAGTTTCAATCTGGGGTCCGCTTGCTAGTCTAACCGGATTTGGCTGAATATTAGCTTTTCCACAGAGCGACTGCCTGTCTGACCTCCGCAACCCGAAGGGATAGCGATATTCCATGGTTTAGACTAGTGTCAGTTTATTTAGAAGGTACTGACGCCCTGTAACGACTGTCAAAGATCTTCATGACAACCGGGACCGACGGCTTAACGTGCTCTCCGAGGCACGGGACAAGCGATAATTAACAATCACTACTGCAATAGTAAAATTAATCGCAAATAAGTCATTAAAAAATATTTTACTCAAGTCCTCTTGATTCTAAAACGATAGGTAACATGGCTTTTCTCATTCCAAGCATTTTGTCATAGAGTAGCCAGTGAAACGACGGCGGCGCATTTACCTACACAATCCTATTCCCCTTGTCACAAAGCAGAATGGATTACCGCGTTACACCAACTCCGTGACAAGGAGGACGCAGTAGTTACTTACCAACGGTTCTTGTCATACTAAAATCGTATTTCCACTTGTCACACGAAACTAAAATCAATGCTGTATTTGGACTGAGTAAAAGTGTTTTTGCGGTCATAGTGTCTATATTAGTAGAGACCCTCGCGGGTCAGGAAATGGATCGACAGTTAGATAAGAAAACCAATGTACTGAAAAACTGGAAAACAAATGTTAAGTGTCAGATCTAAATCTTACAAACAGTCTTGTATTGTTCCAGGATGAGATTAGTATAAAAAATCCTCCATATACTAAATAGGAATATACTCTATTGATTCATAGCAGCTGCAAATACTACTCACAAATCTTCGTGTATTTATACATTTATCATCATTGTTTATAATCTGTCACACTGCTGTACATAGGCTCTCTCTACTCATTATGAGAAGGGTTTGGTGATAGTCCACCACGCTGGCCAATACCGGGTTAGCATACTTCACATGCCTTTCGCGGACACTTTAGAAAACTCTCAGACATGTTTCATCATCACTTAATTTTACTTCATTATTTAGCAAGCTATAATTAACTACTCAATTTGCACATAACTACGAAAGGTCAGTGGTGCGAATCATCATGGATTTGAGCCCAAGACCCTCTGCGTAGCTTCCGTTGGCTTCACTAGGCTATTTCAGCTGATTAAATATTATACAAGAGTCTTTTAAGTTAACCTATTTTCAGCTATGGTAGAGCTTAATACAACTAAACGAACATTTTCCATCCTCGCAAAAAATGAGTTCGGCTCCATGACTCGACAAAAAACTTATATCTAAATTCCTAAACTTCGGATCAACGTCGTTACAGACTATAAATAAGCAAGGTTGAAAAACTCTCGATTGGAAAAGCTTTTGTTGACGTTTACAACTCTTACTTTTGGACTCTTCGAGCCCACTTGCAAGATTCCTTCATTCGAATATGTTTTTACCGGGGTTCTCTTTTGTGATAAACCGATAAACCGAAAAAAAAACCGATTTAATTTTATTAAATCGTTTTTTGTTTTGTTTTTGTTACGAATTTTTGATAGAACGTGATGAATTTACCTACAAATCGTGTCATTAACGTGTTCTAAAAGCAGAATTTTTTTTTTAAATTCTGAGTGCTGTGTAATTTTCTACGTAGGTACTTTTATTTTACGGCAAAATTATATTTTCAACAAAAACTAGCAACAAAATTGCTTAAAAGTGTTTCAGAGCTGAAAATTAGTAGCTACATGAAATTTTAACGTTTAAGTGCCGTCGTGCCTCTTATGCCGCTCTCGGCGTCTCGTGAGGAAAAGCAATGTACATTACCATATTTACGCGACGATATTACCTTTCTTTCTGTTTTACAATACTCAGATTAAACGAATACCTAATTCTTCTTAGCAAAATACTGTAACTATTGTTTACATCCTCAAAGAACGAGTCCGAATTATAATGAATACAATGAAGAAATATTGCTTATTATTTTTCACAATATCCCCTTTTAAATTTATAAGCGACCCTAAATAGGTAATTACATGCACTGGTACCTTTTCAGTCCGGCCTAAAGCTGCTTTTGTTTCAAGAGTATTATGTAAAATGTATATGAAAAAATAAACAACGTCGAAGTACCCATTATGTAATCCACGTGAAATAAGAGTACTTCATCATTAAATGGAACAATAATAGAACGGATGGGTTCGATTCAGTACAAGAATACAATTAATGATTATTATAAATGAAGTAGCAAGATTGTTAAATAATCGCTTGATCGATATGGCTATTTGTTTGCGGCATAGAATAAAGAATACCTACTAATGTTTGCGGCGTCCACAAACGTTGTTTGATCACAAAAAGTCAGTCAAGTATAAAACTTTCTCGTCAACGCAGCTACGGTTCCGTACGAGTTTATACAACCCATATTATGTCCTCTGTATTTGTAATGTTCTCGAGTCTTTTCATCTCGACGTCTTCAAGCTAAGCTCAACTTAGAGACGAAATAACAATCTCACAAAGTGCTACGATGATTTCTTAAGTTTGTGCTTCTTTTACAAGTAGGCATGTGATGATATTTTCTAACTGTTGTTTCTTTCGCATTACAATTTAATGAAAGTCGTAAAGCCTTTTTTATGTTCCCAATTCCCTTTGTGTACTTTTTATTGTGTTTTTTCATGCAGAGCCCTAAATTTTGCGTGTCGATCGCATGTACGATGCGCTCCAAGTCTCTATAATATGAAATATCAAACACGAAGAACACACGGGTATTGTTGTCACTTGTATCAACGATTTCGATCATTTATATAATTATTCTTAACATGTTTAAAGCGCTTTACAAGATTATTCAGTCTAACTGACGTTTTTAGTAACTAACAATTAGCATCAGCCTGTACTAGTAAATTTAAATCAGAGTAGTATTTATAATGTCTAACACAAACCGCGTCGGCCCAGCCCACTAAACGTCATTAGTTGGTCTGTAGTTGAACTACACAGTCGCGACAATGAGTGAAACTCGGCCTAAACGATACTTTGCTTTACATTTCATCCTACTAAGATTTTTGGGCCTCGGTTGGTGGCATTATCCTGAAGAGGGAAATACTGACAACTTTCCCGGATTGTACATTTATTACTCGATAGTAACCGAAGTTGTTTGGGTCGCAGGATTCGTTAGTTTGGAAACGATTGATCCTTTTGTTGGTGAAAAAGATATGGATCGATTCATGTTTAGTCTGTCTTTTGTAATCACTCACAATTTAACTCTTATAAAATTGTACATATTCTTTTTTAAAAATAAAGAAATTCAAGACATCGTAAGGACACTCGAAATAGAGCTTTATGAATATTACCAAAATGACCAGAAAAATAGAACCACTGTTAAAATATCTAAAATGTTTACTGGAGCGTTTCTGTTTTTCGGTTGGATGACTATTGGTAATGGAAATGTATATGGCACAGTACAAGATCTTCGCTGGAGAGCTATAGTGGCTAAATTAAATGACACTTCGCTTCGACCAGTTCGTACATTACCGCAACCGATTTATATACCATGGAATTACCAAAAAGATGCATCTTATATACCCACTTTTGTTCTAGAGACAATAGGCTTGCTATGGACTGGTCACATAGTCATGACAATAGACACGTTTATTGCATCTGTAATATTACATATGAGTTCACAGTTTGAAATGTTGAATGATGCTATTACGACTGCATACGATCGCACTATGTTGAAACTTCGAGAAGGGTTACACTACGATATGAATGAAGCACAGATTGAAGATTCTAGTAAATTAAGTGCTGAAGAAAACAACGAGCGACTCGTTGATTCATTTATCCCAAAGGAAGAAATTGAAAAAGCATTACAAACAACTTTAACGAATTGCTTTCGCCAGCATCAGGTTTTGATCAGGTAAGTATTTTGAAAGTAGTTTTCGCATTAATCAATAAACTTAATAGTAGTTAATATTATTTCACCTATATTATTTAACAATAAGTTTATATTTAAGAAGTCAATATTACTTCATCATCATCATCAGCCCTTTATACTGTCCCACTACAGGGCACGGGCCTCTTCTCACTATGAGAAGGGTAAGGCCATAGTTCACCACGCTGGCCAAGTGCGGGTTGGCAGACTTCACATGTCTTTCGAGAACATTATGGAGAATTCTCAGAGATGTCGGTTTCCTCACGATGTTTTCCTTCACCGATAAGCAAGCGATAATTAACAATTTAATACGCAATTAACTTCGAAAAGTTATTGGTGCGTGCCGTGCACTCGAACCCGAGAACTTCTGCGTAGTAGTCTGTCGGTCTCTCCACTAACAATATAACTAAGGTACATATATTATTACCTATACTTATGTATGTAAAAATAATGCAACTGATGGCATTATCATTTAAATCATGTCATTACAGTTGAATAGATTCAATGATTCCCCATTATTAGACAAATAGTACCAATTGAAACGTTATATAAGCCAGAATATTAAATCCTTGGACATAATACGAATCTGGTTATTGCGAAACGCGTGCCTGCACGATCCATCGGTGCGGCTCATAATTGTGAGCACTATGGACTCAATTAAAAGGTAATTTGTTTTAAATGAGAAAAATTATAAGCACTCTGTTTTCCAAATAATACTTCTACTATTATGAAATTAAGATGTATAATAATGGAACGGATTTTATTATTTTGAATATTTTGTTGTAAATGTGTAATAGCATTTTATTAATAAATAATAAAAGTGAATCTATAAAAGTTAAGTTAATCTCTAAATGTTTGACAAGATAAAGATTAGGTATCGCTTATCCTAATAGGATGAAATATCCCTTATTCTCCTATATTTTAGAATCTAGAGTACGTAACGGCACTGATAAGACAATGCGTAAATAAAAATTATTAGTTGCATCATCCTTCTTCTTTGTATTCCAACAAAGTGTCTTAAACTTAAAGTACGCGAGTATCCGGAAAACATTGGGTAAACCTAGGTAGGGAAGCTCATTCTGTATTCTGTTCTGACATTTCAATCTGTTTGCTCAGCTTTCACTGAAGATTAAACGAGAACTTTATATTATATTTATCGAGAATCGCATGAGATTGTATTGCTAAAATACTTCAATTAAATAAATTTGTTACGAGGGAGAAGTTATTCAACGCTTGGCTTTAGTAGATCCATTACTGAGTTGCAATGGTTATGTCGGAGTAAGTACAGCAAACTTTTTGCCAGCCAAACGACTTGGACCGGCCGAACCTCCTAAACTGCCATAAAGTGCAATGCGAATTAACTGGAAGGTTTGCCGGCGCCCGGGACCGAGCCAAACTTTACCATCCTCCGAATAGTAAGCCAACGTAAACAGTTAACGATTAATTCTAAGGTCCTAATAACTACGACTAATATACGAATGTGTTAATACAGTATGTGCCTATTTTAATACAGCGTGAACAGTGCCATAGACTCCGTAGTTATTGGAAACGTGCCTCCTACTACAAATAGAGATATTTGCGGGGTCAATAGGGGACAGGTCTGAAAAATCATAGGTATCCCGCTGCGTAAAAAATGTCAATTCACAGTCGATACGAAAGCAAGAAGAGCCGAGTTCTCGTGGATATGACATACTGCAATATCTTAGGATTACAGCCCCAATATTGTCAGTCGGTTTGCCTTTTTTCCACAGTTAAATCAACATAATCTGTGCTTTACATTCACCTTTTGAGTGAACATTCGTATAAACATTTCACTAGACACTACTGTTTATTATATTTTTAAATTTCTTTGCAGTTGCGTGGAGAAATTTGCCAGGACTTATTCTTATGGCTTCATGACTCAACTTCTGTCTAGTATGGCGGCTATTTGCGTAGTAATGGTTCAAGTTTCGGTAAGATTCATAGATGCTTGCGGCTTTATATTTCACTAGCTTTTGCCCGCGGCTACGCACGCGTTAAATTCGGGGTAGGTAACAAATATCTACCTTCAGTCTCAAGTTGTGTGAAGACACTCCTGATCAGAAGAAGAGTCTGAAGCTCTACAGGACACAAATTAACTCGCTCAGTATCCATGACAATGTCAAAGTCGTGTTTCAATCGTTGTCCAATATAAATATCTATAAGCACTTGCGCATTTATAATTTTAGTAGGTAGAGAAAATCGATTTAGCCGGTTGAGCGTATTATATAATTATTAGTTTAGATATGCGTACAATACAACAAAATACAAATTTAATACAATTTGACAATATATATGATGTGACACTTGACAGTACTGACAGATAGCACATGCGCAGCACTCAATTATTCGCGCATGCGTTCTTACTTCCAAGAGGAAAATTTCTGCCGTACAAACTTCTATCCTCCCTACAATCCCTCCCAGTTTAATTTTTGCAACTTATGGTAGCCTATGTCCGTCTCCATGGTCCAATATATCTCTATATTAAATTTCAACAAAATCGGTTCAGTAGTTTTCGCGTGAAAACGGAACATACATACATACATACATACATACACACTTTCGAATTTATAATATTAGTAGGGATTTCCATATATTTGCATAAAATATGAGAATAATTTTGGCTCTATAAAATTACTTTCCTTAATTCATCTAGTGGGTTCGGTATTTATTGTAAAGATTTCAGAGTTTACACGGCAAAGTGTTGTCGAAAGACAATAAGACCATAAGTAGGAACTGAAGTAATCCGAAACTTACGTGGAACGTGAGTGGTGAACACGGCAAATGACAGTTTGATGGTTTTACTATGGAAGCGAACCAAAAATAACAGGCCTCTTGTTTTGACTCTGCAAGTAATAACTCCATCGTACTGTGTACTTAAATTTAATCACTCATTCAGTAAATATTTACAGCAAGATGCATCGAGTTTCAAATCGGTAAAGTTGATAACATCACTGGCGTTCTTCGTGGCAATGATAATTCAGCTCGCTATACAATGTTTTACTGGCAACGAACTTACTCTGCAGGTATGATAAACATATATTTCGTGAGAAGCTATCTTATCAAACAGCTTTTAAAGATTGCTTTTCCTTTGAGAGAATGTTCTGTATAGTTTGTCTTCAATCAAAGCGGGTGGAAAACATTCATACGTTTCAATTTAAATATTTATGTACATACATCGCATTTTTTACGCCCTCGCAAGGCTTCAGTAGCGTGATGGATTTTAATATTTGAGACGTTCAGACTGAGATTGATAAAATACTTACAACATAACAAAAAGAATACGGCACTTACGGCAGCCACTGAAAAAGATTTTTCTTGCATACAATTGTTTTATGACGTAACTGGTAAAGTGATAAAAATGTGTACAAATGTTACCTAAATGTTTTTGAAACGATATCAAACGGACACCTTGATACGTCCGAAACGTCTACTGGTAGCGCCATCTACCTTCCTATCCATAACTAATCGCATCAACATCAATCGTTCCACGTTCTAGTGCGAGCGATATCATATTTCCGTCCCTGTCTCCCATTCCCGAAGAAGGGGCACTGCCTTCGCCTGATTCGTCGCCGCGATCGTGGACGCGAGTAACCAGTCCAGAACATTCCGCTCGCTGAGAACACCGTCTCGTTCGTATCGCACCGCACCGTTGTATGTGATTTATTACCGCTTCCACCAAGGAAAACCCGCTCGCGAGTGAAGTGAAAACAAGCAGCTGCATCACGAAACCACCAGGAGACTGCCCTTCGGAAACGAAGAAGATTACCGTATAAGGTGAGCGCCCTTCATCCTTGAAATATCCTATACCCACTCAATCACCCCTTCCCGTAAACATCTCCTAGGCGGCGAAGAACCGCTATCCTCTCTATACAGTCCATTTCCTTCTCCAAGTCGCCTAGAACCCTACGGTTTCGGTGTAACGCCGAACCATTTTTTTGATCCATACGAGTCGGATTAATTTACGTTTTATACGTTATACCGCTATACCTAGGCAGTTACGGGTATAGCACCTAGCTATACTCCTAATATATTCACATAACCGTCACACGGTTATTTCCGCCCGCATCAGTAGGTAAACTTTTATGTAGCTACCTACTTATTAAATTATTATTTCTGCAACTATCATAGTTGTCTTATAAATCTCATATTTCAAGCAACTTTTATTTCCTCAGCTCTAAAGTGTTGCCTACTTAGCCTACTTAGGTAAAATAATAGATACATTAGATATTCTTATTTTGTTTCGTTCTCATTAGCTTATACTTACGTAAGCATGTCACAACAAAAGAAGTCACGCGTGTCGGAAGACAAAGAGATGACAATCTTAGAAGCGAAACGCAATATTTTATTTGAGCGCATTCAAAACATATATGAATGCTCAAAAACCGCGTCTATGTCTGACAGTAATAGCGAAGCATTTCTCAGTTATTGTATGACAGTAGATAGTATTCGAACAGATTTTCATAAGTTGTTAGACGATTATAACGCAAGATTACTTTCTATCAATCCTGATGAAAAACCGAACTATCAGGCGTATACCTCATTCGAAGATCTTTATTGTATTATTAAGCGTATACAATCGCAATTGGAGGGTAAAGTTCAGCAGAGCCCGTCGCCCGCAAACCGAGATTACCGCCAATCGAGATTATGTCGTTTGACGGAGATATACGAAATTGGCCGTTATTCTATGCGAGTTTTAAGTCTACAGTGCACGATAATGGTTCTCTGACAGATGCTGACAGGTTGTACTATTTAATAGGTAAACTGTCACCGAAGGCCCAGTCCGTATTTGCAGGTGTCACACCCAGTGCTGAGAATTATCAGGTCATATTTCAGCCACTACTTGACAGATATCAGGACACTCGCGTCCTAGCGTCTACGTACTTTGACCAAGCTTTAAATCTCAAACTGTCCGGCAACGCGTCTATCTCGAATTTCCAGCTGTTTATTGATAACTTCGTAACCGCGGTTAATTCTCTTAGGAATTTAAAATTAGATGATCTTTCCGACTTTATGTTGCTTCAACTCGCTTTAAAAAAGTTTGACACTGATACAATTCGCGCATTCGAGATGACGGAACGCAATAATAAAATACCTACACTAGATAGTTTTATTTCGTTCATAAAAGATCAGTGTCGAATATTTCATAATACGCAGTCGGGTTCACCTGGCCCGTCTAACACTAACAGCAACAAACAAAGGTTGAATAAATCGCGAAATAGTAATAATAACTCGGTCCCTAATCCACAATCTTACGTAACATGTTCGGAATCTAATAGTAATAATTCACAGAAGTGTCTGTGCAGTAATATAGTGCACGACCATTACTATAAGTGTCCTACCTTTAATGATTTAAATCCAATTGCTCGTTTTAAATGCGTAAAAGATAGCAAAGCTTGCATTAACTGCTTAAGCATAAAACATAAAACAAGTAATTGTTCTAGTAAGACAAAGTGTCGATCATGTAATCAAAAACATCATACACTGTTACATTTCGATAAAAATAACCGGTTGTCAAGTCAAGCCGCTGACCTTGACACACTTGCGCAGCAAGTGCAGAACACGGTAGCTGCGCCTTCCACGCCTCGCAATGAGATATCGTTGTGTACGACATCCATTGCGCGGGCGGCACGCACGCGCGGACGGCCTTCGCGCGCTTGTAGTGATCAGAGCAGTGCTGGGCCGCCATGTATGGCGTCTAAGACTGTTCTGTTAGCGACAGCGCAAGTTATCATATATGATGTCAATGGGTCGCCGCACATGGTACGTTGTCTGCTAGATAGCGCATCTCAGACCAATTTAATAACGTTAGAATTGTTCAAACGCCTCGGATTATGGAATAACTTTAAAAATACGAACTCAATAATCCGAGGGATAGGCGGATCAGAAAAACATTGCAAAGTTTCCGTAGATATTAAAATACATTCGCGTTTTGATAGGAATATTAATTTTAACATTTCTTCGCTTATCGTGGAGCGTATTACGGACACGTTGCCAAACGCTAATGTGGACGTGTCGCTCCTCACACATCTCGAGTCATTACCACTAGCGGACTCGGAGTTTGCGAATCCGGCAGACATTGATGTTTTGATCGGAGCCGCAATATTCCCGCACTTGCTACTTACTAAAGTGGTACGTAGTGAGCAAAATAACTTACCGCCCGCTATTGAGACGGTATTTGGGTATGTGATTATGGGTACCGTACCTACATTACATACTTCTCAATACGTTACGTCTTGCTGTTGTTCTGTTCTTCAAGAAAACAATATTGACTCTCTTCTCAAGCGATTTTGGGAGCTTGAAGAGGTTACCGCACCGCCCTTGATGAGCCGTAAAGATCTCGAGTGTGAAGAGCATTTCCGCGCTACCACTGTTCGTGACGACAGTGGCAGATACGTTGTGGCGTTGCCATTCTGTGGTGACCCTTATTCGTTAGGCGACTCGTACGCTGCTGCGCTCAGACGTTTCCATTGTTTGGAACGTAAACTTGATGCATCACCTAAGTTACGCAGCGCCTATAATGACGTCATTCGTGACTACATAGATAAAGCTTTTTTGAGTGTAGTTGTAAACAACGAGGGCAACAGTGGCGTAGCGTGGGTTTTCGCCGCCCGGGGCCGATCGGAAATTTGCCGCCCCCTCTTCTTTACGGTACCCCACTACATCTGCCAGAATTGTAACGTTTTCGGGTGTAAGTATGTTTGTATGTTCATTAATTTGGCTTTACACCCCAAACAGCTTGATGGATTTAAACTAATTATCATTTGATTCATCTCAATTGTAATATCATAAAGCATTGTGTATAATATTTTAAGGGAGAAATCTGGGGAAATCTGGCGGCTCTGAGCGGTATTTATATGTCGCGCAGCTGCAATATATGTATAGCTTAGTCTAGGTTTTGACGGCTTGTAGGATTTTCGTGAATAAATCTTGTGCGGGTTTTAATCAATTAAAAAAATTTATCCATCATCACCGAGTGCTTTGTGTTACTTTAACATTCTTCTACGGGATATAATATACCATGTACCTTTGTAGAGTTTGTAGAGTACCTACATCCGTGAATAGCTTGTAGCAGTGGTGAAATATCGGTTACTCAAAACAAAGGTTCGTGGTATAATAATATATATAACTAGAGGACGCCAGCAGCTACACCTGCATTTTTTTAAATTTACCTGTTTTGGCCGATCCCGTGGGAAATTCGGGAAATCCTTTCTTAGTGCACCCCTACGGTCCCCAAGGAACATGCATGCCAAATTTCAGCTTCCTGCGCCTAATAGTTTCGGCTGTAGCGTGTCTGTCAGTCAGTCAGTAACGCAAGGATTTTATATATTAAGATATCAAAGGGAAATGTAAAAACTATCGCCTGGCCTCGCTCTGGTCGACATCCGGGATGTCTTCGGTGTAGTGGCGCATCTTAGGTTCTGTGGTCGTGAGGACTAAGCGCAATTGGTCTGTTTCCGCGCGAAGTATATCTACAATTGTGGATAAAAACTTTCAACCTCCTCGATAATCTCGAACATTGAGAAGAGGGCGCGGCCATCCGCAGTTCGTAGTTTCGTTAGATCGGGCCGCCTCAACCGCAGAGCGAAGACTTATGATACCCGGTTTTCCTCGATCCCAGCCTCCATGGTGCGGGTGTTAGTGTTGAAAGTCACGTCACATTAGCTTCCGTGTTTGTTGGTTTACGGCCCTTCTATCCGGCGAAGACAGCTGACAGGATGGCAACTCGCGTCCTTTCCTCATCAGTCCGAGAGTCTAGGCTGAAAGTTTACGGTCCTTGTTTTTTTGAAGAGGGAGGAAATTTTGTGACTGATCTCCTAGTACCGTGACCACTGTGTCTGTCTTCTGATCAATGCTGTCGGTGGTTTCTAACTGATTGAAAGGAGCAGTTCTAGCTGGAACTGCAGGGTAGACTTCATTCACTGATGGGCTCTTTCTGTTATAATTTCGATATTTAGAGAGCCTCAGTTGGTGACCGCATCCGATGTTTAACCTATTGATCACCGAGATATCTCTATGTGTTTTCGGTCCTCTGCCTGTGAGGCCTTCTTCTTGAAAAAGGATTTAATTAAAAAGAGCGCCTGCTTCAAGGAAAATAACTAGCATTTGACTCTTACGATTCTTGTGAATTTATTTTCGTTGGAACCCAGTTTATGCCCCCATACCGTATGCTCCGATTTTCGTTTCACCAAGTCCTTCTTCCACTTTGGCATTGAAGTCCCTCATGACAAATTGTTCTGAGCTTTGGTCGTACTGTGTATTGCTTTGGCAATGCACTTGTACATGACCTCAGCTATCTCGTCAGGGTGAGTTGAGGTCGGCGCATATGCCTGTATCACCTTTAGGCAACGCCTATTGCTGAGCTGGGTCGACACACTATATACCGACTTCCAGAACGTTGTTGACAAGTTTCCTCCTGACCAGGAACCTGACACCACCCAAGAGAGTAGGCCGCCTTCCTGAAGGTAGAACAAGTCACCTGAGTCTAGAGTTACCATATTCTCCTCCTGTCTCGGTTTTCTGATAACACCGGACTTAATTCTACCTCGGGCTCGGCGAGGCTTCTGTTCTTAAGTCGTAGACTGCGTTCGTTGTAGGTCGCGAGGTATACCTAATTGATTTTGGTAGCCTGTCGTAGCCCGGTGATATTACAGACCCCATGCATCGCCGTTACCGCCACCGCGTCCTTGACCAGGAATAACGTAGCTGCCGGAAACTGAAGGCCTTATTTTATGGCAATTAATTTTTGAGGGATAGACCATAGCAGTCCGTAGTCAGAGATAAAAGCAGCAGTTCGTGTGCGTTATGAAGGGCGTAGCTTCTCGCACCGCTGACGTTACAGCCCGTCACCGGTATACGGCATTTATCGACTCCTTCTTCTCGCAAAAATAAGGAGTTGAGAGACGAAATCTGTAAGTTTATGGACAAATCCCGCGTCTCGACCCACAGGGATGCGCCCAAAAATTTGCAGAAGACGTTTGTAGTATGTGAAATGATCGGCTTTGATTTTAACGCAAATATCATAAATATTGAGTTAAAAGTTTAATAAAATTATCGTATAGTTAAACCACAGGTGTGACTATTGTCTTAGGAGACCTGTACCTGTTTTCTTCCCTATTAAACTATAAAGATTGTGTTGTATTTTAAAGAAAATCAAAAATAAATTTAATAATTAACGCTAGAGCATTTCATCTGACAGGCGGCGCCCCTATTGCCCTGGCACCATGGCAATCACACACAAGGGCGGCTCCGCCCTGATATATGGATTAAAAATTACTCATAACAGGCTCGCAGATCACCGGAATATTGCATCCCTTTTGAGAACTAATAAACCCGGACTACGGACACAAGCAAGTCTTCACGTAATGACAATAAGGATGATTTGTTTTCGATTGTTGTTCTTTCTACTGCGCCCGCGCCGCCGCGCGGTCCTTCTGGGATCGTGTCAATGCGCGTGCCAAGTATTTTAAAATTTGTTTGATTTTTATTTTATTTTTCGCAGCGGCTTTTGCCGCCCCCTTAAATGTGCCGCCCGGGGCCATGGCCCCCCCGGCCCCCCCCACGCTACGCCACTGGAGGGCAACTCTCTGCCCTCATATTATATCCCGCATCACGGCGTAGTTCGCGAAGATAAAACCTCTACTAAACTTCGTGTGGTTTTAGACGCTAGTTGTAAGACTACATCGGGTCAGTCGATTAATGACATTTTGCATGCCGGCCCCAATCTACAGGGTGATTTATTTAACATCATAATAAAGTTTCGTCTTTTCCAAATCGCTCTGTCAGCTGATTGCCGCCAAATGTTTCTCAATATCGGCGTTCGCGAATCTGACCGTAGATTTCAACGGGTCTTTTATCGTTTTGACAAGAAAGAACCTTTATCTGTGTATCAGTTCAATCGTGTTTGTTTTGGACTCAAGTCTAGCCCATATCACGCGTTACGAGTTGTTCGCCAGTTGATCGCTGATGAAGGCGATCACTTTCCCGCCGCAGCGGCTGTTGCCACTTCCGCTTTGTACATGGATGACATTGCCTGTAGTGTCATATCCGCTCCGCTAGCAATTTCGCTTTGTGAAGAGCTTATTCAGCTTTTCAAGCGAGGCCAGTTTGATCTTGTCAAATGGACAAGCAACTCTAAGGAGGTTCTCGCACGCATACCAGATTCTCATAAGGCTTCTCCAGACATTGAGTTTGAGAAGTCTGTACCGCATAAGGTTCTCGGTTTACGCTGGGACAAATCCTGCGATTTTTTTCGGTTTGACGTCTCACCACCAGATGATAAGTGCACCAAACGCACTATGCTGTCCACAGTGGCTCGACTATGGGACATAATGGGTTTTGTGGCTCCCACAATTTTGTACGCCAAGCTCTTGATCAAAGAGCTTTGGCTATCAAAGTGTGAATGGGATGAAACACCCCCTGACCATATTGTCGCCGCTTGGGGCCAGTTTTGTATTGAGCTTACCGCGCTCAATCAAGTTACTATTCCGCGTCATCTTGGGTTGGTAGATGGATGTACCATCAACTTGATAGGTTTCGCTGACGCCAGCGAGCGTGCTTACGGCGGAGTCGTATATCTGCAAGTCCGCATTGGTTCTAACTACTCGGTGCAGTTAGTTTGTGCCAAGTCTAAGGTCTCGCCTGTTAAAACCGTTTCAGTTGCGAGACTGGAGTTGTGCGCGGCCCTTCTGCTGTCTCAGTTGCTTCGCAAGGTTCAAGACACAGTTTTGCCCCACTACCCCATTAATAAATTATACGCATTTTCCGACTCCAAAGTAGTGCTCGCTTGGATTCATTCTTCTCCTCATCGCTGGCAGACTTTTGTCGCCAACCGCGTTAGCAAATTGATTGAACTGGTTCCTGCTACTTGTTTCAATCACGTCGCGGGTATTGAGAACCCCGCAGATTGCTTGTCTCGTGGTGTCACTCCACTTAATCTTCTGCATCATCCGTTGTGGCGTCGTGGACCTTCTTGGATCTCCCATGATCCGTCAGAATGGCCCATGCAACCCTTTGACCACAGTGCAGAAGACGAAGATGTACCCGAACGGAAGTCTGTTTCTTATCCCGTGATTGCTGAGGTTGCGGAGTCTCCCATCTATGCACTCGCACTACGCATGTCATCGTGGTCTAAGTTACTCCGCGTCATTGTTTATGTCTATAGGTTTCTTAGGCACCTACCTAATGAGACTTTTGTATCAAGTACTGATCTCAAATTCGCAGAATGTAAGTTACTACGAGCTGTACAAGCTGTTCATTTTAGTAACGACATTCAAAATTTAAAGGACAATGTACCTTGTTCTCCCGCTATCCTTAGACTCAAGCCGTTTCTCGATGAACACGGCGTCATACGCGTTGGGGGTCGTCTGTCAAATTCGGATGAACCTTATAACTACAAACATCCTTGTATTCTGCCGCGACATGATCATGTTGTCGACCTTCTTGTTGATTTTTATCACAAGAAGCACCTCCATGCCTGTCCGGAGTTGCTTATGTCCTTACTTAGGCATAAGTATTGGATTTTAGCCGCTCGACGAATAATTCGTCACAGAATACATAAATGTAACGTCTGTTTCAAATTTCGTCCGCGTCCGATTTTCCCTCCCATGGCCGATCTCCCTAGCCAGCGCGTCAACCAGGTTGCTAAAGCGTTTACACACACCGGTTGTGATTACGCAGGACCACTGCAGTATACGCCAGTGCGTGGTCGAGGTGTTAAAAGCCGTAAAGCCTGGCTATGTATTTTTACATGCTTAACGACGCGCGATACGCATATTGAAGTTGCGACAGACTTAAGCACGGTGTCATTCCTGGCAGCCCTTAAACGATTTCTCTCACGGCGCGGCCCTATACAGTGTTTGTACACGGATAACGGCACTTGTTTTGTGGGCGCAAGCTCTTATTTACGCGACCTTTATAAGTTTCTCAGGGAAGAATATCGTACTCGTCTTCAGGAAGAACTTTCCATAAATCATATTGACTGGAAGTTTATTCCACCAGCATCACCGCATTTCGGTGGATGTTGGGAAAGCATGGTCAAAGTAATTAAAACGCATCTCTTCAAGGTTATAGGTCAACAGATCCTCTCTTACGAAGAGCTTTTAACTGTCCTTGCACAAGTCGAGGCACTGATCAACTCGCGTCCGCTCACGGCATTGAGTAGTAACCCTGCAGAACCATCCGCGTTACGCCCTGCACATTTTCTGAACACAGTGCCATTATCGTCATTTCCGGCTCCTGAAGCAGACTCTTCAAGCTTGCTCCAGAGACATACTCTGCTGGATAAACTCGTGCAGTCGTTCTGGCGGCGCTGGCGTGCGGAATATCTACACCAGCTTCATGCTAGATCCAAGTGGAATAGTCCTGCATCCCCTATACAGGAGGGTACGTTGGTCGTCATAATACATGATAATGCTCCGCCGCTTTCATGGCCGTTAGCCATCGTAGAGAAATTGCATACTTCCAAGGACGGTACAACTCGCGTTGTTACCGTGAAAACCGCCAAAGGGAGTTACGTGCGCCCTGTTGTACGTCTCTGTCCGCTTCCAACTCAGTGAGATCTAGCCTGAAGTTGGACTTACCTCTTAGTTTAAGTATTTAGTTAGTAGTTTTCGCTATTATTGCGTTTGTAGCTTTCGCTAAAGTTAATTTAGATTAATTTTATTGTTATATCGCTGTCTTAACCTATTGATGGGTTATGCGGTAGTACACCCAACATAGCCAAGTTCAATTCTATTTTTTATAAAGGCAACCCTTTAGGGCCGGGGGGATATGGTAGCGCCATCTACCTTCCTATCCATAACTAATTGCATCAACATCAATGGTTCCACGTTCTAGTGCGAGCGATATCATATTTCCGTCCCTGTCTCCCATTCCCGAAGAAGGGGCACTGCCTTAACCTGATTCGTCGCCGCGATCGTGGACGCGAGTGACCAGTCCAGAACATTCCGCTCGCTGAGAACACCGTCTCGTTCGTATCGCGCCGCACCGTTGTATGTGATTTATTACCGCTTCCACCAAGGAAAACCCGCTCGCGAGTGAAGTGAAAACAAGCAGCTGCATCACGAAACCACCAGGAGACTGCCCTTCGGAAACGAAGAAGATTACCGTATAAGGTGAGTGCCCTTCATCCTTGAAATATCCTATACCCACTCAATCACCCCTTCCCGTAAACATCTCCTAGGCGGCGAAGAACCGCTATCCTCTCTATACAGGCCATTTCCTTCTCCAAGTCGCCTAGAACCCTACGGTTTCGGTGTAACGCCGAACCATCTACCGTAATTTTTTGCCAAAAACTTATTGCCGTTAAGTAAGATCTACTTAATAAGTTTGTAGCGAAAAATTACGGTAGACGCCAAAATTGTCTAGCCTTACACAAATTGCAGTAGATTGGCAGCCACTGTACGAAACCCAATTAACTTGCTTGAAGTTTACAATTACTTTCATATCGAATCAATATCTCATACGAACAACATTGTAACTTTATTTACAAGGTTTTCACATGTTCATCAAAATATCCCTGTTACAATGTTGTTCACGGCAGGTAATTATGTTAGTAGATATACAGAGTGATTTTTTTCTATATACAGGCTGAACGTATATCAGATGCGGTGATGCAGTCCAAGTGGGAGCGCATGCCGGCAAGATTACGACGGCAGTTGATGATGGTGATGATGCGCGCTCAGAGACCCTTGCGTTTAACAGCTGCGGGCTTTACACACATGGATAACGCTTGCTTTCTTGCTGTAAGTCAATATGAATGCTCACTTTGTGATGTACATATATAGGACGCGTTGATACAGGCGGTAGTGTGCAAGTGACAGCATAATTGTAAGCGGTTGCATCGCCAGTCGCTTGCTTGCTTTCTTTTTTTATGTTTATATAAATTTTCGTTTGTGAACGTATATCAGTGTGGTGATGCCGTGTAAGTGGCAGCGTAAAACTGAGCGTTTGCGTCGCCAGTTGGTCATGTTTATAATGCGCGCTCAGCGACCGTTGCGTTTAACATCTGCGGGCTTCACGCACATGGATAACGCTTGCTTTCTTGCTGTAAGTCAATATGAATGCTCACTTTGTAACGTACATCGGACGCGTTGATACAGGTGGTAGTGTGCAAGTGACAGCATAATTGTAAGCGGTTGCATCGCCAGTCACTTGCTTGCTTTCTTTTTTTATGTTTATATGTATAAATTTTCGTTTGTGAACGTATATCAGTGTGGTGATGCCGTGTAAGTGGCAGCGTAAAACTGAGCGTTTGCGTCGCCAGTTGGTCATGTTGATAATGCGCGCTCAGCGACCGTTGCGTGTAACATCTGCGGGCTTCACGCACATGGCTAACGCTTGCTTTCTTGCTGTAAGTCAATATGAATGCTCAATTTGTGACGTATATCGGAAGCGTTGATACAGGCGGTGATGTGTAGGAGGCAGCGTAAAACTGAGCTTTTAGCCAGTTAGTCATGGTGACGATGCGCGCTCAGCGACCGGTTTGGTTAACAGCTGCATGTGTGTGAAACACATGGATAACGCTTGCTTTCTTTTTGTGAGATAATGCAGATCTATGCAAAATAATCTCAGACCTACCTTTTCCTTTTCAGATTATGAAAGCAGCTTACTCTTACTATGCAGTCCTGAGTCAAAAACAACAAGAGAAAGCAACATAAATTTAGTTCGCCGATTGCAGAAAAAAAAGAAGAAGTAGAAAAATAAAGACAAATTTCAATCTTACAATTTAATTATAATAATATTTTACCGTTACTGAACTTTGTCGCGTAAAACTACAATCTAAACTATCACAGTTTCTTCGTACGTATAAAAATTATAAAAGTAATAAATTAATTAGATGTACTACTAGTATTTCTCACACAATTATGTACCTTTACCGACGATATGTGAACAATTTTATACTGCATCAGAAAGTACTTTTAACTAAATTAAGAAACCTCTTTTATTTTATGAAAGTAATAAATTAACTACTTAGTTTCAAAATTGAAGCGCGCCTTATCTAAGAAAAATATTAATCTAAATTCGTTCTCTTAAACATAGTAGGTTACACGCAAATAGGTATGCACACAAAAAAATGGTTTATGGACTGTTGAATAACAACTGTTTCCGTTTATCATTGCTTAAAAGAAACCTCAAACTAATTAACAAATAAATATTGGGTTCTTGCTCAATATCAGAAGTTTTGAAACCTATCCCACTTCTGAAAAAGTGGACCTTTATGAATGTAACCACATTTCGCTTCATATCGGAATAGTCGTGTGCAAGTTAGAAAACTTTTGAGACCTCTATGAACTTAACAGAAATCTCATATGTGTGCAGGTTTACATACAACATTTTCCACAAAGATTTCCATTTGCTGTTTAAAGTAAACCTTCTTTCACAGTATTTATTTTTGCAACTAGGTACTTCTGTATCAGTTAAAGTATAAATATTTTCACCGTAATTTTTAAACCTGGTGGCTGCGACTGTTAAGTTCAAGGCGTATCCTACAAGGATCGAAATTTGTGTGATTAAGGACGGGTAAGGTTTCCTTTTTTTTACTTTATAAAGTTGGCTGATGAGCTGAGATAATCCTTAGTGTGCCAATCCTTCCCTGACGTATAAGACCGAAAACTTGAATCAGACTCTTTAATTTTCCATCCGTTTTCAGAACACAGGGCCTTGATACACGCGAGAAATATAAGATGAGATGCCGATTTTGTCAGACTAAAGAATGTGAATTCAATTGAATAAAAAACTATAGCTGTTGCTTTTTGTAATCCGACTTTTTTCTTTCCAGTACATTGATATATTCCAGTACGCTCAATATAATGTAAAAATGGCGTGAAAAATTGCATAGCAAGATTGATCACATATCGTCTAGTTGTTCCTTCTATAATTAAAATTGTCTAGTCACTTTCTATGAGTTATTTTACAAATCAAAGTTCTAGAAGAGGTGGTTTCGGAGTCACTGAACGCGTTCTGTCTGTTGTTTTAATGTCCAGAACTGTCATTTCCTCGGACCTGCAAATAAATAACTTTTATGAACATATTTTGTGGCAGATATTACGTTGCCGCACATTAAAAGGGAAGAGGAATAAAGTATAAACATTATTATTTAGGGCTTGAGGTAGTTATGACCATTGACCTGTATTGTTTTAAGCATTGAGTAGTAAACCGGCTGCAATATGTATGCTAATCAGTACCACGGCTTTTGAATATGCATTTTTTTTAATATAATGCATAGCTTTAGCTAAACTATCTTTAATTATCCACTGGGAGCTAATATCAGACTACTACGTCATATTTTATCTTGGACTAGCAAACAAAACTTTACTATATTTTGTTTATTCGACTTTGGTTTTAATTTGGTTTGCTTTGGTTTGTTTGACGGGTACGCAAACAAAGCCAACTGTTTTGGTCTAGCCAGTCATAATTCTTCGCTCGCTTCTGTATATTTTGCAGACTTTGAGCGTAAATGTTGCCTTGACGTTACAAAAATATTTATCAAAGGATGATTTCATAATGGAATATTGTGGAATAAAGCTATTTTTCTCTTCGCTTTCGTCTATCGAATAATATCTTTGTCTTTCAAGGCCTGCATCTATTTTTATGCACAGCCAGATTACCCACTTTACGCACATTGTGTCGAATAAATAGAATAGTGATTGATTACTGCACAACGTCAACGTCTCGCGCCTACAAACAACCCATACATCAAAACAATGAATAACCCGGTGTCCTACGTGACTGAGAGAAAACGACGCCATGCGATGCGATGGGACACATACCTACAAGCTTACCAATAGATCTGCGAAACAACATAGGAATGCACAAGTGTAAGAACCGCTACTATTTTATGTTTCTCTATGTTTAATCGCAGCAAATCGCGTTATTTCGTTGGTCGATCACATAGAACATTGTAAAATTGTCTGTGGATATGTCATCATACGGCCTTTCGAATTCCACTGCTGAATATAAAACAGCATTGTGAGTCAGTACCTACTAGGATTTGACCTAATATAACTATCTGCCCAGATGGTCTGGTATTAGGATTATGTCAAGTTTTTCTTCTCTTCCGAAAGATACTATTTGCTTACAGTATTTGCTTTAGTCTTTCAAATCCATGGTATGAAATGAGTTAGAGAAAACTCTACCTCATTTCATTCCGTGGATATACTATATTAGTATTAAATTCAGAATACAAGGTGTCTCTACTAGAAAAACCTTGTATTCGGAATATCTGTCACCACATAGACCGTTCGATGTATAGTCAGGAATGCATTAACGAATATATTACCTGTCTTCGCCCGTATGCGCGGTGCAGCGGTGAGTCGTGCTGACTGAGTAAGGAGCTGCCCGCTCTTGGAGAATGCGGCCTGTGAGTCGCGTATGGGGAGAATGGCACCGCCCCTCGGAGGGCAGCCAGGACTAGCAGCATACCACCTTAGTAAAGTAGGAAATATCATTATAAAGCGTTCCGTTATCCGCTGATGGACATAGGCTTCATTTAATCTGTGTTACAATAATGTCGTCCGACAACGACAGGGTTCGGCCTACTATATTACGCTGGTCGGACGTGTTGGTAGGTTTTATGACGATTTTAGCAATTCTGCCTAATGGTACCCTTTGATTCGTGTATTTCCCTTAGTGGCCTCTTACGACACCCACGGGATTAAATGGAGAAGTAACACCGTAATACACGTGTATTTTTCATTCGTCACATGGCCGAGATATCTTCATTTATTAAATTGAATATGAAAGGACTTTGTATAAGAAATATCTACTTTCATCAAAACAGAAAATATAGCGTTCGTATAGTCCTTTAATACGCAGCTTTGCAAATTACAAGTGATCCTTAAAAATAATGGTCGGACCATCTTCTGTCATCATTTCTAATCATAGAAAATTTGTCGTCCAAAAGAGTGAACTTTAATACAGGTAGCCTTTTGTGAGGGTAAGAGGTACAGCGAACAAGACAAAGAGGAATGCTCAGACGGTCACTCTATGCACTCTTACTCATCAAAACATAGGTCACGATAGCTTTCTTTTATGTAAGAGGAGGCCAACGAGCAGACGGATGATGGAAAGCGCAACACCAAAGGAGTCACAAGTGCTTCGCGGCCCTCTTAAAAAGAAACACGCTCGCTTGCACTTTCACCCTGATAGATAAGAGGTTTATATTACTGCGGTCAAATTGAATCGTTCATGAAAAACCAAAGCTGCCTAAAAGACTTAATTTCTATAGGTACATGTCTATTATAAAAATTACTAATTATCTGTATCTAGAACGCGATAGGCTCAAAAACTACCAATAGATAGGATAATTCCTAACGAAGGTGTAGGTGTATAATTCTAGTAAAAAATAAAAGTACCTGATATAGTAGCCAGTAAGGTGAGATTCGCGAAGAGCAGCGCGGTCGCCACACACGCGTAGAAAGGCGCGCGGGCTCTTCCACACGACCAGCGCGTGTAGTCCCAACAGCGGAGAGACAGTGTGTATTCTCCTCGGCGACACAGCAGGTCCACGAACAACGCGACCACCCACATCGTCTCCAGGATCAGCACGAATGCAGCACCAGCCCTGGATAAAGAATATAAACATGTTTTATAGGATGACTAGCTAGCATACTAGTTTCAAAACTATATATCTTTCTAGCTTGAACTAACTATATCCAAAATCATATCGTTATAGAGAAATCCATTGGCATGGATTCTTTATAATTTTTATATTGTAGTAGCATACTATAAAAACATACAGAAAATACATTCGAATCAAAATATGGGTCAATTTGTAATGTTATATTTTTACTATACTTGGTAGCTAACGAGTCAAGTTTTCTTGAATTTTAGATTTGTAAGCATATCTTTACCAGTGCAGGCATCACTTTTTTTAAATAATACTATAGAAAATACGTCGTCAATAAATGTTACATTCAGGTTGCTTTAACAAAATTTTTGGATGTTTACACGAGAATTTTTATAAATATGTGTGGTATTAAACTTCTAAGTTGTAATCTAGACGCAAACAACTAAAATGTACAAGTTAAAGTGGTTCACATTGGCGTCATGCTTGCCGAGGCAATAGAACACGAACATAGTGAAAACACTGTAGGGACACGTTACATTTCACTGCATACTTCCCGTCAATATTGAATACAGTTCCTTTAAGAACACTTCAGGGACAAATCCGACCAAAACATGTCTCGAAGAGAACGCGCCAAATTTTCATTGCAACGGTCGTACTAAAAATGTCGTAACATACAAGTTTCTCGCTAGTTCGTATTTCGAGATGTGTAACCGGAAAATGTTATTCAGGTTTATAAAATAACAAGGTTTTTACTAAATGTTGTATGAATCCAAAATGTGGTCTTAAACCATCATCGTCATCATCATTCGTATGTAATCCATATGTGTATTTATTGTTACAAAATCTCTTGGCCTGAATGACGTATCGTCGCCCAGCCCAAACCAAACAATTGGACAATCATAAGTTTTATTTTTGTAACGTACACCCTCACTAGTTCAAGTATTTACAAATCCAGAAAGCATGCTAATACATACATACATACATATAATCCCGCTAAAACTGCCGCTAAATATTCTACACTTTGTATATAAAACAATCTAATGGGCAAAATAATAATATACAATAAGAAGCAAGATAGATAGATTACAACAGTAACCCGATTTAAAGTTGAGAGTTTGTTCCAACTAGGGCAACATGACTGGAGGTATCGCCTTAGCACTGAAAATCATAGCCAAACGACCCAATATTGGATGCCCTGCGGAGAATAAGACGCTTGTGCTACTAAAAAGGCGTTGTAGCACGAATAATGAAACAGTGTGAAGTGAACATTGCCCCTTATAATAAAACTCAATAACTCCTTTGTTGTTGGACTACACATGTTCGTGACGTGGCCACAACCAATGATTGCTTAACATTCAAGAGAAAAGCAAATCATCACAACCAAACAAAGAGTAAGCAATCATTTACTTCGTTCACCATCAACCAAGCTATACATTTCTCTACATCACTTGAAATCAGCGCGTTCTACCGATAATCACGTTTACCAAAATAACCGTCTTCAACTCCTGCGAGAAATTTCCAAGCGAGTGATTTAATATGACTTTAACGGGTAATATACGACCTTATTCTACCTGTAGTAATACCATGAATCGGTTACAAACACGGAACGTTTACCGTTATCGAATCGAATCACCCCTAGCATTCTACAAATAAGGCAGAATAAAAACGTAAATAGGAAGGGGATACCTTTGCCCGGCAACGGGGTATTAAACAAGCTTACAATAGGCAGCTACCATAATTGCTGTAACTGTATTTGTATGCACAATACAGAGACGCAATGGAAGAAACACAAAAGCACTCAGTGTCCTATATCAGTGTAGACGACGCGTCCAACTTTATACTTGGTCCAAATAGGTGAGAATGCGATCTTGTATGTTACTCAAGTCGAAATGCAATTAGCTTTAAAACGTCTTCAAAGGTATTACAGAACATTTTCAAACTATAAACTAGGTACTAGCATTTACGCTGAAGAAATGTAACATTATCTTAAAGAATATAAAAATACGAATACTCATATCCATAAATTAATAACAATAGTCACACAAGTACTTTTCAACCACTTTAAATTTTCTTTTCGAGTAATTTTTATGCAGATAGTCAACGTATTCAGTTCATCTATTTTGAAACGATAACGGAACAAAAACGCACTTTTGCATTTAGTCAATGCGATCTCTACTAATGTAGAGATTAAATTATTTTAATTTTCTGTTCCACATTTAAATTCTATAGACCAAAACATATCGAGAATGTTATCAAAATGTTCGCTCTACAAAATCATCACATGTAAAATTCTGACTCTTGAAGCTGTACATATTTCTTATTTTAAACTTATGCGTTGCTACTATTGCTTTCAATTCCGGGTTATCGAGTTCCACACGAGTTTGTACGAGCTCGTATTTACGTGGATGTTCATAACATACCCGGAGCGAACGAACTAAAAACTCATCGTGTAGCGTGCTCATTCACCGAGCATGGTTAATGCGCGTGTATTACGTATCATCTGTGCGGCATTACTGCCATCACGGGACTCATATTCGAAATGAAAGTCATTTTTGTTGCTATTAGAGTAACGAACTAGAAGATAAATAATACATGGAGCTGGTAATTATTGTTTATAAAAGCGTTCTATCTAGATCGAAGAGCGAAGACAAATTTTGGAGTTCGAGACTATTAAATTTGTTTTAAGTTTTATTGTTTAATTTATAGATGTCGATGTCCAAATAAGATTTTCAACTTCGGTCACAATGTGACACTTGTTAACTTCAAGTGTAGGATGCAGAATAATATAATGAAAACAATATTGTTTTCATTACTAACATCATCTTTTAGATATAAAAAATATTCAGTCCCAGGTCGGCAGACGTAAATTTCGACTGAACTATTGTACCGCCTGATGGCCATAGAAACAATACCCTAGCAACACTGACACATGAATGGCAATTTAGTGTGTCGCCTCAGGTCAATGCCATGTTCGTGTTTCGGTGGCAGATTCACTGTTTGGTCATTAAAAGAGCAATGAAACATATTGACGGATTTCGAAATGACTAAAAAACAAGCCAGGATAGCAAAAAATATCATAGACCTGCTGATCTAAGTGAAAGTCTTCAGATAATCTAAAAGATAAATCCCGCGTGTATCCTCCGTAGATACTTATCAGAAATAGATCGCACCGCAATCTCGAAAACTTTTTACATAACATATTGTTACTAGAATGGTAGAGGAAATTACTTCGAAGTAGTTTCGTAACCTTTCTCATTATTTCTAGAATAGGTATTCATTGCAAATATTTTCAATTATTATGTACCTACCTTATTTTATTATATAAGAATTCCTACTTTAGTCTTTCGTAAAAAGCATTTCCATATATTAACACGTTTCAGGCAACACGAACTAACATGAAGCTACCTAATTTATCATATTAAATTTATATTTGAAATTGAGCAAATTAATCTAACCTATGGAGCATGACTATTTTTAGCAGAAAGTATCTCCGTGTATAGTTAATTATTCAATTCATTTATGAAATAAATTTCCTGATTCAGAATGACATTAAATACTCCATACAGAATTATTGAACTTCAGAATGTGTAAAAAGAAAATGTTATTTCAGGCAAAGTTATTTTGAAAGAAATCTCAATATTTCAGAACCTTTTCAAGTTTTAAGTCTTTGCGTCAAGCCGGAGATGTCTTAATAAAACATGTCCAGTTTTTGTACAGAGCTATTTTATATAAGGAAACACCGGCACCGCAAAATGAATATTCAGGATACTTTTGGTCCTTTTCCTGCTTCATTAGCTTTTAACATTCCTTTATTCGTTTAAAAAATAAACGTGGGAAGTTCGCTATTTTAAGGCAAATGTGTTTAATTTTGTACTAGATGGCGTAGTGATTTAAGTGGCCACTTCGCTATTTAAGCTCTGAGTGTAGTAGTTCACAATAATCACATGTCATTGTGATCCCAGACCGTTGATTGAATCCAAAAAGTCAGCCTCAAAGAGAAACTACTGCTTATACGACCGATCAATAAGCTGTTCTTACTTAAAATATAATATACCTGTCTGACCCCTTCTTCCACCTGGACATTGGCAAAATCGTCGATAAGCGATGGAACCATTAAAAAAAATGTTTGTACAGAATTATAACTAGAGTGGGTGACTTCTTTAAAAATAAAAATATTAGGAACACCTCGACCATGTTCTAGGAGCCAAAAAACCTCAACGAGATGACGAGAGCGCAAATTTTAAATCGATCTTATTTTGACGCGATCTATGTATATCGATTTGGGCGTATAAGTAATGGATTCCAGTCCCACTCAGAATAAATTTTATTTCTTGCGTAATAAACGCGATAATTACTAGTGTTTGTCTGTTTATCTATAATGTGTAGTTAGAAATATGTTAGAATATTTGTCAGTAATCTGGTTGGTACAGGCCCAGTCTAGTTTGGGACTAAATAACCATATGTGCGGTTTCCCAAGATGTAATATTATTATTTTATTTATAACAGATGAACAACAGCGGCACGTAAATCTGTTTCATCCAATATCTCGTACGGTATTGGGGTAACTCGTAAGATCTTACGGCAATAACCACGCTCTGCTACCAAAAATTATGTCTAGAATTCGGGCTATGAATGGGTAAGTTTTATACAGAGATCAGTGGAAGCGATTAATTCATCCAGTCTTAGCCCAAGGCAAAGGATCTAAACACATGGACCAAGTTTCTTGGCGCTAAGAATTAAACAAATGTCTTACCAAATATCTCCTGGTGGTGTTCTTGAGTGGAGTCCTGGAGGTAAGTTAGGGAAAAACAAACAAAACTAAGGTGGCCACGATAGATTGAATGAATTATCCACTTAGCTGTTCCTTCCAACTTGATGTCCTCTCCGTTGGTACGAGGGCACGATGCACGTTCACAGGATTCACAATTCAGTTTTGCAAATGTCAATATTCGACTCAACTTTTGCCGGGCAAACCAAAGGCAGCAGTTTATAGTATTTGCAAGTTAATTCAATTCGCGTTAATTCAAAGGGCGATCAATTTATTAATTAGGTACAAGGCACGCGAGAGTCCAAACGGCGTGTTAAGTTTTCAAGGCGGCAACGGAAGTGACAGTTCAGTGTGACCATTGTCAGAAATTTTCAATAGACTAAACAAAATGTTACTCAATCGATCTAATCGATTTGACTTATCATAAAAACTAATTCTATTTCAAATATCCACCCGCCCCGGACCGGCCTACCGGTCCGCTAATCGGTTGGTAGACGTGACAATGTTGCAACCGCTCTCCTCAGAATCGAACCGTCCACCAAGACCTCAGCAAATCGGGGAACTCCATCAGCCCCAGTTACCAAACGAAGGATGCGCCCCCTGCGCCATCTGAGTGGCGGAAGGTTTGCCTCCTTGATCAAAACGAGGTCACCAATATTGGGTGGATCGGTCTTGTCGGTCCACTTAACGCGTTGCTGGAGTATGTGCAAATATTCTAAATTCCAGCGTTTCCAAGAGCTCTGAGTAAACTGGCGTACCAATTCAAAACGCGAGAGACGACCAGGTCTCGTATCAATATAGGGGTACTCAGGCAAGGCGACAAGTGGGCGACCAATCAAAAAATGGCCCGGCGTAAGGGCCTCCAAATCATTCGGATCTGAGGAGATCGGGCACAATGGCCGAGAGTTCAAAACGGCCTCAATCTTACAAAACACAGTTGCAAGTTCCTCAAATGTAAGGACAGACTCACCGATTGTCCTGTGCAAGTGTGTTTTGGCCGATTTTACGGCGGCCTCAAATATACCACCCCAGTGTGGACAATTTGGTGGGAAAAACAACCAATTTATCCCACGTCGGGCTAGCCTATCACCTATATCAGCCTTGTTGGTTTCAAGGAAATTAACAACGTCATTCAAATAATTATAAGTGCCCTTGAAGTTAGTGCCGCAATCAGAACGGATCAAGGAAGGCAGCCCTCTGCGGGATACAAATCTGTCAAATGTGGCTACAAACGCCTCGATCGTAAGCGAGGAGACCAGTTCCAAATGTACGGCCTTTGTGGAAAGACAAACAAAAACACACAAGTAGGCCTTGACAGTCTTGCTGTTTCAAAGTGTCGACGTTTTTACCAAAAAGGGACCAGCGAAGTCCGTGCCAACACCGTCAAATGTCCTGCTCTCAGTTACGCGATCTGCCGGTAAGTCCCCCATCAACGGCTGCATGGTAGAAGCCTTGAGCTTATAGCAAGGGATGCAGCGAAAGACTACACTCCGAATAATTCTTCGGGCAGACAAGATCCAAAATTCGCGTTGCAAAATGGCCAACAAAGCATTACAACCAGCATGCGAATTTTTAAGGTGACGGTCAGTTACCAACAAGCGTACCAAATGACCGTCCTTAGGTAACAAAAGGGGGTGAAGTGCTCCGTAAGGGAGGTTGGCGTTCTTGAGACGCCCTCCAACGCGCAAGAGACCCGTATCGTCCAAAAAGGGGTTCAATTTAGATATTGCTCCCGACAATTTCGATTTCCCTGACTTAAGGATAGCAATCTCCTTCTCAAAATGCGCCAATTGCACAGAACGAACCCAAAAGGTGAGGGACTCCTGTCGTTCCTGTGGTGAGAGAAACGATGTCAGACGTTTCTGTTGTGGGTGCCTAAAATTAAAAACAAAACGCTTTATCCAAGCAGTAACACCTAACAACTTGTCGAGGGAGCTGTAACGATTCAACAGGAAATCGGGGTCGAAGGCGCATTCTACCTTCTCAAGAGCGAGTGTTCGTAGACCCGGCAAATTAGAAGTATTCAAAACTGGCGTTCGAGGCCAATCAATTTCTGGTCGACTCAACCATTCCGGACCCCACCACAGCGAATGACCTATCAAACTAGGCGTCAAGCATCCGCGCGAGGCACAATCAGCGGGGTTGAGCTCACCTGGCACGTGTCTCCAAACAAGTTTGACTTCGGATTTCTGGATTTGGGAAACGCGATTAGCGACAAATACCTCCAAGGTGTGAACAGAAGCCTTCAACCAACAAAGAACAATTTGGCTGTCTGTCCAGGCGTAGGTCCCATTAATACAAATGCTTTTACCCAAAGTGTTAGACACGTGGTTCAATAAGCGTACAAGTAGTGCTGCTCCCGAGAGCTCCAATTTCGGAATGGTCAGAGATGTCCGAAGGGGTGCAACCTTGCTCTTCGCCATGATCAGGGAAACCCTCACCTGACCTGATGCACTAACTGTGCGCAAGTACACCACGGCCGCGTGACCACGTTCCGAGGCATCACAAAACCCGTGAAGGGTGGCCTTGTACTTCCCGGGAGGAAGGATGGGACGAGGCAAGGAGATCTCGTTGACGGCAGGAAGTGACGATACAAAGGAGGTCCATTCCTCAACAAGAGTGCCGTGCAGAGGTTCGTCCCAGGTCAATCCTGCTGTCCAAAGCTTCTGCAAGAAGCATTTTGCCCAAAATATAATTGGACAGATCCAACCTTTCGGATCAAATGTTCTGGCGACAGTAGACAATACGAGACGTTTAGTCCAAGAACACGGCAATTTCAAGTCTACGTTATATGTAAAGATGTCTTGGACTGGTCTGTACTGAACGCCGAGAACAGCCATCACGGCGGGGTTGTCAACAATCTCAAACAAATGTGGATCTTGCTGATGATCCTCTGGCAAGCCTTCCAAAAGCGCTGGTGAGTTGGAAATCCATTTACGCAACTCATAACCAGCGGAGGCCAAAATACCTATCAATTCGTCCCGCAGGAGGATCGCCTCGTCCACTGTGGAGGCGCCCGAGCAAATGTCATCGACGTAAATATCGTCTTTCAAGATGGCGGAGGCTCTTGGGAAACGTAAGCCTTCGCGGTCTGCGAGCTCCCAAAAAGAAAGTATTGCCAAGTAGGGGCTTGACCTTAACCCGTACGTATTAGTATTGAGCTCGTAGACGACCATGGGATCGCGAGGAGACTCTCTCCAAAGGATCAGCTGGAAACGACGGTCATCAGGGTGGATAATCGTCTGCCTAAACATCATTTTTATATCGGCCACAAAGACAACCTGATGTCGTCGGAAGCTGGTGATGACGTCACAAAGGTCCTTGACCAACTTGGGACCAGAATGCAAGCACTGGTTCAAGGATACGCCTGTTGAAGTCTGCGCAGAACCATCAAACACTGTGCGCAGCTTGCCAGTCGATGGCTTCAATACCGCATGATGCGGGAGAAAGTAATACTCCACCGAACGCCAATCCAAATTTGACACTGACATGTGTGTCAATTGTTCATATTCTCTCATGAACTCAATGTACTTCTGTCTGAGCTCCGGATCACGACCCATGCGGCGACCAACAATCTCTTTTCGGCTAAAGGTCGTGACTCACCAAGCGGAGGCCGAACAGACAGAAAAGGCAGCTTCGTGATAATCCGACCAGTACGGAGTCGACCAGTGTTGTTCTGGAAGAACAGCTCGCACTCCTCGTGTTCTGGATTCAAACGGGCAGCTTGAGGGGGCTCTTCTACTTCCCAAAACCGAACCGCATCAGAGAGAGCAGAGCCTACAGCCAACAAATTATCAAGTTCGGGTGGAGGAGGGTCCCTAGGTACAGGTCCCATCAAAGCAAATCCAAATATGGTCGGGATGGCAGTCAAACCATTTGGCACCAAGACCCGTTTCCCACCAATCTAAATTCCACCGAGGACATCAGAGCCAATCAACAAGTCGATTTGTCCCGGTGTGTCAAATTTGGGGTCTGCCAGTTCCAATCCCGATGTCAAATTCACCACAGCAGCGGGTAGCTGCTTCTGTGGGTGCATACCCAAAATATTCTTCAACACAATAGCCGAGGTTTTAATCCTCGGGTGCGAAGATTCAACAGGACCAAACAAAACCTTAACTTGCCCTTCAACATTAGAGGCTACGTCACCTATGCCCCGTATACAATTTGGAAATAAACCCATATTTAATTTAACCTGCCCTACTAAACAAGTGGAAACAATGCAACCTTGTGAACCTGTGTCCAATATAGCACGGACAACAACAGAGGTCCCCGTGGGTCCCCAGACCCTAACAGCAACCGTTGGTAGGATAACGGTCTCAATGGGGGAGGTTGGAGTTATAGGGCAGGGGTCAATGACCTATTGTTGCCTGGGCGGCGACCGTTGGCCAGGACCAGGCAAGTCAAAACGAGGTGGGCGTGAGTCAAGGCGGGGACGCTCCGCCAAAGGAGGGGAATACCTGGGGCAGCAGTCATGGTGCTGGTGACGCTGAACAGCACATTCAGGTGCGCGAGAGAGAGGAGGCGTGCGCACGCTACGGTTCTCCAAGCGGGGTGAGTGGCGATCAATGGAGCGAGGCGACTCTCGGCTACGCGCCGGTGAGGCTCGGCTGCCACCTTCAAAACACCCGCCCGTGCGCGGCGTCGGCTGGTTGGACAAGCGGCCTACCTCTCTGGCATTCATGCATAGAATGTCCAAATGCTGTCCTCCACAGTGAGGACAGGGGCGAGAGTTTGGGCAGTCTCGCTGGTAGTGGGACCCCAAACAAGAGAAGCAAAGGCGGCGGGCATTCGCGATGCGCCTACGAGAGGCGACATGTAGGTCCAAGAATGCCCTACAACTCGCCGTTCTGTGTCCCGTGACCTTGCAGTAAGAGCACTCCACTGGGCTCTGCGTGACTGCAAAGCGAGGAGGGCGCCGGTCAACATTGGCTCGGGTGTGAACGCGAGCCTGCTCCTTGACTTTGGGCGGCTGCGTCTTAGCCGGCGTGTCACCACCGGAGTTGTCCAAGACCCGGCACTCATCCTCCAGGAACCTCTCCAGATCAGCAAAGGGGGGCAGATGGGTCGCGCTATCCCCACCAAAGCGCTGTTCAAAACGCGACCTCAGGTCGGCAGGCAGCTTTTTCAGCACAATGTGCACCAATAGATAGGACCATTGGTCCACGTGCAGGTCAAGGCACTTAAGTGCGTTGATGGCCACCAAAAGCGGGTTCAACAGTTGGGTGCGCAACCCAGAGACCCGGGTGAGCGTCGGCAAATCCAAAATCTGCTCGATGTGCGTGTCGGCGAGGCCACGCTTATTATGGTACCTACGGGTGATTAGGTTCCGAGCCGTCTGGTACGCCTCGTCAGACACGGGCAGATGCTGGATGAGGCCCTTAGCCTCCCCATCCAGAACCGACATTAAATATGCCAATTTTTGTGCTGGCCGAAGGTCAGCCCTATCATTGACCAGGCTGTCGAACAAATTAACGAAGCCCAGGTAGCTTCCTAGGCAGCCATCAAAATGGGGGAGGTCCAAAGTAGGGAGCCTACTCACCAGCCCCAGCCCACAAAAGACCACCTGATACATAAATTACTTGTATTTGTTCTGGTCTAATTTATTTATAGTGTGTATGTATTCTTTAACATATGAGTCTGTTTATCAATTCTCTGGTTTCCATAGTACCTATTAGTTCTGCCAAGATGTCCCCATCTTGGTAGAACTAATACTGACTCAGATGGCTGAGATCTCCGAGGGTATTATTGCTATATTTCTACTCAAGGGCATTTTTCTAAATTTCACTTAGAATGATATCGCCGCCATAATATCACCCGGTCCTTTGGGAGTTCACGGGGACACGGGTCCAATGTGCAGTGGCATTTGGGGAATTTTAATGTAACGTGTGATTGTACATCTGCAAAGGAGAATCTTTGAGTGCACGAATGGCGTAGTGGTTCAAATGGTCGACTCGCCGTTTATCGCTGTGACGGATATCGTCAGTTCGACCCTTACACGCAACAACCAGATGAGTAATCCACAAATAGTATGCTTAAGTATATAAGTTGTTTCCATTTTTCCATTCGTTAATTGAATATTTATAAACACCCCTGAGATAGGTACATGATTTCCTCCTAAGGAGGATGGTGTCTTTTTAAAAGAATTGAGCAGACGAAAATAAAGTATTACAACCGCCGACTCACCAGAATAGATGTAGGATGTACCTATTATTACTATTCTCAGGCGTGATTTTAATGTCACGTTTTCCTTTCATTCCACTATTGTCATGGAATATTGTCATATCTATCGTTATATAACAACAGAGGATGAATCACCCTGTTTATCGCCCGTGCAACACCCCTTTGTCTGCTGGAACGTTGTTGGTAAAGTAAACAAATCCATTTCTACCAATTATGCAAATCGTGAGAACTCATAAATTATTAACCACTGCATACATGGCTGTACACAATGGATAAAGTTTGAAGAGCCTATTATGTACGCAATTAATTTATTATTATACCACCTGCTTAATTGAATGAATATAACCTTTATCGCTGTTTATACTTTTGGTTTGAACGTAAATTGCTAATGATCGCTTGCTAAACGGGAGACATTGTGAGAAAACCTACATGTCTGGGAGCTTTCACATACCTAATGTTCTCAAAATACACAGATATAAAGTCTGCCAACACGCACTTAGCCAGCGCAGTGGACTGTGACCTAACCCTTCTCATGGTGCGAAGAGGCATTATGAGAAGGGTTAGGTTAGGGTTGTTAAGATCTAGCCGTGAAACAGTAAGCTCCGTATAAGTAAAGGGCTTTTGATAATGAAATGTACCTATAAAAGTCTATAAAATCTCTATCTTAGTTCGACTTAGAGCAATTACTGAAATAATTCTGACTCTATGGCGCAGATCACACTCCTGTCAATTGACGCCTCCCGTTTAAATTTGAAATGCCTATTTTCATTTATAAATGCTTCTGATGTCGGCATTTCATCTTCACTTTCATTAATATTTTTAATAACTTTCTCTTGTTCGATAGGTACCACAATACTGACACAATTTTAATTGTACAGACCAATATATTTAAGTAAGTACCATCGTAATAAATTCCAATATTGCTTATGAAGGTATCGAATCGATTACAAATGCATCCTTGACCACAATTTCACGTGGGTATAGTAGCAAAACTGTGACAATATCCATATGGGGGCGAATCAGGAATACAAAGTGTCACTACACTATTTAATTCTAAAGGGTCGTAAGAGGCGACTTATGAAAATACATGAAACAAATACTAAGTCTCTCTGGAAAGAGACGGTAATCTCGGTATCAAACCCGATACCAACCCCTCTGCCCACCCCAGTGAACCAAATCGTCCTAATGATTCACAAATTTATAATAGTGACGCAAATTAAGAGAGGCCTATGACCAACATACTACGAACATGGATGTTTGTCTTGGTCTGGGTGTTTCTATGTATAATATGTATGTAGAAGTTGTGTAAAACTATGTAGGTATATGTGTATGTTTATCCATTATCTAGTACCCATAGTATAAGCTCTGCTTAGTTTGGGACTAGATGGTGTTGTGTGAATGTGGTAGAATATTATATTATTATTATTATACTATGTGGCATCGATATATATGTACTAAAGTACTAGATGTAGCATTCAGAACATTTACTTTGTTCAAATGCTTTGCATGAACATACCGGCAAAGCAATCTAGTGTCACTTTGACTTTCCTGCAGTGTGGGTCCGCTTCGTTTATTGACTGTGTGGCGACGATATATCGATTAATTTGAATCAGAACTAGTATCTGTAGTAGCGTTAGTCAATATTTTTAATTATTTATGTAAATAAAAGAGTTAAGGGTATCATAATACCACATTAAAATGTATTACTTTATTTTTATGTGACGTCATTTACGATCATAGACTAACTACTATGCAGAAATACATTGCAAGTGATTGTACTTAGGTAAAATACATGACTAAGACCAGCCTTCGTGAAGGTATTAGTTTTAAAAGGTTTTTAGTTTGATTAATGTTATAAAACCAATTTGACGTTGTATAACACTAATTCTGTGTTCTTTTTATTTTTTGGTATATTGATCGTAATAACCGTATTAACGAATATTTCAACACTTCATCATAGTAGGTACACATTTGCAGTTATAGAAAAATACTATAACTAACTATAAAAATAATATATATAGTTATTAAAATATATTTTTGAGCATTTCTTGCTAGAGTAAATTTATCTGCAATTTAAAATATTTTTTTAGGCGGGACTTCAACCCGCGACCACGTCGATACCGTACCGACTAAGCTACTCAGGCCACTTCGTCATAAATTTTTTTTTAATAGTTGGTTTCCTTATCGTAGCACATATTGCCATCTGCCACATGTGTAGGTTTAGAACTCTGTGGTCAGCAAGGGCATCTTTACAGAATGACAAACAATCCTGCCTTATATATTAGGATATGTTTAAGCAATTCTCATAGTAAGATAAATATAAAGTTTAAACATTAGAATTATTCGTGAAGCAACTAAGGCAAGTCTTGAACTTACGCCCACGAATACATTTTTCTATTTTGTAATAAAAACAACTGAATATAATTATAGATTCCATTTTTTTACTTAAATAAACCCCCCAGCAATTAATTCCTTTTATTTTCATAAATAAACTGTTCTTATTATGTTGATGAAATATTGCAGGCAGAAAACATCTCTTCTGTGATGTAAATATTCCTTGCAAATGGCAATAACCAGCCAGTAGCGTTAGAGAACTATTGAATACTTATTGGTAAGATGCCAGGACTTGTTGTTGTTGATTGGCTATAATAATAACGAGACACTGTAAGTCATTGGCGCTGCTTACGCCTACGTGTTGCGCTAGTACGATTAGACGTCATACATTAGACAATTTGAACAAAATATTTAGAGGGAATGCTCCGTCTATCGTTAGAGTATATGTCAATGCTATGTGGAAAATTACAAGGAAAAGTACACAAATACTATGATGATGAGTTGATTTAGACTTGACTTATTTCCATCTGTTTTATGAAGAGTTCTGAGGCATCTCACTTAGTATAATAGTAAAATGTAGCTAGGGTAATACTGTCTGTCATAGGTATAAGATTTAAAGGAGTGTATCAAAGTAAAATTTACTGGCAATATTTTGAGACAAAGGCCACTGTCTCATAACTTTATCGAGAGAATCAAGAAACAATAATATTAAATGCATACATACATACATAGATAGACTCACGCCTGTTTCCCCGAAGGGGTAGACTGAGGCATATTAAACGCCTACTTTTCGCCAGTGTTTTGATCCCAAGTAATAGGTGGCGAGCCTATTGCCGCTTATCGGGATATTTTGTTTACCAGAGCCTCGTCCGTTGATCGGCAGGTGCACCACTTGCAGGTGAGGTTGGCTTGGGACCCTAAGTTCTTGGTGGGAACCCTAGGCAGCCATATTAAATATTTAATAAAATTTTGCTGTTTGGGTACATAGTTATGTTTTATACTACTCGTTGCATAGTTTCTACTTACGAATACGTTCATAATGTGACTCTTTAAATCAATAGATAATTTTACTTATTTATCCAACTTTAGCGATAATATACCTGTTTTGTTGATATTTCCACAAAAATCAGGCAGTATCTCAGATACCTATTGAAAAGTACCTCAAGTAGGTAGGCTAGTAGTTATTGCAAGTCAACGGGTAGGTAGAGACAAATATATATTTCAGTTTGTAGTCAAAATTGTAATGATTCTCCATAAAACATCATATCAGGCCTCTTTCGGCCTACCACGCACTGACGGTGAAATACATACGCTCAGTGCGGCCGTGGGTTTACTTCAGTCCGCCAACCCAATAGGCTGCCAGCAACCCAATATCGCACAGAGCGCACACGCCGGCGCCGCCCGTTAGTGTTGCGCTATGTAGCTGATCTGATCGAACGCTAGTTCGATCAATATAATCAACGATGGCAAGCAATAAAAAAATACGATATACTAATTTGCCCTGCAGTTACTGATATTGAAAGTGACAGTAGCGAAGAAATATTTCCCATTAAGAAAAAAAGTACCTATTTAGAAACAAGTCAGCATGGAAAACTCAAATTATAAAAAAAATATTGCATACAAAATCTTTGCGTGACATGTTTTAAAGGCAAGCACAAGTAAATAAAAATCTTTTTTAATGTCTTTTACGATATTTCTATTTTATTTTTGATATCCCCTTATTCCCATCCGTCCCATCACTGCTCAAAATATTTTCTAGTGCGGCTCAGGTCGATATCGGCCCGCCGCTTTTCCTGGTTTCATTTCCTATTTGGTAGATTCCGGGGCGAATCAAACCTATGGAAGAAGGGTTCAAGGTTATTCCAACAGAACAAAAAAAATTGTGTAAGTACATAATGTTTTCGCAAAGTTATCGGGTATATAGGTCGGAAAAATCGTTGGGCGCGCATTTCGACCTGCCGCCGCACCAGATGAAGGTTTACGATTTTACTTGCCGCAGCCAAAGTGTTAAAAAAAACAAATGCCATTTATCCTATGCGGGTGTTTTGTACATCACGGTGGTGACTATAGCGTATCGGTGATCGCCTAATGTAACTGCTACTGCACGTTCTACTGTATCAAAGTGTCATCGTGTGGCTATAGTCAGCATAAACCTTCTAATTTTACACTTAAACGTCGTAAACTGCGCATATTTATCATCTTACTACATCTACATATCTTTTATTTAGGTATGCTCGGATTTTTCTTAGGAGTTAGAAAAAGAAACCTTTAATTTCACGAACAAATCTTTCTATTTGGCCGGTACATAAAAGTAAGCCTAGTAAGTGTAAAATTTACCTGTTTAATATATACAAATGTTGAGCATAAAATCAAAAAGTTGATATACATTCCAATATTCCAGACTGGCCGACCAATAGACGGAGCCATTGTATTACATTTTCATTTCAAAATTATAAAATTATTTTTCATACCACACAAGTAGAAGTTTCGTTCTATGAGTCACCCTAATTTACAGCAAAGACGCAATATACCGGTGTCATGAAATGCAAGTTCTGACTCAATCGTATTTTGACGACACTCAATTGATTGAAAAAGTTTCGATGAGCTTCCCACTTTCGTGTCATTCAGCCCTTAGATGTCGACCGTGACAAGTTTCTGCTCCGAAGATCGGCCTTTAGTTATAGAATAAAGTGACGAGTCACCAGACCCAAGGATGGAGATGGGATGACAGCCAAAGTACTACGTTATTGTAAATACAGGACAACATTTTAACATTATATACTGTTCGCATAGAGTTTCGTTTACAGGTGGAGTGGTAAAACTTAGAAATAGAGTCTGCCATGTTTTCTTTGAGTATAGTTGGTGCCACGAGAAGATAGACTTTTTGTAAACAAACATTCAGGGCTTCACATTCGCAACCTTTTTTTAAACAGTTGTGTTTTAGATTTTATACATTTTGAACAGTCTTTTTTTTCAATGCCTAATTATGCCTTTATGTTTTTAAATTTATATTGTTAAATTTTACTGAAATAAAAATATTTGATTTTGTGTTTGAATGGTCGAATGTTCATAAATTTTCCGATGTTTTTGTCGTTTTACACATAATTTATTCTGTAAATTAAGGAAAAATAGAGTACCATGTATGTTAATGATAGAGTACATACATGTTACTCTATTATTCACATGTTTTTTTTTAATCATAGACAATAAATCATTTGCTCAAAGTAGCCAGTAGCCTAAAATATTAAAAATCAAAAATCAAAATCCTTTATTCATTTAGATTACAAAGTGACACTTATGAACGTCAAATTTAAAACATTATTACTGTATGCTTCTACATTTACATTTACTGCCACGTTCGCAAAGCAAGGGCGTAGAACCATGAGAAAGAACGGGCAATAAAACTCACGTTCACTCTTTTTCATCGCCAGGTTTTTAATAATACATAACAATTAAACTTTTGTAAGGTGCTGCAACTGTTATACCTTCTATGTTACTTGTATATATTTAATTTATTGACCAACAATGAATAATATTACAGATAACTAGTTCGTACATTGCATAAAAATTTCTGGGCATGGAGATTTTACGTTTTCTGTGAATGAAATCGTCAGAATTAACTTTAACAAAATCCAATAAAAGTTACGGTAGTCTGAAAACGCAATTTCTTTTTAGGGTTCCGTAGTCCACAAGGAACCCTTATAGTTTCGTCATGTCCGTCCGTCTGTCCGTCCGCAGCCTAGCTCAAAGACGCCTGGTGCTAGAAAGCTGATATTTGACATGAATATAGACATAAGATATTGCAACAAAACTGTAGAATAAAATTTAGGAAAATATATTTTTTAAGGGTATCTCCCCTACATATATGGTGGGGTTGAATTTTTTTTTGGTTGCGTACCCCATCATGTGGGGTATCATTGGATAGGTTTTAAAAATATATTATTAGTTTGCTCAAATCATTTTTCGATCAAGTGATTGGTTTGTCAAATATCAAGCTTTGAAGTGAAAAAAATTGTTAGACTCAAGTGTCCCCCCCCCTCTGCCGGCTAAACTATTAATTTGGAAGAGGTGAAAAAAATCACAAATGTAGTACATATAACGAATTTAAAAGGAAAACTATCAAGGCTCAGTAGATATCGCTAGTTTACGAGTAATCGTCGGTTAAGTTATAAATACCTATTTCTGTGAGTTTACGTTGGGCGCGCTGGCTTAATCTTAAAGATATACGTACTTTGGTATGTAATGTACTACGGTACTACGTATGTATAGTAGTAGTATATCTTGAAAACCACATTTTATGTTTACAATACATAACTGGATACATATCTAGTATATTTCTAAACAAAACTTAGGTTCTTATAATAGTGATATTAAAATTATTTTTTCAGCAAAATAAACAGTCGGATTTGTTGTACATTAATACCCTTTGCAGCAAGTCATTATGGGCAACTACGGAACCCTACATTGCGCGTGGCCCGACA
This sequence comes from Euclidia mi, assembly GCA_944739405.2. Classification (NCBI taxonomy): domain Eukaryota; kingdom Metazoa; phylum Arthropoda; class Insecta; order Lepidoptera; family Erebidae; genus Euclidia; species Euclidia mi. The sequence continues at coordinate 68,310,226 of OX123184.2, forward strand.
CGCACTTGGCCGGTTTTTTTAGGTATAAATAATTTTCTGCGCGACTAATAGTTTGCCATCTGCTATTCTGCACCCGCTTTTTCGAGATGCCGGCAGCGGGAGGAGCGTTGCGATCCTATAAACTTGTATTTAGCTTTACATTTACCTACCCCTTCTTGACAACTAAAACATTAAATTTTGTCCTCTTATAAATGCATGTTAAGCCCAAGAATGTAACATTTCAATGAACTAACTCCAAATGTTGACATTCCAGGCGCCAGTACCTCAAAACATTAAAATATCCTGTTGACAGCGCATAATATCGATAAAAACCCGATCCATTGACATTTTAGTTTCCAATGACACGTATCTATGTACCGTTGCGCTCATTGGATTTGACATGATTTGTTTTTGACAGAACTATCGCTAAGTCACTTAGTATAAATTCTTTGTTTACAAAAAGTCTATGTTCTCGTGGCACGGACTTTAGAGAGATTTGTATTTGTGTCTTAAAGCACGCCTTGTATAAACTCACTTTATCAAAGCACCTCTATTCTTCTTTGCTCATAATAATATTTTAAAAAGAAAATCGCACATCAACATGACATATATATGAGCGCACTAGAGTACATATCATTCACTTAAAGAATGTTCCTTAACTTTTCATCAAAACAGATAGTAAAAATTTTCTCATCCGTTTGGTCGTTATTAGAATTAAGCAATTAAATACAGATGCTATAGCATGGTGCTATACACCATTTCAACGTAAGTACAACTTGTGAAAATTTTTCATCCATCACAACAGCCGCCTGATACATAATTTACTCGTATTTGTTCTGGTCTAATTTATTTATAGTGTGTATGTATTCTTTACATAATATAATTATGAGTCTGTTTATAAATTTTTCTGTTACATAGTACTAGTTCGTTGAGTTAAGATGTCCCCATCTTGGCAGAACGAATGAAAACTCCGCGGGTATTATTGCTATATTTCTACTCCAGGGCATTTTTCTAAATTTCACTTAGAATGATATCGCCGCCATAATATCACCCGGTCCTTTGGGAGTTCACGGGGACCCGGGTCCAATGTGCAGTGGCATTTGGGGAATTTAATCTAACGTGTGATTGTACATCTGCAAAGGAGAATCTTTGACTGCACGAATGGCGTAGTGGTCGTCTCGCCGTTTATCGTTGTGATGGATATCGTCAGTTCGACCCTTTCACGCAACAGCCACACGAGTGATCCACAAATAGTATCCCTAAGTATACAAGTTGTTTCCATTTTTTCCATTCGTTAGTTGAATATTTATAAAGAGAGATACATGATTTCCTCCTAAGGAGGACGTTGTTTTTTTAAAAGAACTGAGGAGACGAAAAGAAAGTATTACTAGACTCACCAGAATAGATGTAGGATGTACCTATTATAACTATTCTCAGGCGTGATTTTAATGTCACGTTTTCCTTTCATTGCACTATTGTCATGGAATATTGTCATATCCATCGTTATATAACAACAGAGGATGAATCACCGCGTTTATCTCCCGTGCAACACCCCTTTGTCTGGTGGAACTTTGTTGGTAAAGTAAACAAATCCATTGCTACCAACTATGCAAATCATGAGAACTCATAAATTATTAACCACTGCATACATGGCTGTACACAATGGATAAAGTTTGAAGAGTCTATTATGTACGCAATTAATTTATTATTATACCACCTGCTTAATTGAATGAATATAGCCTTTATCGCTGTTTATACTTTTGGTTTGAGCGTAAATTGCTGATTAATGCTTGCTAAACGGCGAAGGAAGACATCGTGAGAAAACCTACATGTCTGGGAGTTTTCACATACCTAATGTTCTCAAAATACACAGATACATGTAAAGTCTGCCAACACGCACTTAGCCAGCGCAGTTGACTGTGACCTAACCCTTCTCATGGTGCGAAGAGGCATCTTTAGAAGGGTTAGGTTAGGGTTGTTAAGGCCCAGCCGTGGAACAGTAAGCTCCGTATAAGTAAAGAGCTTTTGATAATGAAATATACAATCAAACAAGTTGGCGGTGGACCTGTTTGAAAAAAATCCCTTGGCTCGCTCATAGATTCGAGGCACACTAGAAAATGATTTTGTATACGAGTGTCAATGTGGTAATCGATTTTAAACTTTCGCGTTTTGTATACATAATACAACATAAATTAGCGGGTCTTAATCACGTACAATTAACTTATTTAAGGTATAAATACCTAGTTGGTGCCGACGTTTCGCTCGTCTTACACCGAGCGTGGTCGCGGAGAGACTGATGAGAGCTCAGCGCCGTCTTGTGGAAGTGCGGATTTCGGAACCTACCCTCACTTGGTCTTTATTTAATGTCGGTACTCCGACACACTACACTAATGATGTCTACACACTGTTGAGATTTATCACTGCGGCGGTGTCTACACTTGCTGATGACTGGATTCCAAGTAGCCGATAATCTATATCCATCCTCCCGGTTGAAATTATTATGTTTCTTGATTTCTACCGCTTCTCGTACTATCCTGGAGTAATAGTGACGATCGGTGTATAAGACTTGTGGTTGATGCAGTTCTATCCAGTGTTTTGGTCTAGACTCCCAACAAATGCTCAGCTATCGCCAACTTATTAATATGTCGGTTTTTTACAGCTGCGATATGTTCCTTTACTCTTGCAGCGATTGTACGCTTAGTCTGCCCGATGTATGCACTACCACAGCTGCAATCGACTTTGTAGACGCCAGGTGTTTGGATAGGAATGGCATCCTTTGGGGTACGCAGATTGTGTGCAATCTTAGCGGACTATATACAGTCTTGATGGAGTATTTCTTGTGTGCTGTTCCAACCTTGTCCGTCCCTCCCTTTAGATATGGCATGTACGCCGGCACTCTGCTTACTTCAGGTCTACGATCTTTCCTCTTCAGACGAAGTATCTTCTTCTTGTATCCATTGCGCCTCAGTACCTCCTGAACATGTGACAGCTCACTATTTAACTGTTCAGGGTTACACAGGTCATACGCTCTGTTCACTAACGAGGACACAACGGAATCTAAATGCCGCGGATGGTAGTGCGAGTTCGCGTTAATATATTACGACACATACCTGTCGGTGTGTGTCAGTTTCCTATATGCAGTGTGTCCAAGGGTACCATTATCTCTCACTGTCACTTTAACGTCGAGGAATGCTAACGATCCGTCTACCTCCATTTCGTATGTGAATCGGATGTTTGGATGTATGGAGTTCAATTTGTCTGCAAATTGTTCCACGTCTTGCTGGTTCCCCTTTATCCCTTCGTCTGGCGTATTCCCGCTCCGGGACAATAAGACAATTAGATTATCTGGCATCCGCCATTTTTGAAATTAGCCCACATCTGGCATATTCCCGCTCCGGGACAGAAAATTATTTGGCGCATGTGGCGCCGTCCCGCTCCGGGAATTTGGTTAGCTGTTTTTAAAAACGTGGATTTAGGCACCTTATATGCATTTTGCACTGCTATAACATATACTGACGAAAAAAGATAGAAATACAGTCCAACAGAAACTCAACAAGGCATATAATTCCATGAATGTTCATTGTTCCTGCAGTGTTCCCTGTGCGGTTGTGTGCTAGTGTTTGTTTACAACGAACGTCCGCGTATTTTGTGAATTTTAAGTATATTTTGTTGTGTTTCGGCCTAAACATCATTAGGAAAGGATGGGTGGGTAAGTAATATACTTAATATAAGTAATTTTTTGTGTGGATTCAAGGCTTTTTAACAAAAAAAATGCTTATTTCGTCAACCACTCCCACTTTGCAATCGTGTTAGTCCCGCCAAAAAAACTATTTCTTGTTGGCTATTTACGATACTTTTGTGTAAAAGATTGTGAAAAACTAATTATTGTATAACTATTAACATATTTCTTACTTTAGATTCATCCAAGTAAATCAATATTTAGCGAAATTTGTGATAAAATTACTGCCGGCATTGTGTCGTCCCGGAGCGGGACAAATGCCACACAGGCAACTTTGATCACTGCTACATTAGTGTGGATTATTTCGGAGCATATTATATTGCCATTTTTACTGAAAATGAACATAAGATAACATAAAAATTAACTAAAAATTATCTATATTGCTTTTTTCCTTTTTTTCCTAGAGAATTCATGAAAATCGGATCCATAATATTGTAGCAGTGAACATGTGTGTCTGGCATTTGTCCCGGAGCGGGACAAATCTCCGTCTGGCATTTGTCCCGCTCCGGGACAAATCCCACACGTTTTGCTTATAAATTCTCAAATATTTTTGTTTGCTAACACGTTTTAATTTTGTAACGTAACTTTAGTATAATAAATCTAGTTTTAGAAAATGTTATTAGTATTAAAAAAAGATAATCTGAAATTGTTTTACAGGTCATTAATTGTGAGTACCTATTTAGAGTCGTTTTTCGAGAGGTTTATGTTTATATCTCAAGCTGCCAAATTTATTACTTTACGAATGTAGTTTTTTTTTTAGGCTTACTATATGAACTGAACTTACGAATAAACAAAAAACATGAGCCACTTGAGCCACGTCTCTCTCAGAACAAATCTTGAAACATGAGTCACTTCATAACACCGGCAGGACGGCGCCTGATAAGGCTTACATTTATTAATGTTCCTACTGCTAAAAAAATTTATGGAGTAAAGTGATTTTATGACTGTATGTTTTAAATTAGGGTATAGTTTTGTAAATAAAACACAAATATTAACGAGAAAAAGTATAATTTATGAATTATGGTAGATTAGGTATCGAAAAATGGAAAAAATGCCATGACCCTATCTTTACTTTACGATATTGTTTTAATTTCACACTTTATACATATTTACCGTATGCAATATGATAGCATACTTAATTAAGAACCTGAAATGCTATATTTTATTACACATATAATACAGAAAAGCAGTAAAATTTAAGTTTTTCTAAACATCGAAGACTAGTTTAAATTGTCATTCCTAGGCTTTGCCAGATGTGGTATAATTAGCAAAATGGCTTCCGCCATATTAGCTCTTTTTTTTTCTGTCCCGGAGCGGGACGGCGCCAGATCTGCGTAAATGATCAAAATGGCTGCGCCAGACGAAGGGTTATGATGCAGAAGATATCGTCGACATACCTCTTCCATAACTTCACATTTGATGCCTGCATGTCTATGAATTCTTCTAAGTGCTCCATCCAAATGTTGGCCATTACCGGTGCTATAGGGCTACCCATAGCCACTCCATCGAGCTGGAGGTAGTGTTTTCCACGATATAAGAAGTAGTTTCCATCCAAGCAATTCTTAAGTATTGAACAGTGTATTCGTCAGACAGGCCGTTTTCCCTTAATTTCCTCTCTACGACCTCACGGCAATCTTGAACAGGAACATTGGTGAATAGTGACTCAACATCAAAACTCACCATCACCACGTCCGATTCCTTTTTCATGCTCTTGATAATTTCTATAGAGCGAAACGTCGGAAACAAATAGGTAGTTATACCTTAAATAAGTTAATTGTACGCAATTAAGACCCGCTTATTTATTTTGTATGATTTATAATCTACTTACATTATCATTCAAATATAGCATGTATTTAATGCGGCGACTAAGTAAAGCGAATACAAGTTTCAAAAATAATTAGAGTGGGTACCATATATAATCGGTTGGCAGCTAATAAGGAGTATCGTAATAAGTAAAATGTAGCACATAAATATGTCAGTAATAAGCATCGTTTTAATTTAAACTAGCAGCATTTTATTTTTTTGGGAACTAAATTAGTATCTAATCGGCAGCTTGATGATGAATAAAAAATAGAAAATGGACATTCATAAATAATAAAAATTTCAATATTGGGCAAATGATTGTGTCTTAAATGAGTGTTTCGTATAAGTAGCTAAGACGCTTCAGTCTTTTAAGCCAAATTGACGGTGCCCTGCTTCGCAGGGCTCCTATTTTTGGGTACAGGGTCACAAGAAAACCTAACATAACCTACCTACTAACATTATTAATAGCCAAGTCATTATTTATAGCTCCTCGGCAATTATTTCAATTGACTTGTATAGTTTATTTGCTACCTAAAGTTATATAACATATATATACCTAAGTTTTTATAACACCCTTAGTTTTGAATCTTATTTAATATAATAGTCGCGAAAATATTTAATCGCTAGCAACTTATTTTATTAGTTGCAAACATTTAGTCATCTTTTAAGTTATTAGTCACTCGGAAAATAATAAGCTTTCAAATATTAGTTAATTTAGGAGAATAACATTTGTGACGTAAGTTTGACACTGACATTGTATTGAAATTGTATTTTGAACAAATTTGTTGAGGAGAATTGGGCCTCTGAACTAAAACAGTAATCTGAAATAGCTTTAGGAAAATGTCCAATGTTTTATACTCAAATTTATGTTTGATCTACTTTATAATATGATTAACTTCAGTAACCGCAGCACTTCACACCACCGTATCTGTTATGTATCAGCATCGTGCTATTTTAAACCTGCTAAATCTGTTTTCAAAAGCATTCACTATTACAATTCATTATCAGAGCGCCACCGTGCTTTATTAAACGCACTTAAAGCTGTCGGTACCGATTCTTGTTTCAGAAATAGTATTGAAAGTCTATGTCTGAGGCTTTCGGGCTGCTTACAAACTTCGTCACCAGAGTTGGCTACACATATGAAAAAAAAAACAGACTCAAACTAGAGCAAACCATGACCCTATAAAACAAAATGGCATTCGCATTCACATGGCTTACTGTAAAGGGAATAAAACTATAAGTCGTTAAGCACGCACACATACATTTGGCCTCCATCGTTTCCAGCGATCTTTTCCAGGCGTCATTACACGAACATAATGAAAATAGTGAAGCATTTTAACGTTCAGAAATTTGGTATATTGGGCGCACCCAATTACATTCAGTCATTCACGTGAATAAGTAAGGCTTCTGTGCAGTTATTAAACCCTCTGTCTATAGTTACAGCTCATTCGTTTGCGCACTAATAGGTAAGTGAGCAAATTTTATTGGAATAGTTACGGCAAACTATCATGCTAACTCCTAACTAATCTTTGTTGAAGAGATATCTAGGTGTAATTTATCTATACTTCGTAGTTATAGGTACATACTTGGGTATGATATTATTCATAACGAGGGAAAGCCTAATTGAGCCGTTTCTGCCCGATCCCGTAGTAATTTAGGAAAATCCCTTCCTAATGCACACCTATGGCCTGCAAGGAACATTAATCCCAAATTTTGGTTTCTTGCGTCCAATAGTTACTATTGTGCGTTGTCTGCCAGACAGTAACGCAAGAATTTAATATATACAGATGAAATTCAAATGGAGAAAAAGATACTACAACTTGCTTGTAACAGAGTCTGCAGGCTGAAAGCGAAATTTACCCAATTGAGAGTTGTTGACATTTTGGGCTGTGGATTAATTAAGAGGCTTGAATGAGCTTCAACTTTTTTATGAAATATAAAAATATAGGTATTTCTAAAAAACAATTGTGGAACTATTTATGCTGGCATGGATTATTGTGATAAAAATATATATGCATACACACAAAGCTAAGGACTGGTCATGATACTATTTCAAATCATATTTATACTATTTCTCTTTTTAATGCTTGAATCAAGCTTAGGTGCTAGCGCAATAGTTCGCGAAAACTGTGCACGTGACTCCGTAGCTTCAAAACTAGGGACATTAGACTTCCGTGTAGAGACATATCGCACGCTTAATCCAATACTGTCACTATCCAAAATTTTGCCAAAACGACTTTTTAATGTCATCTGTTGGGAAACGTGGACCTACGCGTAATCGCACTGACACTAGTAAAAAAGTAACAAGAATACCCGCTAGATGGCAGTAGTTCGCTTCGTCACTAAACAAAATATTCCTCTCCCCTCAGTGGAACACTGACCTTTAACGAAAAAGTACGTGTCGCCAAGGACAAAATTAACGATTTTTGAGTGCAAAAGTGTCATTTTAGCAATTAAACCGGTTTACTAGTGATATTTTTTGGTAAGTAGTGCATTATTTTAATTTAAACAGTGACATTTTGCGTTTAAGTTCATATTTGCACTAAGTTTTTCTCTTATTTATATCATGGGTTTGACGCCATATTGACATTTTTTGCTTAGTGTTAAGTTTGCATTAAAGTTACCACATTTTTAATTCAATAATTTGATGTCATAATGACACTTTCAGTTAAGTGTCAGTTTAGCTTTTAAATCATTACTTATTTGTCATTTTTTTCGCTACAGCATAATCGTCATATTGCTTATTATGACATTTTTGCTGTCATAATTTTCTTAAAATTTTTTATTAAACTCATTGATAAAATATTTTATTTCATAAAGTGTCATTTTGCTGTCAGGATTATGGCAATAATTAACGCAAAGTGTCGTTTTATCATGGTTTTATCGTACCTATACGATTACTTTTACCGACGGTTGGCATTTAAAATTGATCAATTACGTTAGGGATTACTGTAGAGGAATCCCTAACGTAAATTTAATAAAAATATTTTGAAACTTTACTCTAGTAACTACGTACTAGAGTAAAGTTTCAAAATATTATTTAGGACGATTCCATTATTTAAACTTTCGGTATTCTTACTACACAAACATTAATTTATGGCTTTCATGTTTTAAGGTGTACAAAAGAATGCAGCGGCGTGATAAATTACTGTAGCTTCACTTGAAAATAGAGAAAATGACTGTAGTGATGAAAAATCAAACTCATATCTACCAGTGTTTCATACTCTTACTCAAGTAGAGCCACTACAGATCTCGTTTGGAAACAATCAGAAGTTACGTAGTTTAAGCAGCAGTAGTTCATCTTCGTCATGCAGCTCTTCCTCTTCGAGCAGTTCATCTTCATCTAGCATTGGGACACATATTTCAGATTCAATCCAGTCTAAGGAATTCAATATTAGTGCTCACTGTTTACACAACCGGGCGAGAATCTACCGAGCACAGCTAATTTGCAAAGTTCTGTTCAGGTATCTAGAGCAAGATCATTAAGATCTTGTTCATCCAAATCCAAATGTTCTATAGCATCTTCTGTAGCTTTTAGAGCATGTGATTTTTCCCCGGATGATGATGACGTTATTATTATTTAGAATAAATTTAAAATGCCTACTGGAGTGAAGTCTGATTATTATTATTTATTTTATTTATAGACTCACGCCTGTATACCTGAAGGGGGTAGGCAGAGGCGTAATATTACACCCACATTTCGCCATAAATTTTAAGTCCTACGTAATAGGGGGCGAGCCTATTGCCGTTACCGGGCACATCACCAGACTTCGTGTTGCTACTGAGAATTCGCAAAACCCAGTAACACTTTTGCCCGACCTGGGAATCGAACCCAGGACCTCCGATCAGCAGTCGCATACGCTATCCACTGGACCACGGAGGCAGCCAGCATATTCCAGATTTATTCAAATAAATTTGTATCTGAACAATTTTTTTCTTTTTATTACATTGTGACAATAAGTATATATTTTTTATCACTATAAAAGTAAATAAAATCACTGTAAAAGTAAATAAAACCATTTTTGGTAATTAAATATAGTTTTAAAGCTTTTCTTATTTATTTATTTTTATTAAAAAGTAAGTCCGCAGTGTCACTAAGACGAAATGAAATAAAATTATAAAAGTCAAAGTGACACTTTAAAATAAATAACGAAAACATATAAATTATATACAACTAAATCAACTATTTTATGTTTTCATATTTGAGATACAATATTTACCCATATTATCTATATCAAAGAATGACTAAATTGTGCATGAATTCTAAAGTATCATGCATATTCACGCCATAAAAAACGTTTTTTCGCCCTCCTGAAAAGTTGAGATTTTTGGATAGTGACAGTATTGGTTTAAGCGTGCGATATGTGGGCGATTCTTGCGTCATTTCAATAACCTATCAGATACAGAAACGATAAATGTAGTATGGTTATTTATGTCAATACTAGAAGACGCCCGCGGCTACGCCCGCATAATGTTTTAATTTACCCATTTTGCCCGATCCCCTGGGAATTTCGGGAAATCCCTTCTTAGTGCACCCCTAAGGACCTCAAGGAACACCCGTGCCAATTTCAGTTTCCTGCGCCCAATCGTTTCGGCTGTGGCTTGTCAGTCAGTAACGCAAGGATTTTATATATACAGATATTATGAAGGATACATTCCTGGGTGCAAAATTGAAAGTATGTTTTTAATAAACATTTTGTTAATATTGATTGCTGACTGTTAGCTCTAGACATTAACATTCTATTTATTTTGTACAATTTTTAATGTACGCTGATGACATGAAAATATTCAAAAGGATCGAACAACCCTTTGACTGCGTTTTATTACAACAAGACCTAATTAGATTCGAAGCTTATTGTCAACTCAACGGATTAGATTTAAATACCTCTAAGTGTTACTCTATAACCTTCTCTCGTAAACCTAAGCAATGCGTATTTAATTATGTTCTAAGAGGAGTACAACTTAAGCGAGTCAATCAAATCCGCGACCTGGGTGTAACTTATGACGCCAAATAAACGTATGAAAAACATATTGACCATATTGTTAATAAAGCGTTAGGTTTTGTCATGAGATCGTGTTCCCAATTTTCAAACATAAAAATTGTCAAAGTTTTGTATTGCTCATACGTTCGCAGCGTCCTCGAATATTGCTCTCAAATTTGGAGTCCACAGTACGATGTGCATATACGGAGACTGGAGGCCGTACAGCGCAAATTCACTAAATACTTGCAGTATAAGTGCAAGACATATGACGACGAGACTTACGAAGCACGGTGTAAGAGACAGCACTTACTTCCACTCTATAAAAGGAGGAAAATTGCAGATATCACACATTGCTAGTAAAGATAGCGCAATCAAAAATTTATTCTCCCGACCTGCGCGACAACTTGCATTTGAGGGTCCCTACTAGGTCTGTAAGGTTACCGTATCCTCTACACGTCCCTCGTTGCGCTACCAACTATAGAAAAGGTACTTTCTTTATAAGAACAGCAAGTTACATTAACAATTTAGCACACTTAGACCGTTTGTACCTATTTAATGCAAGTGCGGAGGCACTGGTCGGTAAGGGCACGTGTATAGCTGGAGAGCTATAGACGTGCCCTTGCCGACCAGTGGTTCGAATCGGTTCTCTGATTTTGATTTGATTTTTATTGTTTTAATATTTTTGTTGCTTTAGTGTTGTGTTCGTATTTTATCTTTGTGTTTTTTATTTTTATTTATATCCACTGTGCAGTTTAGCATAATGTACTGATCAAGACCTAAATATACAAATGTGAAAACGTATAAATGGTTGATAGTTATACAAAATATGTACTCAATTAGTTATTAAGAACTGTTTGTTTCCCAAATAAAGTAAAAATAAAAAAAATCATTTATCGATGCGTTAACAAAGTTTTCAATTACTTTTGAAATACGGTTTAGTTAGATCCGAGAATAAGAACCATTTAACCTCGGAAAAAGGAACTGGATCACAATCTCATAACTCGCGAATATTAAATCGTGTGAATGCCGGTACCTTGTATGAAGAACTTTTACTATGTGAAGAAACTTCAGATCATAACTCCTTTTAACTTTCACCGAAATATATACACACATCGTGTCAAAAAATACCTGTGGGTGTCTATGACCAAGATGAACTATAATATATTTCGTAGGTACACGTGACAACAAAGTTTATTTCTCGTCGTACAAATGGTACCGATGATTCTCTTGAAGTCTAGACAATATTGTAAAAAGGCACCGTTTAAGCTTGTTCTTACAGCAATCTGTTGCAGGTAGGACAGTAGCGAAATCAGACAGAATATTCGCGAATATCCATTCGCATTCCTCAAATTTCCTTGTCGTTCCAAATTTTAATTAAATTGATAAACATACATACATACATAGACTCACGCCTGTTTCCCCGAAGGGGTAGGCAGAGGCATATTAAACGCCCATTTTTCGCCAGTGTTTTGATCCCACATAATAGGTGGCGAGCCTATTGCCGCTTATCGGGATATTTTGTTTGCCAGAGCCTCGTCCGTTGATCGGCAGGTGCACCACTTGCAGGTGAAGTTGGCTTGGGACCCTAAGTTCTTTGTGGGAACCCTATGCACCGTATATTCCGTATATTTAATATCGAAGTACCTACATATTTACAAAATGTTTTTTTCAAGTTACAAAGGCGTTGAGTTTACTGTTCCACCGGTGTACGACGGGGTGACGATAAAAAACTCAGCGTGAATATTCAATTCGGGATGTGGGGCGAGTAGATATACATTGTGTTATACAACCCGTTTACGTAAGGCCACCGATTTCAATTACGCGCCGTTTTAATACAAAACGGTTGCATTTTTCATGTATGTATAATGTATCAGGATTATAAAGGCACCTCAAGTTATTAATATTTAAGTACAACAATCATGGGTTCTCCAGTTTTATTTCAGGTCTCGTAGAACAATGTTCTAAAATAAAATACTTTTATGATTGAACAACGTGTTACATAAAAGTGCTGTCATGTTTAAAAGAGTCGTAAGTTTATGCAATAAAAATTTAAACAATGTCATAAAAATCATGCTTTGACGACTAAAACTGTAACTGATATGGATTTCAATAAATCCTGTATATCGTTTGAGGAATCATAGATTTTGCGCTTCACTTGCATGTGATTGACCCCTCATTATTGTGTCTAACACAACTTTCTGACTCCTAACATCTAAGTGTGTATGATTTTGAACTTTACACTCACTCGCAAAGAACAAAAAATGTAGAGCCTCAGATGTTTATATATAGGAGTCTAGATGGTATTTTTTGTTCGTCATTTCATTATGAAACCGCAGCACAAGTTTTATTCCTAGATCGAGAGAAGACTTGTGCTCATGCATGAAAATATTCACGTACGTCCTAAGCCAGAACTATTAAAACATGTGTTCTGTTTTCTTTTTGGATATTTCTGCTGTGCTTCAAGTTGACAAGGCCTTGAAAGTAACGTAAAAGTAGGACGTACAAATAATTTATTGTTCTGCATTTAACGTCATATGAACTTACCACTTTACAGTGGATATTAGAACTTTACACTTAGCCTGTCATCTATGTATTTTTACGAGGTGAAAACTTTGTGTACCTAAATATCTACGTTTTAGAACATCGTCAACGTTTATGTAAAGAAAGATACAGCGCAGTTTAAACTAAGGTCAGATTCAGACTTCTACGGAATATAATGAATCCATATTAATTTGTGGCGTCCGGGCTCATCCAAAATTTTGTTTAATTATTACTTTATAGATACTTATCAGAGCAATTAAAGGTAGGTACTGCAGAACCCAAGTCAACGATCTGTATGAATCATATTTAATAGAAGTAGGAATCATTATTAAAGTCACATTTTAAAGACCCCTACAAATTTAGTAAATAATTTATTCAATTTGCCCGAACGTGTTTTTAATAATTGATAAATTAATTACCCCTTTTGTTAATAATCGTCCGGCATGTATAATTCATTGTAAATTAACACCTATGCCAATCCACATTGGAGACCAACACTTACGTAGCCTCAATTAGATAGGCAAATTAACCAATCGCCGTGTCCTCATGAATATACAATGTCGTGATGAGAAGGGGATTTGTACACAAATACAGCCTGATGCCAATATGATTTCTTGCAATAATAATTAGGTACCTATTAAGCGTTGTTAAAGGATTTCTTGGGAATCTATAGACCAATTGCTTTTGTTTTTTTAGACTTCTTCACCACTTGTATGGTACTTTATTAGTATTTAAAAACGGACATAAATAACAGCCAGACTGCCAGACCTACAAATCTTTCTGGATTGTACAAAGTGAATTCGACCGCCTAAACCACTGAACCACTCATGCAGTACATTTGATATATTACAAATCATAATTGAGAATTTGGTCATACATTTGTGCTGATGATCATTTCTTCCTTATCTAAAGAGTTCGCAATGAATCACACGACATCATAGAGCGTATCGCAGTCCACTGCTGGTTATAAGCCTCACTATGTGACGCTATCCGTGTGGTGACGGATTTAGAATACGGAATGTCACCACCCCATATCATCCCATGGGTGTCGTAAGAGACGACAGAGGGAGCAAATTGTGCAGAGAACAGCACTGTAAGAGAAGGAAAACTTGATAGAAACCCTATATGCGACGCATTTACCTACACAAACCTAAGTACCTAGGTATTCCCCTTGTCACAAAGCAGAATGGATTACCGCGTTACACCAACTCCGTGACAAGGAAGACGCAGTAGACACTTACCAACGGTTCTTGACACAAGGTCTTGTTTCCACTTGTCACACGAAACTAAAATCAATGCTGTATTTGGACTGAATAAAAGTGTTTTTGCGATCATAGTTTCTATATTAGTAGAGACTCTCGCGGGTCAGGAAATGGATCGACAGTTAGATAAGAAAAGTAATGTACTGGAAAACTGGAAAACAAATGTTAAGTGTCAGTTCTAAATCTTACAAACAGTCTCGTATTGTTGCAGGATGAGATTAGTATTAAAAATCCTCCATACACTAAATAGGAATTTACTCCATTGATTCATAGCAGTTGCAAATACTACTCACACATCTACGTGTATTTATACATTTATCATCATTGTTTATAATCTGTCCCACTGCTGTACATAGAGGCTATATCTCTACTCATTATGAGAAGGGTTAGGCGATAGTCCACCATGCTGGCCAATACCGGGTTAGCAGACTTCACATGCCTTTCGCGGACACTTTAGAAAACTCTCAGACATTATACATCATCACTTAATTTATTCCACCATTTAGCACGCGATAATTAACTACTCAATTCGCACATAACTTCGAAATGGCTGTGGTGCGAACCATCATGGATTTGAGCCCAAGACCCTCGTAGCTGTCCGTTGGCTTCACTAGGCTATTTCAGCTGATTAAATATTATACAAGAGTTTTTAAAATTAACCTATTTTCAGCTACGGTAGAGCTAAATACAACTAAACAAACATTTGCCTTCCTCGCAAAAAAATGAGTTCGGCTCCATGACTCGGCAAAAAACTTATATCTAAATTCCGAAACTTCTTATCAACGTCGTTACAGACTATAAATAAGCAAGGTTGAAAAACTCTCGATTGGAAAAGCTTTTGTTGACGTTCACAAGTCCTACTTTTGGACTCTTCGAGCCCACTTGCAAGATTCCTTCATTCGAATAATTTTTTACCGAGGTTCCCTTTTATGATAAACCTAAAATGAAATCGGCCAAATATTATGTTAAGAATTTTTTGATAGAACTTGATTAATTTACTTACTAATCGTGTCATTTTTACGTGGTCTAAAAGCAGTCCATTTTTAATTTAATTCTGAGTGCCGTGTAATTTTATAAGTACTTAGGTACGTACTTTTATTTTACGGCAAAATTATATTTTCAACAAAAACTAGACACAAATTGCTTAAAAGTGTTTCAAACCTGAAAATTAGGCGCTACATGAAATTTTAACGTTTAAGGCGCTGTACCTAATCAAAATAGGCTTCACAAAACAGTTTTTTAGCCAAATGTATACATTTTAGAGCGGCTAAAAAAATATATGTTAATCTTGATCATATTTATGGGGGGACCATTGTGTTCAAAACACGTTTTCGGTAAATTTTCTCAATAAAAAATAACCATAAAATAACCATTAAAATTGAAATTGTAGCAATTGTAACTGTATTATTTATAAACAAATCTTGATAATATTAATAACAGTGATGTAATATATAATCATAAAGGGAACTGTTGTTTTTATTTATCGATTGGAATAAGATATTTGTAAGGATTTAATGTATTTAATGATAAATAACTCGTTCTGAACGTCCCGTCGTCATCGCGCTTCTCTTTCTTATGTATACAATCCGACAGTGACAGCAACAGCTGAACTCAGTGTACTGTACACAGCGCCTTAAGTGCCGTCGTGCCTCTGCCGCTCTCGGCGTCTCGTGAGGAAAAGCAATGTACATTACCATATTTACGCGACGATATTACCTTTCCCTCTGTTTTACAAAAATATACTCAGTTTAAACGAATTTCTCTTCTTAGCAAAATACTGTAACTATTGTTTCACATCTACAGCGAACGAGTCCGAATTATAATGAATATAATGAAGAAATATAGCTTATTATTTTTCACAATATCCCCTTTTAAATTTATAAGCGACCCTAAATAGGTAATTACATGCACTGGTACCTTTAAAGTCCAGCCTAAAGCCGCTTTTGTTTCAAGAGTATTATGTAAAATGTATATGAAAAAATAAACAACGTCGAAGTACCCATTATAATCGATTTTAAACTTTCGCGATTTGTATACATCATACAAAATAATTTAGCGGGTCTTAATCGCGTTAACTTAACTTATTTAAGGTATAAATACCTATTTGTTTCCGACGTTTCGCTCGTCTTGCACCGAGCTTGGTCGCGGAGAGACTGATGAGAGCTCAGCGCCGTCTTGTGGAAGTGCGGGTTTCGGCACCTACCCTCACTTGGTCTTTATTTAAGTTCGCAATGTCGGTACTCCGACACACTACACTAATGACGTCTACACACTGTTGAGATTTATCACTGCGGCGGTGTTTACATTTGCTGATGACTGGATTCCAAGTAGCCGATAATCTATATCCATCCTCCCGGTTGAAATTGTTATATTTCTTGATTTCTACCGCTTCACGTACTATCCTGGAGTAATAGTGACGATCGGTGGATAAGACTTGTGGTTGATGCAGTTCTATCCAGTGGTTTGGTCCAGACTCCAACAAATGCTCAGCTATCGCCGACTTATTAATATGTCGGTTTTTTACAGCTGCGATATGTTCTTTTACTCTTTCAGCGATTGTACGCTTAGTCTGCCCGATATATGAACTACCACAGCTGCAATCGATTTTGTAGACGCCAGGTGTTTGGAGAGGAATGACATCCTTTGGGGTACGCAGATTGTGTGCTATCTTAGAGAGCGGACTGTATACAGTCTTGATGGAGTATTTCTTGAGTACTGTTCCAACTTTGTCCGTCACTCCCTTTAGATACGGCATGTAAGCGGGCACTCTGCTTACTTCAGGTTTACGCTCGTTCCTCTTCCGACGGAGTATGTTTTTCTTGTATCTGTTGCGCCTAAGTACCTCCCGAACATGTGACAGCTCACTATTTAACTGTTCAGGGTTACACAGGTCATACGCTCTATTCACTAACGAGGACACAACGGAATCCAAGTGCCGCGGATGGTGGTGCGATGCAGAATACTTCGACGATATCTTCTGCATCATGAAGGGCAACAAGCAGGACGTAGAACAATTCGCAGACAAATTGAACTCCATACATCCGAACATCCGATTCACTTTCGAAATGGAGGTAGACGGATCGTTACCCTTTCTCGACGTTAAAGTGACAGTGAGAGATAATGGTACCCTTGGACACACTGT